>OY769908.1:21768618-21778693 GCA_963669185.1 Dyspetes luteomarginatus | reverse complement strand
TATTTTTTTTAATTTCGGAAAAATTATTTGGAAAAAAGATAAAAATTTTCACATGCTTTTTTTTTCACCACACAAGTACAGAGGTAAATTAAAAAAAAAAATTGGATGGAGGATTCTCGCATGGTTATCGCGCAACGTTGAATTGTCAAATTCTTCACGCAAAAAGAAACGCGTGGAGGTTGAATTTTGGAACTTTTGGGTCGCGAGCATCGGTGCGAGAATCCGAGATACAAATATATATATATATATTCGTCAGTAATGCCAGTTATATATATATATATATATATATATATATATATATATATATATATATATATATATATATATTCGTCAGTAATGCCAGTTTTATATATATATATATATACAACTGACATTACTGACGCTATATGTACTCGCGGTCAAGCTCCGTGCCAGGTTTATTAATATACTTGCGTGCATCAATGAAGTTAAATTTCCTCGTCGCACTAAAGCGGATGAACACATTATTATTCTAAGCGTATTAAAATAACACTCTGGATCTTACTATTTTTTTAGTGCTATTTTCTTAGTCCGTTAAAAATATATAATTATCAAAAATTGTTTTTTTTCCCCAACAGTTTTTTTTTTTTTTTAACTCAAGAGAGGATAAGATAATTTGAGTTAAAAATTGTTTAAATAGACGATTTTAATTTTTTTTTTTTTCCTTCATGAGAAAATATTAAATTAAACAGGACGAGTGATTTGAGCTTAATTATTCTGATAAAAAATGTTTTTTTTTTTCCCATCAGGCTGTGCGAAATGAGTAGTGCAAAATCCATAAATATTATATATATATATATATAGCAATAAATATCAGAAGGAGATTTTCATGTGGTAGTGAGTGAGAGAGAGAGAGATGATATGAGACTAAATAAGTGAGAAAGAACGAAAGAGAGAGAGAGAGAAAGGTAAAGCGGGAAGCGACGTTTCGCCCTTCGATATAATCGTCTCTAACCACCGAAAGCCTTTGTTTCGACTAATTGGGTTAGCCTAGTTTTCATCGATTCCAACTCTCTCTCTCTCTCTCTCTCTCTCTCTCTCTCTCTCTCTCTCTCTCTCTCTCTCTTTCTCTCTCTCTCTCTCTCTTTCTCTCTTTCTCTCTTTCTCTCTTTCTCTCTTTCTCTCTTTCTCTCTTTCTCACACACACACACACAGACTTTTATTAAGTTTATTTTTCATCAATTTTATTTACACCCTAGGGGTAATTTTTATGCCAATAATTATTTAACCCTCACGCACTTGTCAAATTATTAAAATTAAAATAGTCATCACTTGGGACATTAAGGGGCCCAATAAACCAAACCATCAATTCACCCTTAAATTTATTCTTTTATCATTTTAATATGTCGCAGGTAAATAATAAAAAAATTGATTTTTTAGATTTTTGTTTTTTTTACGACACGCGTGGAGAGAAAAGTTAATCTGGAAATTGAATGTGTGAATTGGTCGGGAGTCTTTAATTGAAAATAATAATAATAGTAATAATAATAATAATAATAATAATAATTTTGAGGGGTAGGGACTGTCGATTTTGCCTGGAATGTCCCATATATAGATACATATATAGTTCATTTGTTCATGTATTTTTATGCTTATTGTCATTATCGTACCGAGCCTACTGAGAATTTTCCACCAAATTGATTTTCCAAGTGACGTCAAAAAGCTGGGAAAAAGCGAGTTTACTAATACGTAGGCGTGTATACGAGACGAAACTGCCCAGAGAGAGAGAGAGAGAGAAAAAGAAAAAAAAGAGAGAGAGAGAGAGAGAAACGTTTTAGCATTTCGTAGAACTCTCCATTTAACATTTATTGAAAAACAAAAGTTACGAGGCACGAGATGCATTATAATATTTTTGAAAAGTTTATAGTTTCTACATATTCTCAACAGAGAAAACAGAAACACAAGCATATCACTCGAAACCAAAATTATTCGAGTTCATTTATCGATAAAATATTTTATAATAATTTTTGGATTAAAAAAAAATTATATATAATCACAAAAATGATTTGAAATTATTAAAAAAAATTTAACAAAAAATATTCTCGAAATAATTTATCAAATTTATTTTTGATTGTCGGTGAAAAAAAAATTTCTCGTCTATAGGATAATTATTGTTTTTTTTTTATCGGTCCAATTTTTTGATCTTCGAGATCTGAATTATTGAAAAATCAATGCAGCGATAAAATATATATAAGATTTCATTAGCTTTTGAAGGTTTGCCAAAAAGCTCATCGCGTTTAACGAGAATTACGAGCTTTTGCGGTCCGCAAAGTGATAAAAGACTGAAAAATTTGGTGAAAAAAAAACCACGAGAGTTGAACGATGAATAAAAATTATTTACGTGTGAAAATTCGCGGTAGAGGAAAAGAAAAAAAAAAATGTTTCAAGAATGAAAAAAAAAAAAGGAATAAATGGAATAAAATTTTACACGTGTAATTTTTTTCTCGTCTTTAGATTCCATTTTTAGTTTTTTATTTTCACTTGTATATGGAAAATGTTTCGCAGTAAAAACGTCAAGGGAAATAAAATATTGTTACGGAATTTGGTAAAACGTCAGTCGATCGAAAAATCGTGCAAAAAAAAAATACGAAAAAAAAAAAAAAGCAAAAAAAAAAAATATCGCATGTACATGTTGAACTGCATTAGGCCCAAAAGGCCTCCAAGCATAGAAAAATTGATGTAAATGAGCATAAAATAAATTTGCTATCAAATTTTTTTTTTCGTATTAAACAAAAAAATTATTTTACTTGAAAAAAAAACATCAAGTCGATCAATAAAAAAAAAAATCTCAATTTCGTCTATAAATATTATATTTTAATTGATTATTTCTCATATACTTTACATATTCGAAATTCAAATGAAATGTATTAAATTTTTTTTTTTTTTTCAATGAGAATTTAACGAATCTGCAGAACTTATTGTTCGGCTGCTAAAAATTTGCTGAAATTCGAGTGAGCTTAAGGGCTGGAGGGGTGTTAAGGGCGAAGAACATTTTCAGTTGCTGTCAACGAGATTGACGATACAAAAAAAATCTCGATAAAATTGGCGACAAAACGGATTGCTCGGTCCTTGGGGGAGATTAGGAGATCCATTGGATTATCGTGTTACCTCCTGAGGTTCTTCCCAGTCTATTCTACCCTCAAAAAGCTTTAGAAGATATACGTCTTCGTCATCTTATATATAGTATGTTGTACTGTAACTATAACTATATATATACATATACATATACATATACATATATATATATATATATATATATATATATATATATATATATATGTATATATATACATATATATATACATACATATATACATATATATATGTATATAGCTATATATAACTATATATATATATAGAGAGACATTACATTGCGGGAATGTCGATTCCAACCAACTGGGAGGAAATCACATCACCGAGTTACACACGGAAATCCTCAACTTGAGGCTTCAGAGCAGAGTGAAGGCTAAACGGGGGTGAGAGGGAGAGGGAGGGGGGAGAGATAGAGAAGGGATAAATGAGATATCGGATGATCAGATCAAGTGCACAACTGACACGAGGAGATTAGATCGAATCGACAAGTTTATCCACCTCTGAAATTATTATTTAATCCAATATTTAATTCTTATTTATCTCAAATTATTCATTTAACCATCAACCACCACCCCCCCCCCCCCAGCCCCCAACCCATACACACCCTAATAAAATATTTATTTTCACAAAATATTTATAAAAAAAAATGCAAAAAAATATCAATAAAATTATTCAATATTGTCATTGAAATGAAATATTTTTTTCATTAAAAAAAAATAAATTATATACATATATATATATATATATATATATATATATATATATGTATGTATACTCGTTAAATGAGGAATATATTGAAGGATTATTTATATAACGCGCGTGATTCAGTCACGTGACAGCGACGCCAAAAATTTTTGTTTTTTTTTTGTCGTGACTTTTTTTTGGATCTGTCGAGAGTGTAAAAAAAGAGTCAAAGAGAGAGAGAGAGAGGGAGGGAGGGAGGAAGAGGGGAGGGGGCGAGAGAGAGAGAGAGAGAGAGAGAGAGAGAGAGAGAGAGAGGTGAGGGGAAGGGGAAGATCATAAAAAATAGTCCTGCCAAATGCGATGGGTAAAATCCTCTTTCTCTTTTACCCCTCGGGCTCATCTTGTTCAAGGATATTCGTATTTTAAATCCCTTGGGAGCTTCTTCACTTTCACGAGATACAAATTTCTGTATTTGTGAGTTTCGAGAGCGCCCCCTACAGTGTTCATCCAAGTAAACGTAACCGAGTATGAGAGGATGAGAGAGAGAGAGAGAGAGAGAGAGAGAGAGAGAGAGAGAGAAAGGGGGAAGAGGGAGAGGGGGGGGGGAAAGCTCTTGCAGAATCAAATGAATGGATAAAGCACATGGTTGTTGGCAAGTTTTTGTGGACGTCTCGCTAACGCAGAGGGGTCGTAAAAATGCCACCCTCTCTCTCTCTCTCTCTTTCTCTTTCCCTCTCTTAATTTTTTTCTTTCACTACTTTATTCTTCCTCAGCGTACACACGGAAAATGAACAAAACGAGAGCTCATTTCTTCATTATATATATATATATATATATATATATATATATATATATATATATATATATATATATATATATATCGCTCATTTTCATTCGTATATATCTGCAATTTTTTTTTTCATTATTTTCCTCCATCAGAGATCATGATAAAGTTAGCCATCTGGCATGTAATTTATTCCGCGGCATGTTTTTTGTTTATTCTTTTATCAACTTGAATAATGGACGCCGGACGTTTCCGTTATGGCGAACTCTTGACGCATATATATATATATATATATATATATACAATCTGGAATGCCAAATTGACTTTTGGCTGTGGCAAAACTGTTGAGAGTTGAGTCAGTGAAAAATGAGTGTTTTTTTTTTTTTTTTTTTATCAAACAAGAAAAAACTGACGACCATTTTGTTTTTTTTAAACTACTCGTTAATCAGTAAAAGTTCTTCGTGAGAAAAAACTGCTTTATAAATATATTATTTTGGCCCACTATTATACATATATATAATAGTGGATCTCGTAATCTCGAATATATATATATATATATATATATATACATATATATACATATATATATATATACATATATGTATACATATATGTATACATATATTCGAGATTACAAAAATACAAAGCGACTACCCGCAGTATTATTAGCTCGCTGATAGGCGGCCCAAGTTTGCCAAAGAAAAACATAATCTTCTACCTTGCACCCGTATATAAACGCGAATTGTTCATCGTACCGTATGACCTTTTTGTATTCTCGGGAGAAATGAAAAATCACGAGGAAGGATATACTGCCCGAGACAGCCTTCTGGATAAAGAAATACGTAAGAAAACAGTAAGAAGAAGAGAAAGAAATTTTATTGTAGGCCTCATGTATATATATATATATATATATATATATATATATATATATATATATATATATATATATAAAGAGAGAGAGGAATACCTCTCTCTCTCTCTCTCTATTTTTATTTAACGAATGGACCACAACGAGAGCGTCAGCAACAATGAAAAAGCCCTCGAGCTATCGTTTCCGGTCGAAATGTCGCAACGCACGTATACATTATTTTACGATTCATTTTCTTTCTCTCTCACTATTTACCTCCTGGGACTCTTGCACTTTCGCTCACGCGAAATTTTTTGTTTCTCTCGTTTGTTATTTCGCGAAGCAAGCCCTCGAGGTTGAAATATACACATAGGGAAAAAGAGGAGGAGACAAGGGCGTTGGATAATTATCTGTACTATCCTGGCAAAGAGCCAACGCGGCTACGACCGCCTGTTGAAATTCGTACGGTCGTCTATCGCTAAAGCTCTTTCACTCGTAGCATTTCTCCTCTCTCTCTCTCTCCCGCTTTCTATGCACTAGAGATAGCATTTACGATTTATACACGTACATACATATGTATATATATCTATACCAACAGATAAATACGTCCATATATATATATACTACAATAGTGCAATAATATATATATATATACTACAATAGTGCAATACTATATATATATATATATATATATATATATATATATATATATATATACAAACCGAGTAATTGACCAACATGATGTAGGCTTGCACGTTTTACATCAACACGTGCTCAATAATGTCCTACAATCTTTCGCAACGTGCATTTGCACAACATGAGAATTAAATCTGCTCGTCCACGTGTTTACTGTCAAATGTATCTCACCGTGTATCTTTGTCTCCGCAAATATAACCACGTGACGCACGAAAACAATTTTTTTTTTTTTCCATCATCGATAAGTATTTAAAAAAAAAAAAAAAAAAAATAGTCGAGGACGCGAATTTTTCTACCCCGAAACATTTATTTATTTATTTTCTTTTTGTAAAAACGCGCACGTGAGATATTTCAAAATTTCTTTTGTCAACGAAAAAAAAAAAAAAAAATCATCGATAGAAATGTGAAATATTGAGCGGAAAACTTCAAATGTTGAGGGAAAGCTCGAAAAAAAAAAAAAAATGTGAGTGAACCGAACAAATCCATCATCGTGATTTCGTTTGGATTTCGTCGACTTTCCTGGTGAGAGGGGAGAGAGAGAGAGAGAGAGAGAGAAGAAAAATCAGCCGAGCGCGAGCTGTGACGAAACGAGTGACGAGGGGAAACTCTCGACGCGTCAGTTGACGAATTATCGACCTTGAACGAGGCTCAATACTCGTCACGCAGAAATATATTCGATCGTCTCGTATAGTCGAAAAGCGTATAAAGCGGAAAGTAGAAAAAAGTGTATGGATGATAACTGAATATTTTGATCCTTTCATCCCTCCTTTCCTTATACACGAAAAATTCCATTTCAATTTTCAATTCCAAAAAATCAAAGAAAAAAGATTTGCAGAGAGGAGAGAAGGATATAGAAAAAAGTGTGTGGATGGGATATAATTTAATATTTTGATCCTTTCATCCCTCCTTTCCTTATACACGAAAAATTCCATTTCAATTTTCAATTCCAAAAAATCAAAAAAAAAAGATTTGCAGAGAGAAGGAGAGAAGGATGTAGAAAAAAGTGTGTGGATGGGATATAATTTAATATTTTGATCCTTTCATCCCTCCTTTCCTTATACACGTAAATATACACGAAAAATTCCATTTCAATTTTCAATTCCAAAAAATCAAAAAAAAAAGATTTGCAGAGAGAAGGATATAGAAAAAAGTGTGTGGATGGGATATAATTTAATATTTTGATCCTTTCATCCCTCCTTTCCTTATACACGTAAATATACACGAAATATTCCATTTCAATTTTCAATTCCAAAAAATCCAAAAAAGATTTGCAGAGAGAAGGATATAGAAAAAAGTGTGTGGATGGGATATAATTTAATATTTTGATCCTTTCATCCCTCCTTTCCTTATACACGTAAATATACACGAAATATTCCATTTCAATTTTCAATTCCAAAAAATCCAAAAAAGATTTGCAGAGAGAAGGATATAGAAAAAAGTGTGTGGATGGGATATAATTTAATATTTTGATCCTTTCATCCCTCCTTTCCTTATACACGTAAATATACACGAAATATTCCATTTCAATTTTCAATTCCAAAAAATCCAAAAAAGATTTGCAGAGAGAAGGATATAGAAAAAAGTGTGTGGATGGGATATAATTTAATATTTTGATCCTTTCATCCCTCCTTTCCTTATACGTAAATATACACGAAAAATTCCATTTCAATTTTCAATTCCAAAAAATCAAAAAAAAAATATTTGCAGAGATAAGGAGAGAAGGATATAGAAAAAAGTGTGTGGATGGCATATAATTGAATATTTCGATCGTTTCATCCCCCTTACGATATACAGGTACTCTACATATCCACATCCTCTATATATATATAGAGAGAGAGAGGGGTGGGGAGGGGGAAAGAGACATATCGTCTCGAGTCTTTTAGTATGACACTCATAACTAAATTGACTTTTGATGAACAATCGACACAGCTCTCTCTCTCTCTCTCTCCTATCAAACTTATATGTATATATATATATATATATATATATATATATATATATATATATATATATATATATATATATATATATATATATAGAGGGGGGGGGGGGAGAGATTTGTCCATATTGGCAAGATAGAAATCCAATTATAAACTCTAACTTGTTGGAGTTGACGAGAGCGCTCATGCCTGCTTGAATCGCGGCGGTTCATGTATATGAAGAGCAAAACTTGAAATTCCCAATGGCTAAACACGTTCTCTATATCTCATCGCTCATCATATATATATATGAGAGTCGAGGATTTCCCCCACCTCCCTAAAACTTTTGTGGGCTCCTCCGGTATTCTTTGTAGGGACAATTTAGTCGCAATTGATAAATTATATATTTCGATGAAAGGATTAATTAAATTCAACTGAGATGAAAATAAAAATTTAACTCGGGTGAAAAAAAAAATTTCGGCAATTTTTACGATATTTCGACTAAACCGAAATATTCGAATAATTGATAATTTTTTAAGGATTAGAAAAAAATCTCATATTTTAAAACTTTGTAGAATAATTCAATCAAAAATATTCATTGGCAAATAAATTTATTGAGGATTAAAAATTTCTATATGGACCTCGTGATGTATAAAATTATTGGCAATTTTTTTAGGGGATGAAATGTTTTAAACAGGAAATAAATAATTAAGATTACAATCCTGAATGAAAATATATATTTTCGTGATGTCAAAATTTTCATCAGAAATATATTTAATTTTTAATCAAAGATATATTTTATTATTTTTTTATATAGATATATATATATATATATATATATATATATATATATATATATGTTGTTTTTCTATGGAGTACAAGTGCAAATTTGCCCTACTTTGGCCCATTTTAATGTCAATTGATTGTCGTGTAGATTTTGTCTGACCAATCACAGGCTCGTTCCACTGTCAGCCTAAATCTACTGATCCACCACTGTCTGACCAATACGCGTAATTTCTACTGCACATTTTCCATTCTCCAGCACAAATTTTTATTTCTCCTCGTTGCTTATCAAATCTTCCAAAGCCTTTAATTTATTTTTCTTCCTCTTTAGCGAACGAATCGAACTATCATTTTTTTTTTCCTCTCTCCTCGCGTTATTTTTTTTTTTTTTTTAACGAGTAAAAAACACTTGAAACCATATCGAAACCTCCATGAGTCTTTTTATGGGCGTTTATAGGATGATGAAAAAAAGGTCAGAAAAAGGCCAATCAGGAGTAAAACATACGCGTAAAGTCCCTAAACGACATTTATTACGAGTCATCATAAAAATTCTTCCATCTCCCTCTCTCTCTCTCTCTCTCTTTCTCTCCGTTTTTTCTTTTCGGCATTTTCTTTTCTCTCGCCATGACATTTCTTGACATTTCTTTATTTTTTTTTATTTTTTTTATGACAAAACACGAGCAGCCTTCGTCACTTTTACGAGTCTTCGTTTTGCGTTGTAGTTTTTTCGTTTTTTTTTTTTTTTTCTGTTCCAAGAGACAATCTTCGCAATGTCAGCCTCTCTTTAAAGACTTTATTGTGTTTTTACTCCTTCATCAGGTTTGCCTTATAAATTCTCAGATATTCGAGTCATTCGAGTTGAGGCAATAAAAAAAAACATTTCTTTTGACGAAACAATTGTGAATATTTTTTGCAAAAAAAAAATACTTTTTCAAATAATTTTGAATTATTTTGTCCAATTTATAATTTTTTTTTTTTTTTCAACTGGTCATTTCTCATGTTGATTGCGTCAACGCTGCTATATTATATTTGTCTATTTAGGTCATTTTATGTGTGTGTGTGTGTCTGTAATTTCCGTAGTTTTGTGCAAAAGTTTGACGACCATCCCGAAATACATTATCGTAACGCTGTCTCTCCAGCTGACTAGAAGAGACGTCGTTATATATATATATATATATATATGTGTGTGTTTCTATCGGCTTTGATTTGCTTCAGAAGGTGACTCGTAGCGTGTCCTCAGCGGGTCTTCAC
>OY769908.1:21716118-21763618 GCA_963669185.1 Dyspetes luteomarginatus | reverse complement strand
AGAGAGAGAGTCGCGCGGCTCTCGGTGCGCGCCGCGTGCTATTTTCAGCCCTGTGAGTTTGGTTCTCTCAAGCTAAAGCCACCCAAGCCGTTCTCGCTTCAGTACTATATCCCACCGTTCCACCCTCTTCACCGCTCCCGATTCCCATCGATTCGAGCTCCAACCAGCAGCAGTTTCTCCCCCGCCCCTCTTTCTCCGGCGACCTCAAGCTTCTCGCTCTCTCTCTCTCTCTCTCTCTCTCTTTCTCTCTTTCTCTTACTCTCGCAAACGCCCTCTCTGAGCCTCGCCGTTCATCTCTTTCTCTTTCTCGCTCTCTCTCTTTCTCTCTCTCTCCCTCTCTCATATACAAGTCTTCTCTCTTCGTTATCATCTCACTCTCATTTTCTCACGATTTTACTCCAATCGTAATACATATATATGTGTCGGTAAAGCACTTACGAGACCAAAACTTTTGTACACCCTCGAGAAACGTCGATTTATTACACAAGAGCACACACTGATAAGCAATCGAGAAGCTTGACAACGAGAATGATAACAAGAATGGGTTGGGAAGAAATAAGAGACAAAAGTTAATGAAAATAATGAGTATATATATATATATATATATATATATATATATATATATATATATATACGGTGACGAGAGTGAAATGGACAGGAGGACACGAGCTGTCCCATTGACTCAATTATCGTCGCTCTACTTTGATTTTTCCACTCTTCTGCATTCTGTCTATGCGTCCAGCTCGGTTTACAGATCGTTGGAAAAAAATAAAAAAAAAAAAAAGAGACAGACAGAGCCACCTCCCTTCATCCCTTGTGGGGATAAAAAAAGGGCGTCTAGTGACCCTTTCGAACAGACACTCTGTGCCTGAGCTTTTTCATCGTTCCCTCTCGATCTACATAGCCATTCCAGTGTGGAATAAACATGCATGTATACATATATATATATATATCAAGGGCCAGTTGTGTTATCCTGCGCGGTTTATATTGGCCACGCATAGTAAAATTTTATCAGCCACTTTTTTTGCCCTCACGAAAAATCTCATTTTTATACTTATATATTTTTGATTTATTTATTTGTCATAATATTCTTACACATCGATATTATAATAGATTATTATTAACGATTAATTATTAATTATTATCCATTTAATAATTTAAAATTAATTTATCATATTCGACATTTTAATGTAAATTAATTTGGAATATTAATTACTGGCATTAAAAGATTGACAAAGGTCAAATTCGTGGATGAAACAAAAAATAAAAAAAAAATTTTACGAACAAATTGTCAATTAATTTTTGTAAACTTTAACTTTAAAAAATATATTTCCTGTATATTTGGCTGTATTGGAGGTTAAAAAAAAAAAAAAAAAAACCTTTTATCCTCACCCAAAGTCGTCACGATTTACGATACTCGTTTAACCCTCCGGTCAAAAAATACACACACACACGCAACGTAAAAAAAAATAAAAAAAAATTTGCCTTCTAGATAACGTTTCTTATCTGCGAAAAAGGAAGAGGAAGAGCCAAAGTCCTGAAATCGATGAGTTTTTTCCACATAAAATATTACCCTGTTACATGCACAAAGAGACATAAAAGCTCGACAGAAAGCGAAATCTCGACGACTACGACGACGACAAACGACCAATGGCGAAACAAAAAAAAAAAATCAAAACTTGTATAATTTCAACGTTACATCGATTGGCCACTCAAGAATACAACAACAAAAAAAATAGTAAAGGATAGAAATATGAAGAAAAAATAATAATAATTCATGAAATCCATCCAGAATTTATCCAGTTATTAAAATATTTTCCCTAAAACAATATATATATATATATATATATATATATATATATATATAGATATAGGGGTGATACTTTGCTGTGTACACTGAATATTGCCCGATAGAGGTAACAATTTTATACGACCTCCCTTCGGATTTTGAGATCCGGATATTGGTGAAGGCCGCGAGTGCTTGAGACGACGAGAACTCTCAGCTGCTTATCTCTCTCTCTTCCCCTCTCTCTTCTGCTACTCGTCTTTGCATACTTGCCTATCGTTCTATACAAGCCACTTTATATCTTGGCAAATGACCTTCTTCCGTATCTATCGGAACGATGAAATCTAAACTATGCATCTCTCTCTCTTCCTGTATTTCTCTTTCTCTCTCTCTCTCTCTCTCTCTCTCCATACTGTATCTAAAATTCGACCCCTGGAGATCGAGAAATTTAACCTCATGGCAAATATTTCGAGTGAAATCTCACCGGAATTGCGAGGATGAATAATATCGAATTTATTATATATATATATATATATATATATATATGAGTGTGTGTATATATGTATATATTTATATATATGCTATGCATATGTGGAAAGGTCCGATCTTGGTTATATATATATAGCTATGTTTGTGTGTGCGAGCATGTGTTGGTCAATAATACCCTTTTCCCATACGTCAATGTGATCGAGTGTCGATCGACTTCATACTTTTTTCTTTCTTTTTTTTTTTCTTTTTTTTTTTTTTCGTCGGGTAATTAAAAAGCGAAATATAGGGTAGATGGGATAGAGCCTGACTGAGGGCTGGGAAACACACACGGTGAGGCAGCATTTGCGGAATTGCTGTTCCATTTCCGTGAGTAATCAGTGCGAGGAACGAGCAAGAGGGGGGGGACTCGTGCGAGCTTGAGAGGAAAAGTAGAAAAAGTCAATGAAAGAGGAAGAGAGAGAGAGGGGGAGAGAGAGAGAGAGAGAGAGAGAGAGAGGGGAGAGAGAGAGGGAGAGAGAGAGAGAGAGAGAGAGAGAGAGAGAGAGAGAGAGAGAGAGAGGAGAGAGAGAGAGAGAGAGAGAGAGAGAGAGAGAGAGAGAGAGAAAGAGAGAGAGAGAGAGAGAGAGAGAGAGAGAGAGAGAGAGAGAGAGAGAGAGAGAGAGAGAGAGGCAGATAGAGAGGGTGGAGAGGGGGGGGGGGGAGAGTAAGAGAGAAGTCTTTGCATTGCTTCGAAAGCTCGAGGGAAGGGACGAATTGTTTACGCTCACTCTCTGCTGGTCTCGGATGCCTGCTTGCTCGACTCTCCGCTACGGGAATGGCTCGCTCGTGTGGTTAGAGAGATTGTAAACAACCGCCGCTCGTTACAGAGTAAATCTGGGAGGAACGATTTTTTTTTTTTTTTTTTTTTTTAAGGACTCACACGCAGTTACTCTTTTTTTTTCCTTTTTTTTTTTCTTGCCAATTTGCCAATGAGAAAATTAATTATCTGAGGATTAAAGCTAACGCGCGCGCACAATGAGAGAAAAAAAAATCCGATCAAATAAATATATATCTATATATTTTTTTCACGAGCTCAATTTTCAAATAAATTATGTAAAATTGTGTCTTTGTTTTTTTTTTTTTTTATCATTGGGTCAAAAATTTAAAGCATAATTTTCAATTACTCAATGGCGAACCAACTGAACAATTTTTTTTTTATGTATATAAAAAAAAAAAAAAAAAAATTGTTGCTTTTGCTACAGTCAGTGATTTAACGAGAATCAGTGAGAGACCCATATATGGTTTTGAAGAGTAAAATATAGTATATTAGAGACAACGTGGTGTACTAGTTACAGTTATATATATATATATATATATATATATATATATATAACCTATAAACGTCGATATATCCAGCTGGGTCAAGAATGCTTATCCCCCCAAATCCCCAGGACTATTGAAGCTGCATACGAGCACAGATTCATGTGTACTGGGTAAACGTAGTTTGAGCTTTGATATAGCATCGAGTATAGAAAGGCAGATAGGCACAGGCTGTATTAAAGCCCCGGTGGATATTATGCATCAAGTGTACCTCATTACTATGCCTATATATATATACAAGAGGGGGTGCCCCTCATACATTTAATATCAGTGTAATGAGGTTGCTGTTTCGCATATAAGCTCAGCATACGCTCAAATGAATATATATATATATATATATTACCGTGCACAGTCGAGTTTCATAGGCATATGGAACGATTTAGATCTATCGCATATATGGGGCATTTCAGCTCAAATCGACAACCCCACGATTTTTTTTTTCTTTTTTGGTATTTCGTAGGTTAAGATAAAAAATATATTAGATAAATAATGAAGGAAGCTATTAAACGTTATCGAATAGTGTGATAAATTTCAGAATAATTTACACCGTTTACTCGAAACTTTAATGATGAGGAGTCAATTTTTTTTTTTTTTTTCAATTTTGAAAATTAGCAGCGGATTGTTTTTTGCGTTGCTATAAGCGTATGCTGAAGGGAAATAAAATTAAAAATCTAATAAATTAATAAATGAATAAATAAAATAGAAAATTATGAGGGTCACGACCTCTCGATTTGACCTGGAATGCCCCACATGCATGTATTCATAAATAAATGTGTGTAGTCAGAGGCGCAGGTAGTACGATACATTATGTAGAAATGTAACTATGCATGGGACGATTCCATCAATATGGTCTATATATATGATGGTACGCAGCACAAAGCTTTGAGTTTTTTATGTCTCTCTCTGTCTCTCTCTCTCTCTCTCCTGACCGTTTATGTTGACAAGATTTTTTTTTCTATCGCTCTTTAAGTCTCGAATCTTTCTACGAATAGACACATAACATTTCGATGACATCGGCAAGTCACAGGTGGAAGTAATAAATATTGTATCAGGCCGATGTTTTTACAATCGTAGAAATTTTAAACATAGAATTGTCAAACTTTTGAGACCAAAATTTACAGAAATCCCAATAAGACAAACAACTATCAAGTCATGAAATATTTGATGCAACTGTTTTATAGTTAAATATTTTATAGTCAACTATTATAAAAATAGTTGATGCAACTATTTTATAGTTAAATATTTTTAAATTGATTATTTTATAGTTAAATATTTTTAAATTGATTATTTTTTAGTTAAATATTTTTTAATTGATTATTTTTTAGTTAAATATTTTTAAATTGATTATTTTTTAGTTAAATATTTTTAATTGACTATTTTATAATTAAATATTTTTAAATTGATTATTTTATAATTAAATATTTTTTAATTGACTATTTTATAATTAAATACTTTATAATTGATTATTTTATAGTTAAATATTTTATAATTGATTATTTTATAATTAAATACTTTATAATTGATTATTTTATAGTTAAATATTTTTTAATTGACTATTTTATAGTTAAATATTTTATAATTGACTATTTCGTAATTAAGGCAACTTCAAATATTCAATAACCATTGAGATCAAACTCAAATAATAATTGAAAAAATTCCAATAACATAAATAATTATTAAGTCGCGACAATAATTTTATTGTTTATTCTGGTATAAAAACTGGTTGATGCAACTCTTTCATACAGCAACAACTCAAAAATTTCGTATTTGTGGCAACTCTAAATATTATTGTTACACGAGCGATAAAAGCACGTTTTCGCGTCACGTAATAATTCTCAGTAAAACATTTTTTTTTCTCCGCGAGCGCGTAAAACGTTTAAAATGTGTTCTATAGAGAGTGTGAAAAAAAAAAAAAAAAAAAAAACCAATTACAGTGAAATGTTTTTTTTTCTTTGAATGATTCTAATAAAATATGAAAAAATGTTAAGCTACATTTTTTTTTTTCTTAATACTCAAAAAACCAGCTAATTTATTATCTGACAGTTAAATTAATTAAAAAAAAAAAAAAAAAAATTAAACGGTTTTATTTTTTCATTAAATTTTACATGGCTCTTTAAATTCATATATATATATATATATATATATATATTTATACAAGCGGACGAAGCAAAATCTTTCATTTATATAGAGGAGAGGATTGCAGGCATGCAAACTGTGAGCAGAAGCAGAAACCGAACGAATACCGTAGACAGAGAAGAACAGAGAGAGAGAGAGAGAGAGAGAGAGAGAGAAGAATAAATAGCAGCACGCGCCACCCTAATACATCGCACGCACTCACTTTCCTAACGAAACCCGCGCAGCTCCTGCTTGTTCGAGAGAGACTCCATACTATGTTCGAATAAATTGCATCAAGAACGTGGCTTGAACTATATATCTATATATATAATTCAAGCCACGTTCGTGATGCAATATATATATATATATATATATATGTACATATGCATATATATACACACTCTATATAATAGATATACACGACAACGAGAATTTAACCCCCAGCATTGAAATTCCATATGTGTGTTCGTATTTGTATGTATATGTGTATGTGTGTAACTAAAAGAGAGTAGTAGGTAGTACGAAGCCCCATCATAAATCAAGCCTCTCACAACTCTACCCCAAGAGCCTTGCGCTTGTGTGTTCCCTCTGTGGCTGGGATTGCAGTGACCCACGATTGAACTCTACCGAGTTCGAAAACAAAAAAAAAAAAAAAAACAACAAAAAAAAAAACAGAACAGAAAAATCGTTTCTTTTTCCTATTCTTGAAATCTCGCCAATTGACCAATCAACATTAACCTTTTAACTATTGTGAGAAAAATAAAAAATTTATTTAAAAAAAAAGGCAAAAAGAAAAGAAATATTTTCTCTATTCCATTCAATGTCATTTTCATTAGATATGACCCAGCATGACCTGACCAGTTTATTAGCCTGTTAATTGTACCGAGTTCGAAAAAAACCAAAAAAACAACAAAAAAAAAAACAGAACAGAAAAATCGTTTCTTTTTCCTATTCTTGAAATCTCGCCAATTGATCAATCAACATTAACCTTTTAACTATTGCGAGAAAAATAAAAAATTTATTGAAAAAAATAAGAAAAAGAAAAGAAATATATTTTTTTTTTCTCTATTCCATCCAATGTCATTTTTATTAGATATGACCCAGCATGACCTGACCAGTTTATTGGCTTGCACCATACTGCCACGTTGATGGCACTTGACGTATATCTATATATATAGATGGACAATAGATAATAATTGTTATTTTACAAATGTTGGTTACGCGAACAAGTATATATATAACAACAAACATATATATATATATAATCTTTGATACACCCTCAACTGGTATGCCACTCGAAAGGCCAAGGATATCGGGCACCAAAGGAGGGGACCACATTATGTGGTCGCGAATACCGGTCGTCCCCACCATAAATTCATACATATATGTCATTTATTACATAATGTGTACACATATATATATATATATATATAGCGTAACATCGTGTACCACTAATACACGAGCTCGAGTCTTATCCCACCCAGGGTGTAATTAACCGTGTCTACTGTACTACACAACGTATCGGGTATCTGCATATTAAAATGAGCACCTGCTGCTACTACTTTTGCGTTGGAGTTAAGCTCGGGCCGTCGTAAAAAGCCTCGAGAAATAAGAAAATTGCTAAAACCAACCGACACGACAATTCCTAAACTGACAGGGTTAATTTTTTTTTTGTTTTGTTTTTTTTTTAACAAAAAAAAAAAAGCTCCCCCACACCAATTTTAATTTTAATCAATTAAATTAATATTCAAAAAAAATATATATTTTTACAATATTTTATATTTTTAAAATTTTGAAAATTCATACTCAACGATCAAATTGTTTATTAGAATAATTAGATATACTGGAAATTAATTTAATTGGAAAAAAAAAAAAAAAAAAAAAAAAATGATAAATTTAGATTCGATCGTTGCGCGTTTTAAACGCGCCAGAATTTATACAATTTTTCATAATTAAGAAAAAGCATCGAAATAATTATTTAACGAATAAATTCAATTTAGCAAAAAAAAATTAATAATTTTATATTTTGTTTTTTTTTCATCTAGTCCTCCGAAAGAAAATAATAAATTCTTTAGATGGAATTCTCTACTTTGGTAGAAAAAAAAAAAAAAAAAAAAATTCTGCTACACGACACGTACACGAATACACGATACATATTGTGTCCTCGTCGCAGTTGCGCGAGTTCTCAGCTATGACGCGATAAAAAACAGTAAAAGAGAGTCAATAAAAAAAAAAAAAAAAAAGCAAAGAAACACGTTCGCGCGATTGAATTACAAAAAAGCTATCAGTCGTTGAATTTACAATTTTTACCCCCCCCCCCCCCCCCCCACATTTCTCTCCGTCACGCGGTAAGAAACTTTTTATCGATGCTCTTCGAATACACAAACTACTGAAACTCTACGATGAGAAAAGTGCGAACTTCTTTGAATTGAAAAAAAAAATAATAATAATAATAATATTTAGCACAAAAAATTCAATACATTTTTTTCTCAATAATTTCATTTTATTTTTCGTCTAATTTAAAAAATTAACATCATTAATTTATTTGAATAATAATTCTTAATTGTTTTTTCATCAAATTAATCAGCATTAATCTCTGGTTATGGCAATTCTGCACCATATCTAATACATATATATATATATATTTTTTTTGTTCTCAAACTGCCTATATAGAGGGGAATTAACTTATCACTTATTCGTGAATTTCGAAACGCGTTCACGTTGCTTTGATGCGATCGCCCCCCCCCCCACCACCTTTTCTCTTCGCCCCAAACGACGACGTGCTCGATCGCTCGTATAATATATATATATATATATATATATATATATATATATATATATATATATATATATATATATATATATAATACGAGCACGTTGTTTTATATATATATATATAAAACAACATTCTTTGACGTTTGCAACACAAATTTATGACATTTCCGCGAGTTGGATAACAGTCCTTGAACGATACGGTCTTCCCGTCCAAAGACAAGAGAATCCGTTTGTCCCCCCTCCCTCCCTCCGCCCCTCCCACCCTCCCGCGCCACCCCGCCAATTGTGTTCATCAGCATGAGAAAGGGACAAAAATTCTCAAGCATAATTCTTCACTTTCTGCTGTATGTTTTTATATCAAAAAAATTATAAATAATCAATAAAATAAATAAAGTTTGAGATTGAAAAAAAAAAAAAAAAAAAATTTAAACAAATTTTCTTCGATTCAATCGCATTGACATTAATTTGGAGAAAAAATATAATAACAATAAAATTAAATGTCCAATGAATGAAAATTGAGAAAAGTGGACTAAATTTTTTGTTATTTAATTCAAAAATTGAATTGCACAAAATTGTTTTTTTTTTTTTTTTCCGTCAATCACCTCGATTTGAAAATGAATAATAATTTATCGATAAAATTTAAGTGAAAATCTGTTGATCATAGACAAGATGAAAGATCGATTACGAACTGATTGAAATAAAATTTATAATAATAATAATAATAATAATAATAATTACTATCAGAGCGTTCTTTTACATCTTTAGTGATAATTAAGAGCACCAAGAATAAAAAAATAATCAGACAAGATGAAAGATCGATTACGAACTGATTGAAATAAAATTAATAATAATAATAAAATTAATAATAATAATAATAATAATAATAATAATAATAATAATAATAATAATAACTATCAGAGCGTTCTTATACATCCTTAGTGATAATTAAGAGCACCAAGAAAAAAAAAAAAAAAAAAAAAACAAAGACTCGTTATTCCAAAAATTTTTTTTTCCTCGTCATGTTAAAAGTTGTCGACGAGTCAATATAAAACATAAGAGGAAATTTTTGAAATATTCTCAGTAATATAATTTTCAACAGCAGTCAATAAAGCGTTACGTATGTCGCGTGTATAAAACACACAAAAATATAGTGTACACACACACACACACATAAACATAAACACACACACACACACACACATAAACATAAACACACACACACGCGCGCGCGCGCGCGCAATGTGCGTATCATTTCGGGAAATTCATTTAGACAAGTGTATCGAGCAGTAAAAATTTGCCAGAGTTTATTCCGTTCTCTCTTTCTTCACGTTCGTATTCTCATACGATGTGTTTTCCTAACTCGGCAATGTACAGGATTTCCTGGACTGGCCGAGTTTCGCGTATGCACGAAACTAGATGTATATATATGAATATATATGAATATATTTCAATTTACATAGAATTCAATCGGTCAACTGGCTCGAAATAATCCATTAAAAAGTCAAATTATCCCCTCTATTCGGACGATTTTAATGTACATGGCATCTACAGGCTTTTGTATATATATATATACATATATATATATATATATATATATACACAAAAACAAAAGTATATACGTAGTACAGATAGGTGATCGAGTCACTCAAGGTCGAGGTGAGTTTGCTGCTCGATTTTCCTGCTGCCGAGGGTGTGGATTAACTAAATAGATAATAGGTATGTGCGCGAGGTGTGGGAGGTTAGCGCGAGCCGTCCGGAGAGACCAAACACCGGCTATATATATATATATATATATATATATATATATATATATATATATATATATATATATATATATATATATAGCATGTTCGAACCACTCTTTGAGAAAGCTAATACACGAGTTAGACTGCTCGAAATCTACGTCAAAGTGTGTGTGTGTGTGTCTTTATATATACACATACAAACATACACTAATATATATATATATATATATTAATATATGCCTAGTAGCCTAGTGCCTAATATATATATATATCCACTGCATAAGAAAAAAAACTTGCGGGGTCCTCAGGCATTTTTGGCCTTAACATTTTTAACCCTTTACGGACAGGGGACCATTTACACATGCTTTTAGCGAAACGAGCATGTATACAATTCGCCATCCGCAAAGGTTGTTAAAGCTCAAAAAAAAAAAAAAAAAAAAAAAAAAAAAAATCTTGTTTGGGTTTAACGCCCCCAAATTACCATATGCAAATTTTCTCTCGATAACTCTCTCTCTCTCTCGAGATGTTCTGCAAAGAGTCAGAGTTCTTGCCGAGCGATCGTTAATTTCAACGCAATGTGTGTACATCAAGGATAGCATAGCATATATATATATATATATATATATATATATATATATATATATATGTATATATGTATGTATATGTATATCTGTATATAAATATATAAGTCACGAAAACGTGCGGGGCGTTTCGCATCGGTCAATTTGGCGAACGCACTCGTCGTACGTCTCAATATATCTATATATAATCACCCAATCTATATGTATATCTATATCTATATATACATGCTGGAAACAGAGTTCTCTCGTCTGTACGACAGGCGGGCCGAGAGAGGCCTCAAGGCCGTACCGTTTAACGACGATATGTATACGCACACGTTGATCGGCTGTTCGCCTATATGCTATTCTCTAACTCATGCTCTCTCTCTCTCTCTCTCTCGCTCTCGCCCTCACGTATACTCCAACGCTAATATTTTTCAAAAAAAAAAAAAAACATTTAAAAATGTTTCTTTCCTCACGGAATATAACCGATCACAAAGAATTTAAGATTTTTTTTTTGGCTAAATGAAAGAAAAGAAAGAATGAAAAAAAAAAAAAACCATTCGAAAATGTTTCTTTGTTCACAGAGCTCGTATACCGATCAGAAAGACTTTAAGAGAAATTTTGGCAGAGCGAAAAAAAAGAAAAAAAAAAGAAAAAGATCAACGTAAATAAAATTCAAAGCTATAATATTGAAATTAAACGAAATTCATTACTGACAATGAGAGGGGAAAAAAAGAATGCCAGAATGGCGAAAAAAAAAAAAAAAAATGCAGAATAGAAATTGCAATAATCAAACAAAAAAGAGATCGAACAAATTTAAATCGATTACTCGATATTATTAAAAAAATATATATTATCTCTCAATAGTGACAATAATAATAATAATTATAATAATAATTATAATTTTCCATACTTGCTTAAATATTCCATTATTTTTTTCTTCATTAATTCAAATTGCCAAAAATATAATTGAAGATTCGCGATAAAATTTGTTCGTGAGTAATAAATTTTCATCTCGCTGCACGCATATACATATGCACATTATGTATCATAACACGAGGCGAATGACACAAACATTTGTCAAGAAATCGAAAAAAAAAAAAAAAAAAAAAAAAAAAACTTCAAGCTGCGCCAAAATAAAATTTACCCTCACTAATCACACATTTGTTCAAAAATTCGTGAGAAAAAAAAAAATTCAAGAAACGCGATGAAAAAATTCGTTCGACTGATAAATTTTCATCTCGCTGCAGGCATATTTGAATATTTATCCTCGCATTTATCATAACACGAAGATCAACACAAACACGTTTGTCGTGATGAGATCGAAGTAAAAGGACAAAAAAAAAGTTTAACCTGTGCCAAAATAAAATTTGACCTCCCCAATCATATTTACTAGTAATAATAATAATAATAATAATAAACATCACTCACCATATGAAGTCCTTGCAGTGGCTGCAAAATGTCGGCTGTTTGAAGAATCTTGGCATGAAACTGTGGCCCTTGATCATGTAGACATTTTTTTTTTTCAATGCACCCTTGCGACCACGGAGCTTCTTAGCGAAGGCCGTAGTCGCGTCACCCGGGCCCAGCGAGTCCTCGCACGTGTTTTCCTCGTCGGCCATTTCGTCACACAATTTTTATTATTATTATTATTGTTATTGTTATTATTGTTATTATTGTTTTTTGTACAACAAAAAAAATTAAAAAAATAAAACTTTCTCCTCGCAAGGAGAGACCGGCGGCGGTTTCTCGGGCTTTGTTTTTTTTTTTTATTTTTATTTTTTTTTTACTAAATTTTAATCGTCGTATCGACCACTTGTGTATCGAAGTTTTTTCAACGTTTACGAGGAAAATAAAAACAAAAATAAAAAAAACCCCCAACTCGCTGCCGTTTGAAAATTTTGTAAATATTTACGTCTATATATATATATATATATATATATATATATATATATATATATTATGTTTCGTGGTATAATTAAGTTTTTTTTTATTATTTCTTTATCCTTTTGAATTTACGCGCCAGCTCGTCACGCTACGAGATATATTTTTTGTTTATTTTTTGGTTTTTATTATTTAAAATATATATTTTATTTTACGCGAATAATTTTTTCCTCCTTCGATTTTGTTGAATAGCGCGACGCGCTATTTTACGTGCCACTCTCTGACGCGGCCGCCGAACGCACTACTGGCTTGCTTGGTTGCTGCTGGTGCGCCGCTGCTGCCGCCACCGCCGCTTCTGCCGCTGCTGCTGCTCGCTGCTGCTCGCTGCTGCTGCTGCTGCTGCTGCTGGCACCAGAGCAACGAGGCACACACATGCACACAGCGCGACACTCACGACACTATCAAGTACTCAAGAGTACATATAAACGCGCGCGCGGCTCTTGACGGTAGCAGAGCGCACCTTAAACACTCCTCTCCGCATCGTTTTTAAGCTTTCTCTCGCTCTCTCTCTCTCTCCCTCCCACTCCCACTCTCGCTCTCTCTCTCTCTCTCCCTCCCACTCTCGCCCTCGCTCTCTCTCTCTCTCTCTCTCCCTCCCACTCCCACTCCCACCCTCTCTCTCTCTCTCTCTCCCGCACTTTTCTCTCGTATTCTCAACGGACGATTCGCGCGTTTATTCTCTCTCCCCTCTCCCTCTCTCCCGCTCTTTTCTCCCGTGTTCTCCACTGCCGATTCTCGCGTTTATTCTCTCTCTCTCTCTCTTTCTCTCACGGCCTCGCGGGCGCTCGCGCACACACCACACGCGCGCGCGGAGGATGCTCTACTCTCTCTCTCTCTCTCTCTCTCTCTCTCTCTCTCTCTCTCTCCCTCTCTCTATACTCGAAGAGAATTCAGCTCTCACCGTTCATCGAACGTTTCTTTCTCACACTGGCCTGTTGTCACACTTGTATTTCTATCACTCTTTTCGTCTCTCACCTTTTTTTACCCGCCTCCCTATATAACGTTACAGCATGTATTTTCATCTGTACATATATATATATATACAACACAACCTATATGGATATACGTGCATGTATATATATATATATATATATATATATATATATATATATATCCATATCGTTTTTTTTTTTTCTCCTTCCCAGACTTTTGGATCGCGCGCAACGCACGCACGCTCCGTTCAGTTCGCTCCCTCTTTCTCTCTTTCTCTAACGCCATTTTCCTCCATCCATCCTGCCACTTTTCCTTACAAACTCTGCGGTCTATACATCCTTGTTCTCTCTCTCTCTCTCTTTTGCTCTTTCTTTCTCTATCTCATGAGCTTTGTAAGCTCTACAACGGATTAGCTGTGTCGTTCTCATTCTCTCCTCTCTCTCTCTCTCTCTCTCTCTTAGTTCTCCCCTCCCGCCCTCTCGCGGACCACCCGGTCATTTTAGATTCTCGCGCAGTGGTTCATCCCGTCACTGCTCAGCCTGCGCCGCGCACTCGAATATCGACATCCGCGAGGAACGCTCGCGCGTTGTATACGCTACGAATGCACGCGCTCTCTCTCTCTCTCTTCTCCCCCCCCTCTCTCTCTCTCTCTCTCTCTTCCTCCCTCCCTCTCGCACTCCCCCCCCCTCACTCTCTCTCTCACTAAGGCTTCTATCCTCTGTTCTGTCTGACTCGACCGCAAACTAAACACCTCATTCAGACTCAACTCACAAGCATTTCACTCGTCGTAAAAAATAATTAGTAAATTTTCATCTGAGCCTACGAATATGATTCTTTACTATCGTCATCGCGTCATTATTATCATCATCATCATCATCATCATCATCATCGAGAGAGAGAGAGAGAGAGAGCTTTACAAGCTTTTTTTTCCCATCTGCCCTCTTGCAAATTTAGCTTTTCATTTTTTTTTTTTCCCACACGAACATCGAATCTTCTAGTGATACTTATTGAGATTAATGCAAATGATTTTTAACAAAAGCGCGAAAGAGCATCAACAATGAAGGATGAGTCATTTATTTTATTCAAAGCATCACATTATCGGAATGAAAAATATTTACATGCAGGCAGAGAGCTAGAGAGAGAGAGAGAGAGAGAGAGAGAGCTCTCTTGCCTCTCAGAGAAAAGTAGTTGACCTTTGTTCCAACTCTTTCTCTGGGGCGTCTTCGACTAGCAAAATCTCACATACGTGCGCAAGCGGCTTCTTCGTCACGATGCACGCGGTGTGAAATGGGGGCGCTGTGCGCACGTGCAATCGCAAATATATCTATACTAGCATATCATATATATATATATATATATAGTATATATATATAACTATATAGTGTCTCAAACGTTGTCTGTTGATATTTCCCGATTTTTTTTTCACCCCATATAAACATTCTTGCGGCATGCAAAATGTACAAGAGAGAGAGAGAGAGAGAGAGAGAGAGAGAGAGAGAGAGAGCGAGCGTTTTACCGCTCGAATTGCAATTAACTGACAGAACATGTGCAGTCATGCGTGTAGAATTCGATTTTAAGGCCGAAGGACTCAATTCGTCCAAAGGTAGGGACGCTACAAGACTAATATCGATACTGCCGCGTGGTGCATATGCGGGGCGGTGGCGGGGAGGGGGGGGGGGGGAGGGAGGGATAAACTACAGAAGCGAACAACTCTACGGGGAATTGGGTATGAACGATGTCCGGGCTAACCGAGAGAAGACCTGACACACACAGACACACACGCAGACAGAGAAACCGCTCGAGCCTCTCTCATCCCTCTCTCTCTCTCTCTCTCTGTGCTCTTCTCCTTCGCTCTGCTCCACCCCCCCCCCCCGCCCCGCGCCCCGCGCGCGCCGCGCCCGACCATTCCGCTCGCGCGCGCCGCCTGTGTGGCCTCGAACCAGTCAACCGGAAAGACCGTAACCCTAGTTGTAACGTACGGGTCAATAATACCCCTAGGGCCTGGGCTATTTTTAATAGCGATATTGTGCAAACTCCTATATATATATACATATATATATATATATATATATATATATATATACATATATATATATATATATATACATATATATATATATATATATATACATATATATATATATATATATACATATATATATATATATATACATCTACTATGCATGTGTATGACACACGAATACTGCGTGGACGCTTTGCTATGTACCTGTGGGACTTCCCTAGAGAGGTTACGGTGTTGTATTATATCTTTCCCTAGCACGAGAGAACGAGAGCATGATGGGTAATACGAAATTACACTGGTCGTTGTCACTATAGGGAGGCCAACATGATGTACAGGCTCGTGAATTATCGCTTGTATACATTTCTCTCTCGCTCACTCTCTCTCTCTCCATTTGTATATACAGGGATGTAAAAACCGCGGAAACGAAGCTTTTTGCAGGTCAACGAGAAATTTATCGATGAAACGCGTGAGCATGTATGGCTTCATTTCGTCTCTAAGCGAAATTCCGTACACTACACGTGTCAGCGTATATATATATATATATATATTTAGTTCATTTTGTTGAAAAATGCATCAGCTTCTCCCATTCATTTGATAGGGGAAAAAAAAAGTGGCGTTAATCAACGAGATGATACGAGAGTTTGTAATTTGATATGTAATTGATAACTAGTGAAGAATTTGTGAACTAATGATCCGTTATCATTGCCAAGATATATGCTCGTATATATATATATATATATTTCAAATACTTCGTTCATTTTTAAACTCGATTGCATACACACACACACACACACACATATATATATGTATATTACGGTGACAATCGAGTATATACGGAGAAAAAAAAAAAAGATGAAACCCCGACTTTGTCACACCCTCATTATCACCGTCAAAGAGGATTACGTCAGTTAACCCGATTACCGTTATAACGATGCAAAATTCGATTAAGTATTCCGATCATTTTCACTCATCGCGTCTCATCCTTCACTAACGTAAATGATTGTTTTTTTTTCCTTTTTTTCGATAATATTTCAAACACTTATTGATGTTCACTCCGTTTTATTAACGCAATTATTGTAAAAATATTAAATTGTTATCGATACTCACAGTAATACTGTTGCAATAATACAGAAAAGAAGAATCCTCGTTAACGCAATTTTAGTTTGTCGTTTTCACTCCTCCAACAAACACTAGAATTTCAAATATCCCGACTATGCTGACCTCTTGTGGCAACGCCGCGGACTATGTGAGTATCGCGCCATTTACGATATATATATATATGTATTACGGTAACAATCGAGTATATCCGAAGAAAAAAAATGATGAAACCCCGACTTTGTCACACTCTCATTATCACCGTCAAAGAGGATTACGTCAGTTAACCCGATTATCGTTATAATTATGTGAAATTTGATAAAGTATTCCGATCATTTTCCGTCATCGTCTCATCGTTCACGACATTCTCAAAAACTCGTGCGCGCGCGCGCGTCCATTCACTAAAGCGATGTAAATTATTGTCTTTTTCTCTTTTTCGATAATATTTCAAACACTTATTGATGTTCACTCCGTTTCATTAACGCAATTATTGTCAAAATATTAAATTATTATCGATACTCAGAGTAATACTGTTGCAATAATACAGAAAAGAAGAATCCTCGTTAACGCAATTTCAGTTTATCGTTCTCTAGACGCTCTAGACTCTAACGCTAGAATTTCAAAGATTCCGATTATCCTGACCTCTTGCGGCAACGCCGCGGACTATGCGAGTTTCACGCCATTTACGAGAGATGGCGCGAGGAGTGAGTTTTTGAAACTCCAGCCGTGCTTCAGCCCACACACACACACATCACTTTAGTTGGGCGTCGCGTGTTGAATCATTCACGTCTCGCGTTTCATAGAGAGACGTCAATTCTTCATCAGGCGATTGTTCTTTTTCTTAATTTTTATTATTATTTTTTATGATAATTGTACGAAATATTTAAAAATGAATCGACGGTGTCTCGGTGCAGTTTTATTCATAGCCTACTTTTCTATAGGTGAGTGGTCAATTTTTGTTTTATATATATATATATATATATATATATATATTTAAATTCTCTCATACGATCTTACGCGAGGGCAACCTGATGGATTTCGCGTCCTTTTGATTTTCAGGCAACGCCCTAGAGTGTTATGTGTGCACAAAACAGGCTGGAAATGTTGCTAAATGCCTAAAAACTATAATAACATGCGAACAGGGCGAGGACGTTTGCATGACTCAGGTCCGATGGGGAAGTGAGTAAAATAATTTGTTTGAATTGAAAAAAAAAAAAAAAAAAAAGAACGAAACAATTACTGCGACGCCAGCGCTTTTTTGAGGTTACAGTCGCGATCGATCAACAAGTAGTTTAGGCAACACAGGTGGAATTCTCTATCAATTTTGAAATATTTGTCTTGTTTAATTTCTTGATTTCTTTCGCGTCTTTTTTTTTTTTTTATAATTTTTGCAATAGGAAAATTTTTAATAGAGCCCTGAAAATTTACTGTTTTTGTTTATTTAAACTAAAAGCTTTTTTTTTTCCAACGTTTGGCCAATTTCAGTGGGGCAAAGTCCCTAGATACTTTTTTCTAGGGTTTGATGACTGATGGAATTTTAAGTGCAATCGTCAGTTTTTGGATCGGAAATTTTCTCGTCTTTTCAAAAATATTTGAGGACAATTTTTTATTTTTTTTTCACAATTGTTGAAATAAATGGATAAATAAAGAAAAGGTAAAAATTTTAGAAATGGCAAATATTTTGAAAAAAAAAAACCAAATTATACACAATGTGAAAAAATTGAATTGATGAGCTGATGAAAAAATTTGGGCAATTATTTGAGCAACAAAATTTTTTTTTAATATAATTAAACAATTTCTTATTGTGGACTAATAAATGATTTAAAAAAAAAAAAAAAGTCTCATTGATGACAATTAAATGTAAATCGCCCTAACGAGTGATAAAAAAATTAATTTTATTCGTCAATAATTTATCAGTCATTTTAATAAAAATTGTCCAAATTTGTAAAATTGATGAAAAAAAAAAATAAAAAAAACAAAAAAAGACTCGGTCAAAGAGCTTTTTCTAAATTATTTAAATTTTAATTCCCAAGGTGCACCATACTGGACGAGTGGCGGACAAAAGCAATTTTACGTATCAAAAAGTTGCGCAGCTAAGAGAGAATGCGAGAGAATAAAACGAGCCGACATGAAATTGTGCACTTTACTCTGGTACACGGATTGGAAATGTACGGATTGTTGCGTGGGCGATCGTTGCAATTATTTCATATTTGTGAGTAAAAATAATAAATTTAAATATAAATTTTTTCAAAAAAATTAATTAAAAGAAAAAAAATAAAATAATTTTTTTCTTGTTTTTTTTTTTTTTTCAGTCAAGCGGTAACAGACACGACGCGACATCTCTCGGAATGCTTTTAATCGCCGTCCTGGCACCGTTAATCGGCACATGGGCCGTGAAGTAAAAGCCAAGAAAAAAAAAAAAAACCCAAATAATTGTTCTTTTTTTTTTATTTTTGTTTTTCTCACAGACTGACGTTTTAGTCAGAGAAACAAATCGAAAAAATTGCGATTGTCGTTATCGACGCCTTTTTTTTTTTTTTTTCATGTGATCAAAGCAACGAGCTAAAGAGGCGATAAAAACTGTCCGTCCAATTAGATAAATGAGAATATGAAAAAATTGCAATGCGTTTAAAATAAACGCTCACTGCCTTTTAAATGATCAACAAAAATTGTCGCATCTACTCATAATTTTTTTTTTAAATATATACATATATATGTATGTATATATATATATATATCCAATTTAATCTGAGAGATGAAATATCGAGAAATTGTAAGATTTTTTTATTATTTTTTATTATTGATAAAAAAAAAAGCCTATCAAATTGAATATTTATATAATTATATTATATAAATATAAATATAATCAATTATATATGATATATATATATCGTATTTTACAAATACGAAATTTAAAAAACGATCTTTTTTTTGTTTTTTTTTTAAACTGAATCTCCAGATTCTTAGATTTTATGGAATGAACGAAAATGATGATTTTGGATGGACAACCATCACGTACAATGTTGTGTGTGTGTATTATAAATAGAATTTAATCCGTCCAATATTTTAATATTTTAATTTACGCGTAATCGTCTCGCATCAAATATACCGAAAATTTTCTTTTTTTTTTTGATAATAAAAATTTTATCTACATTTTACATTATTATCGATTATTTTTTTTCCCCCCACTCCAAAAATTCCACTCGCGATCATTTTATTTTGTTTTTTTTTAAATATTGATCATGCAGTGATCGTGCAATGGCATAATAAATTTTGTTAAATTATTTTTCATCGGCATGTAATATGAAGGTCGCACCACGTTCGCGAAAAATTATCAAGGGTTGTTTGTGATTTTTTTTTTTATTTTGCCTATTTTTGGGACTAATTTTGTTCACGATTTTAAAAATGAAAACGATTTTAAATGAGAAATTTTTTGTTTTTTTTCTTTTTTCAGAGATTAGAATTTTCGTAAAGTGTCGTGAAGCGAGTGTTAAATTTCCGAGTAGTATCGATATAAACGATGCTTTATCATTGCTTTCGTATCAGTAAGAGAGAGAAAGAGAGAGAGAGAGAGAAAAAGCGAGCGATAAGCAACATTCATTGTCTCGGCAGGTGCAAACATTTTCTCGCACTCAATTCTACTTTATAGCAGGTGATCGAGCTGTAAAGTGTCAAAAAAAAAAAAAAATTCTAATTTCCTAAACTTTTGGTGAGTAGTAAATTTTTTTTTTCTTTTTTTTTTTACCCATTTTTTCATAAATTCGTTGAATGAAACGAGAAAAGGAAAATTTTTCAAGAGCCAAGTCACGTGTACGATATAAAATTATCGATATTTCAAATGGTCCTTCTAACGTATTTTTTTTTACCACAACTCTCTATATGGGGCATTCCAGACCAGATATAAAAATTCGGTGGCCAAAATTTGCACGACACAAAATGAGTGAAAAAAAAAAAAATGATCGGTATAAAAATTCATAAATCAGTAATTTGATAAACGAGCAAGATCTGTTGACCTGCCATATATATTTATTTATTCATTTATTTATTTATTTATTTATTGTTAAAAAAATATGACGAGGCGCGAAAAAGAAAACAATTTTGGCAAATATCGCGGTCGTCAGTTCAACGATTTGGGGATATAAAGTGGGGCAAATGAGACAATCGACACGTGATTTATTCGAACCAATTGAATCAAGTCCGAATGGCCGCGAAGATGCCACGACAAAACAAGAAGAGTACAAATTAATTCACGAGGGGGAGAAGAAAAAAAAAAAAAAAAAAAAAAAAAAATAGAGAAAGAGCGATTGGCGTCTTTAATAAAATCCACGAGTAGGTTTGCGTCTGTCACACGACACATAAAACTATTGTAAAAGATTTTTTTCTAACGCAGTCACGAGGACAATTTTTATAAATTCTTCACAATGGATTACGATTTTACGAAATTTCTTACAGTGAGTAAAATTTGAAGTAAAAAAAGTGTCTTCAATTGCTCGAGTGAGACCGAATGTGAAAATTATTGGTGAATTTTTTTTTTTTAATATCTATATATATATATAAATGTAATTTTTTTAAACAAGAAGAATACAAATTAATTCACGAGACGATTGTAAAGATTTTTTTCCAACACAGTCACGAGGACAATTTTTATAAATTCTTCGCAATGGATTACGATTTTACGAAATTTTTTACAGTGAGTAAAATTTGAAAAAAAAAAAAGTGTCTTCAATTGCTCGAGTGAGACCAAAAGTGAAAATTATTGGTGAAATTAAAAAAAAAAAAAATCTCTACATGTATATAAAAATGTAATATTTTTTTTTTTTCTCTTTTTTTCTCAGATGATAAACACGATGAGAGGAATGAAATTAAATGAAATATTTAAAACATTAACGAGGAAAAAAATGCTCAACTCACCGAGTAAATGTGGCCTGGCGAGATGTCTCTCATCGTTGGATTTAACTGCATTGGGAATTGGCTCGACCCTCGGCGTTGGTGTTTACGTCCTCGCTGGTTCAGTTGCACAAAAAACTGCCGGACCAGCAGTTGTAATATCATTTGCAATTGCCGCCATTGCATCAATGTTTGCAGGTATATTATTATTTTCAATCGATTCATTTTTATTTTACGTTATTAAAAATCAAAATTTTCTTGCATTTTTTTTTTTTCTATTTTTTTCTTTTTTTTTTTTTTTTTTTCAACGTTAAAAAATAGCCAATTTGTATGAAATTTTGATTTTCAAGCGCTAATTGATAGAATGCGAATCAAGATCATAAATTAGAAAAATTAGCCATGACGGATTTTTTTCTTTCCTAATTAATTTGTTTGTTTTTTTGTTTTTTTTTTGGAAAAATATTCAGGTCTCTGCTATGCCGAATTTGGCGCAAGAGTCCCAAGGGCTGGTTCAGCTTATATATATAGTTACGTGACAGTGGGAGAATTTATAGCTTTTCTCATTGGCTGGACGCTAATCCTCGAGTACGTAATCGGCTCGGCGAGCGTTGTCAGAGGTCTCAGTACATACGTCGATGCTCTCTTTGGCAATGCAATGAGAAATGCCTTCGAGTCGGCTGCACCCATCAATGCTGATCATCTCTCATCTTATCCAGACTTTTTTGCATTTGCCGTGACAATTGCATTTTCCGGTTATAAAATTAATGCAATTTTTGTTTTTTTTTTTTTAATTGTAAAAGAATTTTTTTTAATTTGTAAAAAAGAGAAAAAATCAATTTCAAACGCTGAATTTTTATTGCTTTTGTTTTTTTTTCTTTTTCTTTTCATCTCAACAATATAACGATATTTTTTTTTCTTGTTGCAATTTCACAGCCGCTCTCGCATTCGGTGCTAAAGAATCATCATTGGCAAATAATATATTTACCCTTGTGAATCTTGGAGTTGTACTTTTCGTCATCTGCGCCGGATCTGTCAAGGGTATTGTTGGCTTTTGCCATTTTTTTTTTTTTAAATCATTTGAGCCTAAAAAATGACAAGCATTTTATTTATTTTTTCCCCCATTAATTAAAAACAAATAAAAAAAATATGTATACAAATTTCAAATTGTCGCTTGAAATAATTGAAAAAAAATATAAATTTCAAGCAGTTTAGTGAAAAATTTGAAAAAAAAAAATTGTTTTTTAAAAAATTGCTTTTTATTTTATTTTTTCTCACGCAAAGCCGATGTCGCCAATTGGAAGCTCAAGGTCAAGTGTACAGAGAATGATTGCAAAAACGGTGCTGGAGGTTTTGCCCCATATGGAATATCTGGAATAATAACGGGCGCAGCAAAATGTTTTTACGGTTTCATTGGTTTCGATTGTGTCGCAACGGCAGGTGAAGAGGCCAGAGATCCAAAAAAATCTATACCAATAGCAATCGTTGCATCTCTCACTGTTGTTTTTCTCGCTTATTTTGGCGTATCGGTAATTTTGACAATGGTCATACCATATTACGAGCAAGATCCTCTTGCCCCATTTCCTCACATGTTCGATGAGATTGGATGGAATTGGGCAAAATGGTTCGTTTCAATCGGTGCTATTTGTGGTCTCTGCGCAAGGTGAGTTTTTTCTTTCTCTCTTTCTATCTTTCTCTATTTCTGTCTTTCTCCATTTCTCCCTTTCTCAATTTCTCTCTTTCTCTCTTTTCTCTTTTACTCTCTCTCTTTTTTCTTTCATAAATTAGCAAAATATTTATCATGCAATCATGCTCAACGTATCGAGTATAAAAATATTAAAAAAAAAACAAATTTCAGTTTACTCGGTGCAATGTTTCCTCTACCTCGGGTCATTTATGCAATGGCATCGGACGGTCTTATATTCAAATGGATGGGAAAAGTTAATTCTCGCTTTCACACTCCTCTGATGGGAACTTTCTCAGCTGGAATATTAACAGGAATTTTGGCTGCAATGTTCGAGCTCGGTCAACTCATCGATATGATGAGCATTGGAACTTTATTGGCATACTCGATAGTTGCCGCTTGCGTTTTAATACTCAGGTGAGCCGTCCATTTTTTTTTCCTCCTCACACTGAGGAAAAAATTAAATTAAATCAAAAAATCAGAAAAAAAAAAAAAAACAAATATTTCAATTTTAATTGATAATTTTTTTTCAACTAGATTACACAGCTAAAAATTTGCAAATTTTTCGAGAATCAAATTCAATTTTATAAATAATAATAATATTACGAGAATCAAAATCAAACCATTATTTTTTTTTTTTTTCATCCCCAATTATTAAATCAGGTACGAGGAGAGCGAAGCGTATGAAAAAAAGGACGATCGTGATCCTAGAACGTTAACCTTCGTCGTGAAGCAATTATTCAACGCGAATGGACTCAATCATTCGACGAGATTCACCGCAAAAATTGTCATCTACCTCGTATTTATTTACTGTAATAATCCGTTTTTTTTTCTCTCTTTTTAATTTTTTCCCTCCACAAGTTCGTTTCTCCCCCCCTCCATAAAATTTATGACAATTTTTCCTCACCAGTCTACTGTAATAATATTTTTTTTTTCTATATATTTTTTTTCAATTTTTTCACGAAAATTTAATATTTATGAAAAATAATTTTTACTCACCAGTCATTTTGTGCGTTTGCGCGACATCGCTAGTTGCCGCTTTTGCCGATAAAATTTCCGAGGGTAATGCAGCGATCGTCGTAATTCTCGCAATATTATTTGGCCTTTTAGGCCTGACGCTCTTCTTTATTTACCGCCAGCCAACTTCTGGCAAAAAACTTCCATTCACGGTGAGGGCAGCAGTGACGTGTTATTTTTTTCACCTCCCACAAAGAGGAAACGAAAAAAAAAACGAAAAAAAAAACAAAAATATTTTTCTCGGCAGGTTCCACTTGTGCCATTTTTACCAGCAACCAGTATACTAATTAACGTTTATCTCATGATGATGCTCGATGTAATGACGTGGATAAGATTTGCCGTTTGGATGGGCGTTGGTGAGTTTGAGATTTTTTTTTTTTTTTTTTTATTCCCGGCGACATTGAAAAAAAGATTTAAATTAAAAAAACAAACTTTTGTTAGATTTTTTTTTTCTTTTATCAAACGTAAAAATTGCCTATTAAAATTTTTGTTTTTTTTTTTCGCAGGTCTCGTGATATATTTCTCATACGGGGTATGGAATAGCACGTGTCGTGAAAAAATATACCCCGTAAAGGTAATTGACGCTTCGAGCGAAAATTAAATGAAACATTTTACCTGAAAATTTAACAATCGCGATAAAAATACTCATAGACGTCGCAAAAAATTTTGCCAATTAATTATCATATCTACAATTATTATAAACAATTAAAATAATATAAAATTATCTCGCAATAAATAATAAAATATCAGACGAACACGAGTGTCTGACATGACAAAAATTGCGTGACTGCGCAAGTCTCTTTTTTTTTTTTTTTTTTTTTTTTTTTTTAACGTCTATATAGATATATATTACACTGTAAACGTAAAAAATGAGATATTACGTGAAATATTAACCCACTCGAGACCGATTAGAGACTATAGGCCGGTTGCACTCCGTGTGTGCAATAATTAAATACGAAAATATGAAAACGAAAAAAAAAAAAATTCCCTCCTAGGGACCGTGTTCGAAAAAAATCGCCATCTCGAATGGGTCAAGTTGGTCGGTTTTCGAGAGCCCAAAAAAAAATTTCACGAGCAAGACTTTTCTTAATTAATTTCCATTTTCGGACTTTTGTACGACCATCAGGCATACTGAATAAAAAACACTGGCGCCATTTTGTTTTTTTTTTAATTATAAATGATCGTCTCGTAATATGACAAATGAACAAATGATAAATCCACAAATTATCTACTTATTTAAATATCTAATTATCGTCGTCTCTTCCGATCTCTATATATATATAAATACATACGTGCGTAACGAGGGCGGGAAAATATCGAGTCACGTGATCATAAATCCCCTTTTTTTACGGACCAAAAAGCATTTTCATCACGTTCCAGGCTGAGTTTTGAACTGATTACGTTTTCCACCACCGTTCAAATTCATTAGCTGCGATCTCGAGCTTTCTCACCTCAAGAGCTTTTTTTCGCTCCTCTGTCGTGACCGTACACAAAGATATCCGAAACAAAATTAAATAAAACAACATGATAAAAATATATATATTTTTTTAAATATCGTTAAAAAGTATCAAAGAAATTTTATGCTCTCTTGTAAATATAAACATCTTTGGTTTGACCAAATCATTGAAAATGAGAAGAAAAAAAAAAAGTTACGTCCAGCAAGAAAAACTCGTAAATACGTCCGAGAAAAACAACGCTCACGGCACTTTTGATGTTTGAAATTTGTAAATCCCTGCCGCGTGTGTATCACCGCGCACTGTCTTTCCTTTATGAAAATCCCACCTTTAACGCCCAAAGTTACGCAAAATCGCGAGAAGGGCGCAGGCTATTGCTGTGTGTGCGCCCACTGACGACAGTGGCGCCCCTGGCGGCATGTGAGGAGAAGCATTTTAACAAAACAACGAATGGGCACGCCGACAGATGGTAAAAAAAACATCTCTAAAACTCTTTTTTTCTATAAATCTTCTATAGATCTTCTATAGATCTTTTATAAATCTTTCATCATAAATAATATAAATATAAATAGAAATAAATAAGAATATAATAGAAACTTGCCATGTCGAATCGATTTCTTTTCATCCCGAACATTAGAGTCATCGATCGATGTGTCAATGACATCAGATGTCGTTGCACTTTGTAATTATTTCAGAAAAAAAAAAACTCAATTTCACTGTTTTAATTTCTTCGCATTAAACTTTTATGTACGTGTGAAAATAGAAAAATTACCCGTCGATCGATCGTATTATTTGAGTTTAAATAGAAAAGAGATTGTGAATTATTCGCGAAAACGTGCGCATAGCCTTACAAGGTAACGGTAATCGCCTCAACAAAACAAACAGTCAAGGTCACGGCGACTCGTCGACACGACAGCTTTTGTACGAGCTTTTGTACGTTTCGTCATTATTTTACTTTATGATTGTCAGTAAGAAAGCAGCTTAACACGACAAATGCACTGTATAAATATGGCTTCGTGACAAATTTTCACAAAGAGCGGATATGAACAGAAAAACACGAATGTTTAGAACACATTGTTTAAGGCAAAACACAGTAAATATTAATTAATAAAATTCTTTTAATGCTTGATAATATAAATGACAAGGTTCAAGGTTAAAACGTAACGGCACGAGAGCTCGTACGAGCATCAGTTGGCACACTTTATTCACTGTAATCCTTTTTTTTTTGCATAGTCACCGAAGCACACATTCATGAGACACACAATCAATAAACGCACGATTACGATTTTTTTATCCGTTTATTCACATACGAGAAAACACGAACTCAATCCGGTGAAAAAAGGTAAAAATGTGTTACCGCGACAGTACGCGCAGAGCACTCGGAAACACGTCTGCGCAGTGTAACGGTCGGCGGAGAACTGAGGCAGCGTGACGTATTGTTCCCCTCGCTCGACAGTAGCATGAGTGGGGAGAGCGGCAAGTGGGGGCTGCGCGTGACGCGTCGCGCCTCGTGCGCGCGTCAGTTCTCCGCCGACCGTCGTACGGTGTGGACATATTTTGGAGTCTATCGCTAGCTAGTTATACGTGTTGGTCGATTCGTACTTTTGTTTTTTTTTTCACCCATTTGTAAAAGTTTAACAAGAGACCATTTAAACAGTAGATTTTCGTGTTAATTCGCTTTTTTTTTTTTTTTCTACAATTACAGAGTGCAATAACGACAAATAGATGCTCGTACACGTTGCGTTGCCGCGTGAGTGTGACCTTGGCTTTTCGCTTTGATTGCGCAACGACCGTTATCTCATAAAGTCGTGAAGTTTTCACGAATAATTCGTATTCTCCTACAGATTTATGACAAACTTGACATATTTAAAGATTTCTGTGCACCAAATTGCACATTTTTTCGGATTGAATATATTATTTAGGATATCTTTGATCTTTCGTGTTCCCATAAAAAATTGATCCATACTGGACACACTCTATGGATGTTGAAAAATCGTACGAATAAGATTTTTCAAGCAGCCCCATCTATCTTGATTCCAAATAAATACAACTATATTTTTTTGTCGCCAGGTGGCAGCAGCGATGATTTCTTGATCGAAAAATTGGTATCAGTTGATGTTTGCGCCGCGAGAGGCGAGCAAGGGCGGAGTACTCTTTGAGTGTGGGCAGCGACGGATGGGGAGAGACGGAGAGAGTATGTACTCGTTCTCGCAATCTCGCTGGTCAAAGATACATGCTCTATGTGTGTCAACGAAGGTGGTGTGTTCCTCCTCGGCAGGGTCGTACACGCACGGAGAACCCGCGATTGAAAATTATATACACGCTTTTACACATACACACACACACACATACATACGTACATACACATTTTTTGTTTCATCGTTACGAATGTTTTTTACAAAAGTGACCGGGTTTAATTATGGACGTGTACGACCTACGGACATAAACGCGCATGAGAAAACGAGCATAAAAGAATATAAAAAAATAATAATAACAGTGTGAATAATGAGAAACCGCAATAGATACGTGAAGCATAAATTGCAAATACAACTGGGCAGCAGTATCAATGGACGCGGCCATGTTTTCTGGTAGCAGAAATCTCGACGATTAAAGTATAACAAAGTTTTCATTTTTTTTTTCCGCCTTTTTTTTTTCACCTCGTCTCTCGTTCATGGTTCGTTTGAGAAAAAAACCATAGAATATTTTAGGAAAATAAATTGAAAAAAAAAAAGAAAAAAAAAAAACGTTGTGGCAAAGCGCAGAATGCCGGGATGCGACGTAAAGACAAGATATCTACCGGCAACGTTCGCCTGGACTCTTTTACTCAGCACGACGACCCTATTTTTCTATTACCCGTAAGTTTCTTCTCGAGCATGACTTTCGTTCATATACACACGAAAATTTATTATTATTTTTGCTTTTTGTCGTCTGTATTTTCTTTTCTTTTGTATACATGTATACGCGCGCACACACACACACTATATATATATATATATATATATATATATATATATATATATATATATATAATGTGTGTGAAAAAAATGCATTTTTCTCGGAAAAAAAAAAAAAAAAATCGCAACTTCACAGATGCCAGTATTATCTCTTCCGATATCCATGGGTTCCCGCACTTCAAGGTGTCATAGCATTCTTTGTACTGGCCAATTTTACTCTGGCCACATTCATGGATCCAGGCATCATACCAAAAGGTGAGCTAAACACCCTTTATCGTATATATATATATATCTTTATCGTATATATATATATATATACGATAAAGTATATATGGGCCATTTTGTGCTAATTTGATCAATCATTTAAAAAAATATATATATCGATCTATAATTTTTTATTGTTTTTATTCATAGATGGTACAATTTACTTGATTTTTTATCATTCACTTGTGCCTCGTGCTTCGAGTCACAAATTTACAGAAAAAGATTTATTTCAATTTACAAATTATGTTTCATTTTGAGATGACACGTAGCAGCCAAAAATTTTCTTTTTTTTTTCTATTAATTAAAAATTAAAATATGTATGGACGTTTTTTTTTTTTTTTCAAGCTTTACACTCGAGTTTTATAAACGTTTTGCAAATTAAGACTTTGTATAAATTTTGCCTTTTATTATAAATTATAAAATTGCCTTAAATTTACAAAAAAAAAAAAAAAATTATAATCATAGATAAGGAGTGGAATAAATTATAAAAAAAAAAGCCAAGAAGATTGATGTATTTTTTTTGTTTTTTTTCTTCTCATTCGAAATTCAAAGCACCTCCAGACGAAGATCGGGAGGATGATTTCAGGGCGCCATTGTTCAAGAATGTAGAAATAAATGGTATCACAGTACGAATGAAATGGTGCGTTACTTGCAAATTCTACAGGCCACCGCGTTGCTCACACTGCAGTGTTTGCGATCACTGCATCGAGGTGAGTTGAAAATAATGGAAAAAAAAACAAATTTAAACAAAAATAAAACTATAAAATAAAGAATTTAATTAAATTTTTTTGTTTTTGTTTTTGGGTTCCCCCCACAGACGTTCGATCATCATTGCCCGTGGGTGAACAATTGCATAGGCAGGAGAAACTACAGATTTTTCTTCTTCTTTTTGCTCTCATTGAGCTTTCACATGCTCAGCATATTTGGGCTCTGTTTGTACTTTGTACTCGAGCACAAGGAACTATTGGGAGATGCACCAACTTCAGTCGCGTATCCTTTTTTTTTTTTGCCTCAATTGTGCAATATTTTTGTGGCTGGCGTATTTTTTTTTCTTTTTTTTTTGTTCTCAATGAGCACCGTCTTGCATGAACGATCACATTTTGCATTTATTTTTCCTTAACCTTTTTGCCTATTTTCTGTACTCTCTCTCTCTCTCGTTTTTTTTTTTTTTTCTTCTTCATATCAACAGAATGGGACTGATGGCCGTGGTGACACTTTTGTTTATTCCAATACTCGGATTAACAGGTTTTCATGTAGTTCTCGTATCACGTGGACGAACAACGAATGAACAAGTAACGGGTAAATTTAACGGTGGTTACAATCCATTTTCACGAGGATGCTTCCACAATTGCTGCTACACACAATTTGGACCTCAATATCCAAGGTAAATTTTCGCTATATGAAAAATTAATTTATCTTATTTATGGAAAAAAACAAAAAAAAAATCTAATTATAATAATAAATTGTATTTGGTATTTGGAAAAAAACAATTACGATAATCGCCATTTTGTATCAATGATTAATTGTTTGCAGTTTAATCAAGCCTGAAAAGTATTCGGGAAAACGACGAGGGGCTTGCACTTCCGAGATATCGACTATAAACAGCGAGAACCAGGTAAAAACCTACATGGATAGCAGCAACGGTGTTAGAAATGCCAGTTCAAATGCTTACAATAAGGTAAGAGCTAGTGCAACTTTGCTCGTTTCTTCTTCAATTTTTTCGATGTGGTATTTTTTTGGTCTCTAAATTTTTTCTTTTTCATTTTTTTCTTAAAAATTATTCGTATTTTCTGCACTAACGGCCTTCTCGCAGCTTATCTACAAAGCTTATTCGTTCTAAAGGTTGATCGTTTATTACTGAGGTACTTTTTTTTTTTGTTTTTTTTCTTCGCTTTCACCGAGTTGATTATTTCAGGCAAAAGTTGTAGCTGACGAAATGTTTTTTTTTTCTCGTTAGCTTGCATGCAATTATTATGTATTGCGTAGACTCGTAGTAGTCGCTGAAGTAGAAATAGTTTAATTGAATTTTATCCTGTTGCATTTTTGTTTGTTTTTCCGCTTGATGGAAATTTTCGATTTTTTGTAAACTGGAATTTTGTTTTTTGGTTTTTTTTTTTTCGTCCTATTCGCAGATTGTTACGTCGAGTGATGAGAGTTTTACGGCTCGCCATGTACCAATTAGAATGAACAAAATAATTGAAGGAAGATATTACTGATTTGGGACAATTTCCTTTCCTGATTTTCCACAATTCCTCTTCCTGATTTGCCACAATTCCTCTTCCGGATTCCTCTTGGTCGCAATTTGTTCTTATTGCCGAATTTTGTTTTTTTTTTTTTTCCTCGGTTTTCCCAAGAGCTTGATCAAATTTTATTTCCTCGTAGGTCAAAAACAATTTTTTTCCTTAATTAAAAGAGTTGTAAAATTTTTTTGTTTGGATGAAAGAATTTTTTTTTTTGATTTTTTTGATTTTTTTTTTTTGATAATTTTTTCAGTTATCCCCTGGCCGGGATGGTTCGGACACTGATATGGAGCCAACCGCATCACAATCGGCAGATTGCGAGCCAACGCCACCGTTGCAAAGACAAGGATCGAAGAGTAATTTTTTCCTGCCACCTGTCGAGAATAATGAATCTCCCAGGCATCCACCGCCACCTCAGCATCGTCATCCAATACATTATCCACGTGGCAGTCCTCATCCAAGGCCGAGGTACATTTCTCTCTCTCTCTCTCTCTCTCTCTCTTCAATTTTAATAAATTATCAAATTTACAATTTAACTTGTAACAATTTTTGCATATTTTTTTTCCGAACTCGAATTGATAAATTTTCATCTAGAAATATTTATATAAAAAAAAAAAAAAAAATCTATTAAATAAATTTGTAAAAATGTTTTTTTTTTTTTTTTAATTTATTTTTCATTCGTCGGCTTAATGTTTATTATCATGAACAGGGGAATGAACGGTTCTCGCAGTCACACGCCCGATCCTTTATCGCCCGAAGCTACAGGATCACCGGCTGGTGGTCCTCAAAGGGGCCAAGGTCAGGGTGGCGCGAGCCCGACGATGCAGCAACGGATCAAAGCTATAGGTGTGCCAACGCCACTTGCCATTTCCAGTCCTATACGCAGGTACGCCCTCTTGCATTTTTTTTTTCTTTTTCATACGGTAAAATTAATAATAATAATAATAATTAATAATAATAATAATAACGTACGAAAGAACGAAACAGTGTCCCTCGATTATCAGACTCTCTTATCCATCCAAGCGTAAAAAATTTCATCAACACGCCTCATGTCACGTACGCTGATTATTTCATTAAAAACTCACACGCACGCACACTCACTCTCTCACACATACACACACACACATGGAAACACTGAAACGCGGCACCGAGACACGTTGATTTGAATAGATAATAAATAATAATAATAATAATAAACACGATTGAAATCGCACCGAGTATAATTCACGCTTTGCCTCACGCATCTTAAAATTCTAAAGCTCTTGGCATTTTTTAAAACGATTGACATGAGTGAAAAAACAAAAATATCCTGATAAATTAGTCAAAGCTGTCGAGATTCGGTTAAAAAAAAAAAAAATAAAGCAAATCTTATAGAGAGAATCCAGTTGGTCAATTCTGTGAACAAATGATGATGGAATTTCGATAAAATAATTCACATACATCTCCGAATTCTATACACATCGCTCATCACGTTTTTTTTTTTTTTTCTTTTTTCTTGTCATAATTTGTCTATTACTTTTATAATTTATCGTAGAAATTTTTTCTCACAACATTCTCGTTCAATCATATCTCGTTCATCGGTAGATTCAAATTGCCATTACTCGTCACGAGAAAAAATGAGAGAGAGAGAGAGAGAGAGAGAGAGAAGAGAAAAATAGATTGAAAAAAAGAAAAAAATTATTTCGAGTGATGGTGAATAATTTTTGGAGGGAATTAAATTTGTCTTTTTTTTTTTCTTTTTTCTTGTCATAATTTGTCTATTACTTTAATAATTTATCGTAGAATTTTTTTCTCACAACATTCTCGTTCAATCATATCTCGTTCATCGGTATATTCAAATTGCCATTATTCGTTATGAGAAAAAATGAGAGAGAGAGAGAAGAGAAAAATAGATTGAAAAAAAGAAAAAAAAATATTTCGAGTGATGGTGAATAATTTTTGGAGGGAATTAGATTTGTTTTTTTTTTTTTTTTTTTTTTTCTCTTGCACGTATCTTCAAAGAGATATATGGTATATAGATAAGTTTGTGTCCCACTGCAGGGGGTGGTAACTGCAAGGAGCTGCTCTCTGACAACATGTTGCGACCTACTGCAGGTAAACACGAACTTGATCCTACGAGGATGTAAAACGTAGTTTACCAATTTATGCTTTGTTGCAATACACAAGCAAAAACACTCATAATTTACACACACACATACAGACATGAAAAAAAAAAAATACAAAAACAAACACGCACACATACACGAGCACAAAAAAAAAGAAAAAAAAAACATTACGAAATTATGAAATACACACAAACTCAAGTATTTATTTTTAGGTTTCGCTACTCTTTTTTTTATTTTATCTTCATTACGTTTTTCTTTACTCTTCGATAGATGCTAATGTTTATTAACAGGAATGACGCGCTGCTCTCTCCTGTATGTCTCGCCAGAGCCATATTTGTATGGCTACAATGCTCAGCACTCGCATATTACGTGTATATATATATATATATACACATATTCATATATATATATATATATATATATATATATATATATATATATATATATATATATATATATATGTACATACATATAAATATACATATATTCATATTGATATTGGTTCACTGTATCGCGCATTGTCGAATATTGCATGCAGCAAAACGACGATTAACCGGAAATGGATTGTGAACGTTATGAATTATTCGTTTGTACGGTATAAAAAATTAAAAAAAAAAAAAAAATGCTAATCGATTGGATAGCCGAGAATAATAACGAGACGTGAATTCATATAGAGAAGAAAAAAAAAAGTATAAAAAAAAAAAGATCCGATTATTGAATTTTTATTGACAATCTGGACGGTAATAACGGATAGACGAGCCTCATTATTGAGGATAAAATTAAATTTTATATTCATGGATATAATGAAGCTGCAACGCTATGGATGAACAAAAAAAAAAGAAAAAAAAACATCAACATTTAAAAATAAAAAATTAATTACTAACTGAAGAAATGTTTTTTTGCTTCTTTTTTTTTAACACTTTTTTTCCAAACAATATTAAAACTCTTAAATTTTATTCAATGACGACAAGGAAATATTTTTATTTCATCTCCAAATTTATCTCCGCCTATAATTCAACTTTTGCTGCATCGACAATATTTATCAAAATGAAAAAAAAAAAGAATGCCCGTTCTCGCAGTTGTCCGATTGACCTGTAAGATGTGAAAAAAAAATATTTTTATATATATATATATATATATATATATATAGAATTAATAATTGAGAGGAAAAAAAAAAAATTCATCCATTATGGCGTCGAATGAATTACAGATCGAATCCAGGTACACCGACGCAGGTACGTCGGCCGGACTTTATAGGTGTCGCTGAAGCGCCAACATATTACGATGTCCAGCATCACAATAATGTTGCTCCTGGACATGCGATATCGAGTGTTATATCGAGTTACAGTCCTCAACGTCGTTTTCTATCTGAGAGCGAGCTAATAAGACAACAGGCTGGAGGAAATGAGCATTCTTATTCGCGTACAAATAATACAGTTGACAATATACGTGAATTGGCTGGTTCGCCGCAGCGCGGTGTTTACATGTGGAAGGACAATTCGCCAAGTGGTTATCCGCCGCAAGGTGGCGGCGCAGCGACAACAATTCCAATGACGCAACATCAAAATATTATTACACAGCGTCAACCACCACCACCGTATGATTATTATTGCTCAAATCCAACGAGTCCAACTCAACAGCAGCCGTATGGTGGAGGTGGAGGTGGAGGTGGAGGTGGAGGTGGCGGTGGTGGAGGAAATCAACAAACTCAGAGAGCTGCTTATCATCCAGCATCACGTGGCGGTGTTGCCGTATTTCCACCTCACCAATCGCCCCAAGTTAAACGTAAAGTAACGACAATGGCAACACCAACAACTCCAACATCAACTGATGGACGAAGACGACCAATGTCATTTGTACGCGCCCTTGAAATGACCGATTCAATGGAAATGGTCGTTGCCCCAAATGATCCAAGATCACAAAGGCCAACGACGCCAACACCCGATCGTGCTAGCGTTTACGATATGAATTATGAAATTTCCGTATAGCCCATATCGAATTATCTCCGTTAATGATAAATTTAATAAACGGAGATTGGCAATATATATTTTCATCGATTATATTTCATATCGCGTTTGATGACATCTGGCATCACGTGGTCCCGTTATTTTCACCCTCATCAATCGCCCCCTCAAGTTAAACCGTAATGTAACGACAATGGCAACGCCAACAACTCCAACATCAACGAGATGGACGAACAATTTTATTTTTACGCGCCCTTGAAATTACCGATTCAATCAAAATGGTCGTTGCCCAAGAATGATCAAAGATCACAAAGGTCAACCACACCAATACACGATCCGTGCAAGTGTTTACGATATTAATTATAAAAATTCCAAACTCCAACATCAACGAGATGGACGAAGACGAGCCATTTTCTTTTTACGCGCCCTTGAAATGACCGATTCAATGAAAATGGTCGTTGCCCAAATATGATCAAAGATCACAAAGGTCAACCACACCAATACACGATCCGTGCAAGTGTTTTCGATATGAATTATAAAAATTCCAAACTCCAACATCAACGAGATGGACGAAGACGAGCAATTTTATTTTTACGCGCCCTTGAAATGACCGATTCAATGAAAATGGTCGTTGCCCAAAAATGATCAAAGATCACAAAGGTCAACCACACCAATACACGATCCGTGCAAGTGTTTTCGATATGAATTATAAAAATTCCAAACTCCAACATCAACGAGATGGACGAAGACGAGCAATTTTATTTTTACGCGCCCTTGAAATGACCGATTCAATGAAAATGGTCGTTGCCCAAAAATGATCAAAGATCACAAAGGTCAACCACACCAATACACGATCCGTGCAAGTGTTTTCGATATGAATTATAAAAATTCCAAACACCAACATCAACAAGATGGACGAAGACGAGCAATAATATTTTTACGCGCCCTTGAAATGACCGATTCAATGATAATGGTCGTTGCCTCAAAAATGATCAAAGATCACAAAGACAAATCACACCAACACCCGATCCGTGCAAGTGTTTTCGATATGAATTATAAAAATTCCCATATGGAATTATCTCCGTTAATGATAAATTGATAAACGGAGATTGGCAATATATTTTCATCAATGATATTTCATATCGCACGAAATTTTCACGTGATTTTGACCTTTTGTGTGCTTGGAAATTTCCGAGATATCCGTGTGCGAGTTTTTTTTTTTTTTTCATTGAAAAGAAAACGAACAAAAAAAAAACTTTCTAATACTTCCCGCGAGAGAATTCTGTGTTTAACTGAGCCATAGGAAACGAGAGTCTCGGGGGGGGGGATTAAAAAATTATAATCATTGTTTCTCTTTGTGGTTTTTTTTTTTTTTTTTTTTTTTTTTTTTTTTTTTTTTTTTTTTTTAATATTGTACGGTAAAGAGATGGAAAGAATTGACAAGGCAAAGTAGCCGCGAATGATGATTAATGTGTGCTCGATGACTTTTTCCCAAGATGAATCATGAATGTGTATAGAATTTTTTTTTTTTTTAAATTCTCTTTTTTACGGGAAAACGCGTATCCGTATCTCTTCCTAGGGGCAAAGTGGAATTGAATGCCTCCAAAAAAATCGGCTCCCTCATTTTTCCCGTGTTTCTAACGATTCTCGCGACGAAATCGCAATTAGCGATGTTTTTTTTTTTTTCTCTCTAACGATTTATAGGAAAACTCAAAGTTTTGGGCACGTAAAAAAACGGCATTTAAAGAAACAAAGAAAAAAAAATTGTTATAATGGAAAAATAAAGTCTCTCGAGTCGTGAAGATAAAGACAAAATAGTTGGATATTTCAGATCGAGCATTTTTTTTTTTTTCTACGATCTTGGAAATTTAAGCCTTGCCCGATCAAAACTTGACAGCAACTCACCCGTTTTTAGTACACGTTAAGGTCAGTTTAGATTTTTATACAATCGTCACCGTGACTTAATTATAGACGCGGCACATTATATAGACATTGATCGATGACGTTGTTTGTTTTTTTTTTTTTTTTTTTTTTTTTTTAATCTATTATTTGCCGTGTGAGTGAAAAAATGTTCATCAGTGAGAGAAGAACGGGACAGTGAGAGTGCGAGAGAGATACGATTAAAACCCTCCCACTAGATATAGACGCGAATTAAAAAAAAAAAAAAGGAAAAAAAAAAGAAAAAAAATGTCCGTGTCCATTAACAGAGTTACTTAATCGACTTAAGTCATTGTCAAGTTAGAATAACAAATTCTGTGTAAAATAATCCTGAAATGTGTAGTAAAATTTTTAATATAAATATAAATATATATATATATTTAACAATATTTATACGTAAATGATAAATATAAGAATTTATAATTTAGCCTGATGAATGCAGAATTTTATTATCGATGTACCCAACTAATACCTATTTTTTTTCTATGAATGTTTTGTTATTTGTTTTTTTTTTTTCTTTTTTTGTTCCAAGGGGGTGAACGCAAACGAGAATAATACGAGAATTGTGAGAGTGAGAGATGAGACGTGAATGAAAAAAAAAAAAATTACACTGTGAAGAGAGGGATGATGCAACATTATATGATAAATGGACAGCTCGACCGTTAATCGACGATCTTTTGAACTCTGCAAAAACGCGGAATATAAAAACCGATTTAAACAGTAAAAAGAAACAGAAACGAAAACAATCCTTATATATATATATATATATATATGCATCATATCAATTAATAACTGGTATCGAAGCTCGTTCTTAAGTCTGCTACATAATTTTACCACCAAATTTGTATTTAAATATTCATTCTACTTGGAGAAAATTTCAGCAATTTTAGATTTAAAAAAAAAAATTCTACCAGTCGCCGATTATTTTAAATTTCGAATATCGCGCCACGTGATTGATGATCCGTTACATATCAGTTGTTGAGACCGATGCGTGTGTGTTGCTCATCGCACATACACGCACACACACACACAGACACATATAGTTTGCGTAAATCTGTCGGGGGAAAAAAAAAAAATGGCAAAAAACTGTTATTTTCTCTATGCGTTGCTCTTTCATAGCTACGAAATTTTGTCTCATTCGTTTTACTTGTAATTTTATATTCGAAGAAAGAGAAAAAAAAAAGCAGCTCGAATGTTTGTGTGTATTCCGCCCCTCCACCCCCCTCCACTCCCACTTTGTCTCCGGTAAACTTGTGCCAAAAAAGTATAGTAAAAAAATACTATTTTGAAAGTCGGTTAACCACGAGATTGTTCGATTAATAACAAAACAAAAACTCAGACACACACACACACATTAAGACGATACAAGAACGTTTATGAATTGATTAAGAATAAAATAACCCAATAAGGATTAATACGACAAAGAAACAAACAAAAAAAAAAAAAATATGTACCGTTTATATGATTCGATGTACTTGTACATATTAGCCGTTATTACTACGTCAATGTACATACACATATATTTCAGTACCTCACGAATCGTCGCTGCCGTCATATACAATAAATAATGGAAAGTCATTGAGAAAGGTTTCATTATTGATAATTTTTCAATTAAATCATCAATCTCAACGAATTTCAATGATATAAATGGATTTTTTTTTCTTGAAATTTATGTCAAACTTTATTCAAATCTCCCGCCTTTTGGAGCTTCCGTCTATTGCCACGGTGGCGCTTGAGCGGGACTGCGCTCACGTCGTTTTTTTTTTTTTCTTAAATCTGCAACATTAATTCATTGCGTATAATGAGAAAAGCGGTGTAAAAATAAGTGGACGAAATCATAAAAATTACTCAATTAATAATCTTTTTGATTTAATTTTCATTCAAATTAATATAATTTCTTTCGCAAAAATATATTCTCACATTAGAACAATATGAGATATTTGGCATTTGACGTAAATTTGCACTCGACAAGTGCGTATATACAGCTATGTAAATTCATATCCACCGAGTATCAAGAGGTCAAAAAGCTACTGAGCGTAGACAAAATTTGCATTGGGAGTTACAATTTTTGCCGTCAGGTGGCCTCAGAAACTTGCATCATTGACTGTACCCCCACCGCCTCATCGGCTATTTCCTAAACGCCATGTTCTCTCTCTCGTCTCACGGTACGCTCAACCGTGTATAGCGGGTCTGACAGAATGCACGGTGCTAGGACGAACAAACCGCGCCGCTAATCGCGGTATTCGCGTATAATTAGGGCGTGTGTGTTCGCGTGTGGCCCGCAGGGGGGAGTTTATTTATTTCTTGTTTCTCCCTCTCTCTGTCTCTCGTCAATCGCCCAAATCCACCGACGCAGAGATTTATCAGTAACGATATAAATATCGGGGAAAAAAAAAAAAGTTAATGAAAATAAAACTTGTATTCTCAATGGTACTCGTCACATACGGTACAACCAATGCCCCGTAATCGTACATATATACATATATATATATATATAGGATACGAGGAAAATTTTGAACGAGAGTTTTGCTGCGGGACAAACACAGCAGGTCGCGCGGCCATTTTTACATCACACTATGCGGCAAGCGTGCGTGTCTGTTCGATCCGCCATTCCAAACAATCGGTGTACCAGTACTATTACTACGTGCCCTCAGTCTCGGGTACATTTAGCTGGCAGCAGCAGCAGCAGCGAGCTAAGCAGCGACGGGAAAACGGGAAGATAGACGGGGAGGAAAAAAAACGAAAGAACGAGAGGGAGGGAGAGAGAGAGAGAGAGAAAACGTTTTCCCGTCAATCTCTATTATCTGCATAGAGATAATAAAAGAGCCAAAATTCTCTCTCTCGGATAACGGGGACAAATTTTGTTGTTGCTTAAAACAAATATTATTATTATTATTAACGGAATTGAAACTTGGCAGGCGCGGGGTTTGGTGGTGGGTATGACGACAGTGACGACAGCCGCGCAAGAGAGAGAAGCAAGAGGTGAAAAAAAAGGAGAAAAATAGTGTTGAAGGAGGTGCGCGAAAGCGTTTCGTTTGTGAAGTGACGCTCGATCGTGTCATCAACGACGGCGAGAAAACTGTGCTGGAATAAAAATAAGAGATCGACAGAGTAGGCCTGATAAACCGCGTTGAATCTGTGGCTCTCTCTCCCTCTCGCTCCCTCATTCGGGGTATCTGCTTTTGCTCTCTCTCTCTCTCTCTCTCTCTCTATCTCGTACTATCTTCTATCTCTCTTACGAGACGGCCATGGCAGAGTGCAACGATGTAGCATCCAGATCGTCGAACCGTAATAAAGGTGCGTGCGTGCGTTCTAACGTACGTACGTGCATTCACGATCTTGCTCGTATTTACGCGTGACGAGGATCGATATAGAAAAAAAAAATTAATAATACAATTGAAAAAAATATAATAATAATAATATTTAAAAAAAGTGATTAGTGCCTGCAAAGTTAAGCATGCAGAGTGAATAGTGCATATTATAAAATACGAGAAAAGTTTAGTGACAAAGTTCGTTCGGGATAAAAAAAAAAAGCCGAGACGATCGCGACGACTAGTAAGCTGGGAGAATTTTTTCTCGTTAATTTCACGTTTATGTTTAACGTCACGAGATCGTTAAAGATCATTCTCTCCCTCCCTCTCTCTCTCTCTCTCTCTCTCTCTCTCGCTCTGTCATCGTAGAGTTTGTGTGTTTGTTCTGTGAAACGAACGCACGGCAGACTCCGAAGTGCGTGCGATCGATGTGCCCGTGACAGAGACGAGAGAGAAAGATAGACGTATATATACATATATAAATATATCTATATATGTATATATATAAATCCAGACACACACAGACACACAGGACATAACACGGACGCGTATACATATATAGTGCGAATAGATAGATAAAAAGAGTTTTTTCGTCTGCTGAGAGGCTCGCAATGAGCAAGAGAATAACGATAAAGCCAATATAGAAAATCATTTGGTTCGTGGAATCAAAGAGAAGGAGAAGTGAAGGGAATGTAAAATATTTTCTCGTGGATGATAAAAGAGGAAAAATTTTCTAATCCACGGACAAGCTTGCAGTACCGAAAATACCTAGTGCACATTTTTTTTCTTTGCCCCTCCTCCACTCTCTCTCTCTCTCTTCAATCGTAAATCGCCGCGATTCTGGAATAATGAAAAATTGAGTGATAAATATTGTGAAACGGAGAAACAGAGTGAAAAGAAGAAGAATTAAGTGGGGGAAAAAAAAAAAGATGACGCGAGTGAGCTGAGATTGACAGTGAAGTGAGAAAGAAAGAAAGAAAGGAAAAAGCGGTGAATATCCTCGTGCGAAGCTGAGCCAAGCAGGACAGAGACAATCTCGCTCTCTCTCTCTTTCGCGCATTCGCCTCGAGAGGGCTCTGCGCATGCGCCTATGGAGTTTTTTTTTTCTTCGTCTTTTCTGATACTTCTTTCGGTCTGTGATTGAAAAATTTCAATTATTATTCATTGTTTTTTTTTTTTTCTTCACCACTGAGGGAATTTGTGCACTTTGAGAGGTTCATTAATACTTGTGTATATATATATATATATGTATAGATATTAATAAATATATATATATATATATATATATATACATATATACATATATATATATATATATATAAAGAGGGGCGGAAGTCGCGAGATGGAGCAGATCGAGGTGAAGCAGAGAAACCAGCGTAACAGGAGACGCGAACGTGCACAAAGAATATTGGCACAGAGGGAAAGTCTCGCTAGTGCAAAACAGCAACAACAACAACAACAACAACAACAAAATAATCAGCAGCTACAGTTACAAAATCAAAATCAACAACAGCAGCAAGATCATCAACACCAACAGCAACAAGATCATCACCAACAGCAACAACAACAACAACAGCAACAACAAAATCATCATCAGCAGCATCAGCAAAGGCAACGACCCGACGAGGAGGACAGCCATAGTGGCGAGGACGAGGAACCCGGTGGCCTCGGTGGTCTCGGTCTATCGAGGCCCGGTAATGGAGGAAGACCACGCGAAAATCATACAAGACCACCAAGACCACCCCGGCCACCCAGGCCAAGAAAAAAATCATCCCTTAATTCTGCCGGTAGTAATAACAAGGAGCCACCATTTGAGGAGGACATAATCGATGGTTTTGCAATACTCGCCTTTCGTAGTTACGAGGAACTCGAGGTTTGTGTATTTATTTATTTATTTTTATGTTTATATTTATATTTATTTATTTATTTATTTATTTATTTATTTATTTATTTATATATTTTTATATTTATTTATTTATTTATTTATTTATTTATTATTATTGTTGTTGATGTTGGACTGAGGGGCAAAATGTTTCAGGCCCAAAATGGCCGTACTTTTGAGCTTTAGTGTGGATACTAATTATAAAAATTGCCAATTTCTTTTATTTTAAAATTTTCGTTTGGTAAAAATCGTGTGCATGCTAATTTTTAAATCTTCAATTATTTAGTATAAAAATTTATCTCGTATATTTACGAGATAAATGAGACGAATTATTATTATTTTTAGAATTTTTGCTAAGGCAAAAATCGTGTGAATGTTGATTGCAAAATTTTGATTATTATTATTATTATTAGATTTTGAAATTTTCATTATTTAGTACAAAAATTTATCTCGCATATTTACGAGATAAACGAGACGAATTATTATTATTATTATATTTTGAAATTTTAATTATTTAGTTAAAAATTAATCTCGTATATTTACGAGATAAACGAGACGAATTATTATTATTTTTAGAATTTTTGCTAAGGCAAAAATCGTGTGAATGTTGATTGCAAAATTTTGATTATTATTATTATTATTATATTTTGAAATTTTCATTATTTAGTTAAAAATTAATCTCGTATATTTACGAGATAAATGAGAATTTACCTATTCTTATCTAGTCTTATCGCCATCATTAGGGCTTATCAGTTCGACAGCTTTTGGAAGATTCTCATTCATGATTTGTGTGAAATGATAGTCATTTTTTTTATCTAGACTCTTTCATTCATCATTTTTATTCCTTTAACAGGGCAAATTCCTGCTGTAAAAAGTCAATGAAAACTATAGAAGGAAAAAAAAAAAAATTATTCCCACATGATCGTGATAGACATTTTATCAAATTTAATTTATTATCTTATCGTGGTGTTTTTTTTTTTATTATTATTTTTTTTTATCAATCTTCGGCCACTGCATCTTTTTCTGATTGTAATTTTCGTGTCATGCTTGTCGGGACTTTCATACGCCAATTTAGTTTGACTTTAGGTTGAGTTGCAAAAAATATTTTTTTATTCGAGATAATTTTAATTTTCATACATTAAAAAATTGGCTCATCAAATTTCTGAATTTTTGTTCCCCATTTGAAATTTTATAATTCTCCATATAGCTCGATATCGGGTCGTTCGATTTTTTTTAAATAATAATTCAAAAAAAAACACAACTTTGCTTTTTTTTTTTAAATCAAAAAATTCTTCTGTTGTATTTATTACAGTAGAGGCGAATAAATTAATTTGATTTTCGTTTCGGTTTGACGGTCACATATAACGAATTTGTATTATAAGCGATTATAATCCTCGGGGAGAAACGATCTGTTGTTGACACTGACATTCCATGATTGTCCCTCGTGCATTTTCTCTCTCTCTCTCTCTCTCTCTCTTTCTCCCTCTCTGTCTTGCGATATTGACTCGTTGACTACGAGTTGAATTCCCTTGATTATAACCCTCAAGATCGGATATCTGATATTACCGAGACTCGACGAGGCGAGAGTTGCATAATAGAAAACACGAGCTCGCTCCTGCGAACCGTCTCTCTATTTTGCTGCATTCAAAAAATCATACTCTAACGTGTAATACAGAAAAAATAAATATATGTACATATATTTATATAAATGAATTTTTATAGATATTTATAAATATATATAATTATATTTATTATTATTATTATTATTATTATCATTATATATATATATACAAGATCTAAAAGTACAACATGAAAATCCCGTTTTGATAAGCTCTTTATCTTTACTATTAATCAGCCCAACTTTTTTTTCGCGTTGGAGTAGACTCGCGAAAAAAAATATATATATATATATATTTTTTTTACCTTTCACAACCAAGCACGAGCTCGACAGCTCTCTCAGAGAGATAACATTTAAAAAAAAAAAAAAAAATAACACACATTTTCTTTTGACTTAAAATTTTAATCGTTATTTTATCATTTTTCGAGATATAATAAAATATTATTTTGCAAAAAATTCATGATCAAATTAATAAAAAGGATTCGGTGACTCTTGGAGCGGAGGTTGACTTTTTTTTTGTTTTTTTTTTTCCTCTCATTTGTTTCATTTTATATTTCATACTCGATACATGAAGAAGAATAAAAAGAAGGAAAAAAAAAAAGAAAAAACGCGTTCGGTTTATTAATCGTGTAATAACGTTTTATATCACAGCGGCCAGTGACGAAATCGCGTCCCATAAATAATATTCGTTCTCGGTGAGTTAACGACCATATAAATACGAGTATAATTTCTAGTTTATCGAACGTGACTCGCGAGTACTATACGATACGTCACTATATATATATATGCATTCAGAACATACACACACTCGCTACACGATCCCTCTCGTTGCCATTTCACATATTTAAAATAAAAAAAATAAAAAAATTACCGCACATCGACGCGAGTTTCGCAAATAATTATTCTCGTTCTACCGCCTCGGACGATTATACAGCAAATTACATTTTAACGCACTCTCGTCTCGTACATCGGACAATTATGTTTACACGTTTAATCTCAACGATTAACCGCAAGAGCTTTCAACAACCGCGAATCGATATGATCGATTTGACCTCAAATTTAAATAAATAAATAAATAAATTTAACCAGATTATTCAATTAATTAATGTCCGTTTATTCAATTAATTAATGAAATTTGTGACAATTAAAATATCAATTGAACCATCGAATTTCTCAATTTTCAACAAAACCTAATTATTCGAGATTATTATTATTATTATTGTGAGCCAGTAAAGTATTCAATGCTAGTTAAAATCCTTTAACGATAAAGATCAAAGCTCAAAGCTGGCTAAAACTTTTGTAACAATGTTTTCTCCGACGAAAAGTTAGAGGGTGAGTGAAAAGGAGAAATATATATATGTGTGTTTGTTGATGAATTGTAGTCGGAGAAGAAGAGAGTTTGGAATGGGAATTGTGCGAGCTGCGGTTTATTTTGTTTTGCTGGCGAATGCATATGAGCTGGAATAAAAGGAATATATATATATATATCGCGAGGATATTTGTAGCTATATATATATATATCGCGAAGATATTTGTAGCTATTTATATATATATCGCGAAGATATTTGTAGCTATATATATATAGCTAGAAATATTCTCGCGAGTATTTTGCGATATTGAATTCCGTCGAGTTTTTTACAAATTGATATTGAAAATGTGAGTTTAACGAAACATGAAATATATAAGCTCGGGAATAGCATTGTGAGATGTAAATCTGAGAAAAAAGAAATTGTGCTCCGGTTTCTTTCGAGCGAGACAAAATACGAAACTTTGAATCCCAAGAGTGAATTACCGTTCAATTTATCACGATAAAACTGAATTGCATTTTCTTGATTGAAAACTCGGCGAATTTTATTATGAAGCAAAACAATAGAGATAAAATCACATTTTTCAATGGAACAAAAATTTAACCAAAGTAAGGAAAAAAAAAAATATTTCAATTTTAAATATTTTAATTTTTAAAATGGTAAAATTAATTTATCATGAGAATACGAATAATTCGGAAACTGATAATTTCGCGTTTCGGAACAAAAAAATTATTGAAATTTTCACCTGTAATTAAATTTAAATACTCTTTTTTTTTTATCTCATTTTAAACAAACATATAATTGTCGGAGAATATTGAAGAAAAAATAAAAATTGTCAGTCCATTTTCAATAATTTTATTCCTCATTTTAAGTCGAAAAATTACTAAAATGTTTTTTTTTTTTATTTTAAATGGACGCCATTTTGAGAAATATTTTAAATAAAATTATCCCAATTTTATGTGGAAAAAAAAAATTATGTACGAGTACATTGTGTCTAGCCCGACAGAGACGAATAATAAGAGAGAGAGAGAGAGAGAGAGAGAGAGAGAGAGAGAGAGAAAGAAAGACAGAAAGAAAGAGAGAGAGAGAGAGAGAGAGACAGAGAATCCTTACTCGATGGATTATCTCGTTGCATCGTTGATGCTCGTCGGGGTCTTCCTTGGTTGGTCGTAGTAACACAATTTTATATGAGAATAATGCGATTGTTTTTGGATTAGTCCGCTCATCTTGAATAAATCTTTTGTGGATAAAGACTTAGCTCGCAATTCTCCATCCAGAAAAATGTTTTCTTCGTGTAAATCAAGCTTTAACATGATTTAACTTTTATCTTTATTATTTAAATTTCATGTAGTTTTTGAGCCTCGAGTAAGCCAAACGTCCCTGATAAATAAATAAAATTAAAAAAAAAAAAAAACTTTCTAAAAATATCTCATATAATCTCCACACAAATGCATTTGTCAACAGCGCGCAGCGCGCTCTGTTGTGGACAAAATCTCAACTAACAATTCTCAGATGGAATTTTCAAAATTATTATTTCCATCTCTATAATTTTTTTTTTTTCACACGATAAAATTATCCAATTTCATCCTTTCAATTTCCATAAAAAAAAAAAAAAATGAAAATAAAAATGTTTTCGGCAAACGCGAGTAAAAAAAAATAACATTCCAATTATTCAAACTTTTACTTTTGTATTCCCGCGCAAAATGTTACACGCTAATTTCGTCCATGAAAAATAAAAAAAAAATACACATAAATATATGTATATGTATAGCAGGAGTAAAATGCGCTATTAAATTAATCCATAAAAAAAAAATACACATGTAACATATGGGAGTATAAATCGTGCTATAATATACGATTTGTATGACGGATTGCTCCGACACGCGTCAATCCCTGCTCCGGCAATGCTTTCAACGTGAGCTCGTTTCAATTTTCCTTCTCTCTCTCTCTCTTCGTCTCTCTCTCTCTCTCTCTCTCCCCTCTTTCACTCTCTCGCTCCCTCTCTCTCTCGCTCTCTCTCTCTCTCTCTCTCTCCTCTCTCTCTCTCTCTC
>OY769908.1:21671900-21715918 GCA_963669185.1 Dyspetes luteomarginatus | reverse complement strand
CTCTTCCGTTTGTGCTTGTGCATGTGTGTGTGATGTCTGGTGCGTGTCGCGTTTACGCGATGACATAATACGTTTACACGCCGCTGTGCCGCGATTAAACGTTGAGCACCACCCCTCCCCCCCCCCCCTCTCCCCGTCCGCTCCACCCGGCCCCCTCCCTCCAGCTCCTGCGCGCGAGCGCTCGCGCGGGCGCACTAGTGTATTAGGGTTAAACTACACACTACCTTATACATTAAGTACACGTATAATCTGCATGTGGTATCAGGCTGAGAACGCGCGCCTTAGCAGAGAGACCTATCGGTAGCGGTTAGCGGGCTTGAATATATCATTTTGACGTATATATATATATATATCATGTTAACGTGTATATATATATATATCATGTTAACGTATATATATATGTATATATTGTACAAAGCATAGACTTGGCTGATTAGAAGCACGAATCGTGCGTGTACGCGCATCTCCTCTCCCGAGAGTATAGAGGAACAGAGAGAGAAAGAGAGAGACTTGGCAACGTCGGGACAGCCCGCGTTTTACTTGTCCGAAGCATCCCGAGAGCCATTTGGTATGCGGAGAGACGAGCCCAAAGGTACTTTTTTACACGATCACAAACTACATTCACTGGACAACCCAAATAATTGGCCAATGTCTGAGTGTTGGTGTAATCACCTTTTGTCAGAGAAAGGAAGAGCCCCGAGAGTATGCAATTTTTTTATTCGTAAAAAATTTTCTTTAACCGGCTAATCGCTGTGCCGATTTACAAACGATGTATGGGGAAAAAGACTCGTCACATTGTGCTCCTCGCTCTCGCTCTCTCTCTCTCTCGGTGTTTTTTTATGCATCTGTCTGTCTCTCTCACTGGCTTTCCGTTCGTTCCGTAAGGTCGCGCAGCTCACGGTTTCCACGTTGCGGTAGTATTATGTACTACACACTATACCTTCCTTGATATGTATTCTCTCGCTTCTTCTTCTTCTTCTTCTTCTTCTTCTTCTTTACTTCTTCTTTACTTCTTCTTCGTCTCGTCTGAGGAGAGAGACTGTAAGCTCGCTGCTGTCGCGGCGAAACGGCATGTGCTGCCGCGACCTACGATCGGCTCTGCTCTGAACGCCGTCGGGCGCGTTCGGGGCAACACACCACATCGGAGAGCCAAAGCGAACAGCGTCCGCGAAAGCGAACAGGCACAACGTTACACTGTCGGATTTGACGTGCGTGCGAGAGAGATGGAAGGAGAGCGCGCTCTTGCATGGCCACGCCAGTGCCCGGGCGGTCTTTAAACCTACCGGTTTTTGCCTCTCTCTCTCTCTCTCTCTCTTATTTTTTCTCTTTCTCGCTCCTCGTCTTGTGCTACGTGAAGAAAGTTTTGTACACTATGTACGTACTTTACGTGTTTTTTTTTTGGTTTTTTTTTTAACAGTGTACCAGTCAAATAGACACTCAAAGAAATACGAATGAGGACGAGAAATTTTAACGTCTAGAGAGAGAGAGAGAGAGAAACAAAAACTCGAGGATTTTTTTTCGCGTTTACTAGATATGCTGATAAATAACGAAAAGGCGAAACAAAAAACTAGCAAATTTTTGATAATTTATCGTTGAGAAGAAAAATTGTCAGCTGGCATTTGGTATAAATATATATATATATATATATATATTTTTTAATTATTTCGATGTTGCCTCGCTAACTCTGCTTTATCGCATTTCCATTGATATCTGGAATACGAAAACTCGAAGGACTTTCACGGCTACCCAAGATTTTAATTTTTTACAGATCATGATGAGTGCAATGAAAGTAAAATTTTCTCCATCGAAATTATATGCAAAAATAAAAAAATGCTTTCCTGTATTTACAATACTGCAAGTTACAATTTTTTTTTCTTTTTTTTATCGCCACGATAATTTCGTTTTAATTTATTTGTTATGATCTCTGAAACATAAAAAAATTTAAATGTTTTTCGTGAGAGAAGATTTTCATTTTTTTTTTTTTTTTCGAGATCATAACGAATGGAATATAAAATAAAGTCACCGAGGGGACATCGAAATGGATACAGAAGCCTTCTGTGACGCCTGGACTAATGGCCCTGACGGCATGAAAAGAAGGAAAGAGGATCTCATGCGAAGAGATATGGAAGTCATACACACATATATATATATATATATATAGATGGTGTGTATACGTTACGCGGTTGGTACACGTGCGCAGGTGGAGTGAGCGACCCCGTGCGCGGTTTTTAGCTTCCTCCCCCTCCCTTTTATACATCCCTCGTGCGTGTATGCGTGCGTATATGTGCGTGGGGAGATCTTTGGGAGAGGTAAATATTGTAAATGGTACAGTCGTTGGCAAATTTATTATTTTACTCAGTCTATAATGAATTAATTAAGAAATATTAAATTGGAAAGATATTATTAATAATAATTGCACATATTTATCTTCAATAGAGACAAAAAAATTGAATTATCGTTACTTTTATTATTATTGTCAATTATTTCTTTACCAAAAGACTCGTACGATATCAAGTTGATGAAACAAAAAAAAAATAATACAAATGTCATAAAAGAGAAAAATATATTGTGAGAATAAAATAATCGATATGAAGCGAGCAAAATATGGCAACTGGCGTATTGTCCCGACGAGCAAAATGAATACCGTTTATCTTATAGGCATTTTCGTAGCACCAAGTTGGCCAACTCTCGCGAAATACAGTATGGGGTTTTATATATATATATATATATATATTTCGAAGTTTCATCGACATGAGGTAGCTGAGAAGGCTCAACGGACGACACACCGGTGCTCCTTCACGTTGTTCGAAGCTTCTCCTTCCAGCTGGCCCCCGTTCCTTGCTGCTGCATGATCGTGTGTGTGTGAGAGAGAGAGAGAGAGTGAGAGGGTGGGAGAGGGAGAGAGGGCGAGGAGAGGCCTTGTCGCGCGCCGCGCACAGTTCGTTCGCGTTCGGTCAATGTCTTCTTTCATCTCTTTCGCACTCACCAGTTCCTGCCTGCCTGCATTGGCAACACACACGTACCACACATAAAACAGTCTCCACCTCGCAACGAAGCGAGCACATAGCAGCGACAACCGCAGCAGCAGCAGCAGCAGTTCCCTCTCCCTTTCCGTCTTTTCTTCCTTCCTTCTTTCCTTTCTTTCTTCTTCCTCCCCGCTACGCGTTCGCGGAGCTCGCTACGCCCGTCTGCCGCCAAAGTCTCTTCGCGACTCGCGATCTCACTTCCCCCTCTTCTTCTCTCACGCGCCAAGGGACTCTCTCCATGGTACGCGCTCTCATTTTCGTCACTTTTTTTTCTCTTTGTTTCTTACATTTTCTGTCGTTCTATTTATCCGAGATGCAAGATCGAAATTTTTTTCTTTCGAATTATCAAAGTACATGGCTAGAATTATCGTCAAAAGATTCAAAAGGCGCCAGCAGCAAACTTTAGAATAATTTTACGGTTCTTGCGTGCGTGAATTCCGTGAAGGAAAGGAGCAGAGAGAGATAGGTAAATGGAGAGAGAGAGAGATAGATAGATGGAGAGAGAGAGAGAGAGAAACGTTTGTACGCTTTTCTCTCTTCGCAGCGCCACACACGCACGCTCGATCACCCCCCTCGCTCTCTCTCCTTCCCATGCTATTTCTCTTTCTCCCGCGCCATGCTGTACACTCTCGTGTTGCATCCAAAACCCGCGCGTAACCACCGCAAACGGATATATGTTCTCTTTCTCTCCCTCTCTCCTCGTCCTCCTCCTCCTCCTCCTCCTCCTCCTCCTCCTCCTCCACCTCCACCTCCTCCACGTCCTCCACCTCCTCACGATCCTTCGTTCTGAGCGACTGTGTACCAAACGGCTCTCGTACCGCAGAACGAGTAAAACTTGGGGGCCCGTGCGAACGAACAAACCGCCGCGGTGTGGTATACAAAACTTTATATTAGCCAACATCTACAATTTTTTTTTCTTCCGCTTTTCGTATACTACATATATATATTTTTTTAAACGCGTTTCGTGCAGCATTCGATTTTTTTTTTTTTTCCATTTCGATCATATTTCATCCGACTATATCGCCATCTCTTTCTCTCTGTTCATTTATCTATATATCGTTTTCTATTTTGGTCATCCACGTATGTACGATTTATCCAATGTGTATTTGTGTCCGTGCGCGCTTTACTCTCGCGATTCATGTCCAACTTCTCGTCGGCAATTCGCGCGTCTTGCATTAAACACACACACATATATATATATATATATATATAGTATATGCACATATTTATATGTAGTACGCTTCGAGAGCGCTGCGATCGCGTCTCGTCACACGCGAAACATTTTCGTTACCATCCGTGATCCAGTTTAAAGCCAGGCCGGAGCAACGACGACCAAGTTTCCCTCTTACTTGACTCTCTGCAGCGAAACGTATTTCTTTGGCTCGCTCATTTTTTTTTTATTACTTTTTGCTCGTACGTTTTTTTTTTAATTTTTTTTTTTAATACTTTTTGCATCTTACTGGTACGCGCGCTCTCTCTCGCCGCGTCTCGCTTGTGGCGACAGCGCGCGACGGACGCGCCGCGCGTTTCTGTGTGTGTGTGCGTCTCTCTCTCTCTCTCTGTGTGCGTTATATCGACGATCGAAGAGCTCTCCCGCGACTCTCCCAGGGACAAACCGGAATGTGCATTGGAAATTTGTACCACGGACTCTTCATATACGCGAACGCTTTTATGCACAAAATGTATTAAGAGTTTCATTAAGATTTTTCGCGTTTATAAAGTTTTTCTATTATTTTTCCAATTATTAGAATAATTATATTGTTTAAATTAATTTTCTACGTTATTTTATTTTTATTTTTGAAAAAAAAAAAAAAATTATATATTTATACATATACACACATATATATATATATATATAACAAAATTACTTCTCGTTGATACGCAGTTTTTTTTTTCGCGCAAAAGATTAATTTAAGATCCGGCCGTCTCGACTCCACCAGAGCAAAGAGTCAAACTGATAGCAGACTGTAACAAAGTCGTGCAATTTATTTCTAGAAGAATTTATATATATATATATATGTTTATCTGCTTCATTCAGTATTTTTTGTTTACATTATTTGATAACGTTGAAAATATATATATATATATTCTGGCTAGACGGAATTGTCATCCTAAAATGTTTGTTTACGAATTAATTCAATTGTTTTGATAATTTTTTTGTTTTTCTTCATTGTTTCAGAGTGCAATAAAGTTAGCTGGTAAAAATAATGTCAAGAAGCTCCATTCGCTATTGTCGATAGCTGATGAAAAACCAAAGGTCGATACCGGCCAAAATAATCGACACAACGAGCATCACATAAAAAATCATTTCAAGCACAACCATTACACGCATAATTCCATACTGACACCCTCGACGCTCAATCAGGTAAAAAAATCATTATTTTGTATTTCGTAACAGTCGATTTAAAAAAAAGAAAAAAAGTCTGATCATTTTTTGTTATAAAGATTTTTTTTTTTAGTATTTTTGTGTTAAAAAATAATTAAATTTGTTTCATAGACAAATTTTTCAATATCGTAAAATTCTTGACAATTTGTGACTTGGTCATTTTTTTTTTGGCTTCTTGTGTGTGACAATTTTTTGAATATTTTGTTTCAGGGCCTCGATGCAGGTACGAGCGACGACAGTGGAAGAGCGTCGGAACAATTGCATGGCCCAGGAATCCCGCGGGATTGCCAGGACGCCGACAGTTCCAGGGACCATCTCAGCGATGTGAGTCGAAAAAAAAAAAAAGAAAAAAAAATGTCTCGTAAAATTTTTTTTATTTAATTTACTCAATTTCGTAAAAATATTTTTTCATCAACAGGCTAGCAGTCATTGCAGTTCGGGTAAAGGTTATATCGTGAGTATCCCATAATTTTTCTCCTTTTCATAAATTTGGTAAAAAAAAAAAAAAAAAAAAAAAAAAAGGATAATAAAAATAAATAAAAAAAAATTTTACAATAATTTTGACGCCCTTCACGTTTATTTTTCACAGTGTGATAGTGAAGGTGAAGACGACAAGGGCTCGGATGCAGAATCGATACTCTTTGAGTCTTCTACCCCACCACCCCTTCCACGTAAATGTGAGTTTTTCCATTTATTTTTATTTATCGACGAAAAAAAAAACAATTTTAGACATTAATATTACAATATATATATATATATATATATATATATATAATAATAATAATAATATATTAATAATATTAATAATATAATTAAAGGTGAATAATATATGAAAATTACAGACGAGTTGCCATCTTCTTCGCCGCACGTGTTGCCACCGGCAAACGGGGCAGGAGGATCACCCCCGGATACCGGTGGACAAATTTCAAATCCCGCGACGGATGCCCCGGCCCCAATACCGCCCCCTGTGCCTGCCTCAGCACCAGTACCGACGGCGCCGAGTCCTCCAAGTCCCACGTTACCCCCACACATATCCCAACCACCCGTGAGTATTATTATTATTTTTGTTACATTTATTTTTAAATTATTTTACGAAATTTAGAAAATTTTAATATTTCAATTGTTTTTTAAACATGAAATATATATATATATTTTTTTTTGTACATTTTTTTAAAAATTATATTACGAAATTTATTGAAATTTATATTTATAAATTATATGTATCAAATTATAAAAAATATATATAAATTTATATTTTTTAAATTATTTTACGAAATTTATTAAAATTTAGAAAATTTTAATATTTCAATTGTTTTTTAGACATGAACTATATATATATATATATTTTTTACAATTTTCATTTTTCACAGATGACTAGTCCGCTGGCAGCAAATCCACGTGCAATAGCTCCGCAACAACGTCCAGCATCACCAGCTCTTCCGCCTTCGTCGTTGTCGCAGCAAACATCGCACACGACGATACCACCGGCATTACATCCGCCAAACGTACCCCTCGTGTCATCATCGAGTCACACGACCAGTCCAGCTGTCGCGAGTCTCGGCGTTGCACCAGCCGCGCCCTTAAACGGAGCAGCCACAACGAGTTATCCACCCCCATTACCCATGGCAGCTTATCCACAAACTCAACCATCTTATCCTCCACTTTACACCCCATACGCACCATTAAATCACAGCCCTTATCTTCCCCCTGCCGTTTCATCCCCTTCTCATTCTGCATCGTCGCGAACCGATGTCGTGAGTTATTTTTCTAAAATTCAATTTTAATACGAACAAAAAAAAAAAATACAAAAAATTATTCAACAATAATTGAAAGAATTTTTTTTTAAATTATTTCAAAATTATGACGAAAAGTTGATAAATGTTTTTTTTCAAATTTGAAAATGTATTTTTTTAATATATTTTCTGTATCAAATTCTCGTCAAAGTCAATTTTTATCCCTGAATAAATTTTGAGGGATGAAAATTTGTAATTTGTTTTTTTTTTTCTTGCAGAGAGGAAGTCGGGCATCGCCGTACACGAATATAAGCAAACAGACGATAGGAAATAGTTCAACAAATCATAATAATAATATTAATAATAATATTAATAATAATAATAATAATAATAATAATAATAATAATACACCGTTGAGCGCAGCAACGACAACATGCGTGTCAACGATAACAAATACAGTTACCACGGCAAACACGATGGTACATCGAGACATCGTCGCTTGCAGCTTGGCCGGAAGGAACAACAATTCGCCACGAGGTCACAGTCCTAACAGGGAACGAGATAGCTACAGGTATGATTTGTTTGACATTTTTTTTTCTTTTTTTAAATGAGAAAAAAATGCAATTTTTGTGTAAAAAAAAAAAGAAAAAAATCAACGAAAAAGTGAAAAAAAATCGTTTTTTTTTTTTGTTACAGCAGCAACGTGAGTACCCTGAGCCGGGGTAGCATAACGCCTGTGAGTGTGCCAAACACATCGTCCCCAGTCAATTCTAGTCTACCTGCTTATTCCAAGGCTCAAGGATGGATAAGGTCAGTTTTTTTTTTTTTTTTGCTGATTTTCGTATTTTTGGTAATAATTGAATTGAAAAAAAAAAAAAATTTGGTCAACTGCAGCAGCACGACCTCTCAATTATCACCGGCTACAGCGACATCAGCGCCGAGGCCGACACCACCACCGGCATCAATGAATATGCACAATTTTCCACCCCCCATGTTCGCGGCTCCATTGCCACCCCCAGTGTCAAGCTCGAGCCCTCACACGTCCCTGCCAAGTTTGCCACCACCGACCTCCAATCCAAATCCATTCTCTGCCGAGTCACTTTTTCAATCAAGTGAGTTTATGATGAGTGAAAAATTTTTTTTTCTTACAAAAAGAAAAAGAAAAAGTAAAATTGTTGATATTAATCGAGAAGAAGGGGTAACGCATGTATCAGGTCAAACGGACATGCTCAGGCGCGAGCTCGACAATAGATTTTTGGCATCGCAAGATCGCAATGTTGGCGTTGGCGTTGGAAATCTTGGACCACCCCCTTATCTCAGAACGGAAATGCATCATCATCAGCATCAGCATACTCACGTTCATCAGCATACGACGCCATTGCTACCACCACCAGCTGCAACGACACTTTTTCCTCCTCCGATTGTGAGTAAAATATTAATTTTATTTGCCATGAAAAAAAATAAAGAAATTTTTTTGTTAAAATTAAATAATAACAATAAAATCAATAAAATTGTTTTTTTTTTTTGCAGTTTAAGGACATTCCGAAATTGGGAAGCGTTGATTCTCCATTTTTTCGTGGAAATCTCAACCTCTCTGGTTACTCAAGCTTTAACGCGGGCCTCATGCATCCTGGAATGGGACCCCCATCGACTCCATTCGTACCGCCGAATCATCTTACGTCGTTTGCACCAAAAGTATAGAAAAAACAAAAAAATTTGAAAAAAAAGACGCCATTTTAATTTTTTCGTACGCTCGAGTGATTTTTTCATTAATTCGTGATTAACGAAATTGTTTATTTTCCGTTTAATAGAAAACTGGAAAGTGGAACGCTATGCATGTGCGAATAGCGTGGGAAATTTATCATCATCAGCAGAAACAGCAAGCCGACGCAAAAGCTGGAAATGTCGTTAATACAAAAACTGAACTACTGAGACCTCCTGGGCATCTTTATCCTGGAGGTCCAGGCGGTGGCCTTGGAATGGGGGCACCAATGGCGCCGCCATTTCCCGGTAACATTCCACCCAATCATTCGGCGCCACCGCCCCCTCATCCAGTCGGTTTTCTATCCCCTCCGGGCTCTCATCTGGGTGAGTTTTCTCGTGTGTAAAAAAAAATTTTAAAAATTCTCCACTTTGCGATAATATTAAAATTGACGGGTTTTTTTTCTCTTTTTCCAAGGAACCGGAATGTCTCCTTTCGGGAGATATCCAGCATCGTTTGGTACACCAAATCCAAACTTTCCGGGACTTCCGGGATTTCCACCGGGCAGAGAAATGCCACCGCTCGGTGGTATGGGATCGGTTCACGATCCTTGGCGAGGGTACGTGAATTGCAATCTTTTTTTTTTCTCACCCCGTAGATAGAAAAGTAAAAAAAAAAAGTTACATCATTAATGGCAGTTAAAATTTAATTAAATTTTTTAATGGCAATAAAAGTAAAAATAAGAAGAAAAAAAAATCTTTTCAATTCTCAAGGCTACAAAGAGCAGCGCCAGGTTTTCCGCCGACAACGGTAACGTGGAATTTAAAACCGGAGCCACCGGCGATCGACAGACGCGCCGAGATGGAGGAACGCGAACGGGAGCGCGAGCGTGAGCGCGAACGAGAACGCGAGCGCGAGCGCGAACGTCAAAGACGGGAGCGCGAGCGAGAGGAGCAACGGGAGCGCGAGAGACGAGAGCGCGAGAAGGAGGAGAAGCGTAAAGCGGAAGCGGAGGCACGCGAGCGCGATCGTCGTGAGAAGGAACGCCGCGAGATGGAGCGACGAGAGATGGAGCGCGAGAGAATGATGCATCAAAATCGTCAAAATGTTATGATGGGACGTGACCGTTCGCCATTGAGAAATGGAAATGTAAATCAAATGGATCCGAGTGAGGTTAGAGTTAAAGAGGAGCCGCGCAGTAAAGACGACGAGGTCGTTATGTTATCGAGGCAGCCGCCATCGCAGGTACAAGGACAACAGGGAACTGGACAAGCTCCAGGACCATCCCCAATACCGGATCCTCGATATCATCATCCTCATCCTCATGCTTATTTGGCGAGGCATCCTCACCCAATGTCGGGCCCTCATGCAATGGCTCGGGGCATGATTCCCGGTCTTGGTGGTCACCCGATGCAACATTTTCCACCACCTCCCCCACCATCTGGGCCAGCTGGTCAACCTGGTGCTCCATGGTCATCCGATCCATTTCGCGATCCTTATCGTTATGATCCTCTTCAGCAATTGCGCTACAATCCTCTCATGGCCGCCGCGGCTTTCAGAGCCGAGGAGGAAGAACGCGCCAAACTTTATGCTGGCTATCCGCCACCACCTGTTAATTCACTCAGATCAAAGGATCCAAGTCCTGGACCTCTCAGTAATCTTCATATGCATCATCGGGCCGGTCCTGGTCCAGGAGTATCCAATCGACAAATTGAAACATCCCACATGCATGCCGGGGATATTATACACAAAAAAGAGGACACGTCGCAGTCTCGATGATACAAAATGGCGGATTTCGATGCCAATTAACGAAGTAAACGGTGAATATTCGATTGTCGGAGAGAGAGAGACAAAAATCGTACGGGAGATGAATCAAATCTTAACGGTTCGAGGCCTGCCGCTCGCTGCGCCCCCCCTCCCACCCCCACCTCGGTGAGAATAATCTCTCGTGGGCACTCTTTCGATATTTTCCCACGGAAAAGTGTCGCGTTTATTTAAAAGAACAATTGTACATATTATCTTATTGATATTTATAGATATTAAAAGGAGGAAAAAACAAAAGAAAAAACAAAAAAAAGAAAATATGAAGAAAAAAAAAAAAACAACCGAACTAAATTGATAAGTAACGCGATAAATTCGTATAGACGACCTTGGTGAGTTGGGGGGAGTGATATTGTGAATAAGGCACGAGGCACCATTTTTTTTGTTCTTTTTTTCTTTCGGGGATCTGACTGTCTTGTTCTATAGGCGCTTGTGAAAAGAGAAAGAAAACGAAAAACGAAAAAAAAAAAAAAAAAAAAAAAAAAAAAAAAAAAAAAAAAGACTTTTATTATTACGATCGTAACTATGCCCGTAAATCAAGTTAATATCGTGTGTAATATTACATTTACTGTAGGAAATGAGAGACGAATAATTGCTCTACGTAAAAGCGAGAATGAGAGAAAAAAAAATGTGGAAAAAATTGCCCAGCTAGGAGTTTCAATTTTTTCCAATACGCGAAAAAGAAAAAAAAACCAAGAAAAAACAGGAAAAAAAAAATTATTTAATTATTTATTTATTGCGACGTATAAATGAATTTTCCGAATCTCTGTTAATGACGTATGAATACTGTCGAAAGGGTTCACCCTAATTTAATCGATGTAATATAAACAAGAAAAAAAACCACAAAACAATATATATATATATATATATATGTAGTTATATATATATATATAAATTTTACTTTTTTTTGTTTTTTTTTTTCTAATAGGATATATTTTAATTTGTAAATTAGTGGATGAAAGAGGGAGGGTAGGAAAAAAAGTAAAAAGAAAAACAAAATGGGGGTGAGCCATGAGAACCGAAAGTTCTTTTGGGTCAAAGGGGGGGAGGGAGGATCGTGCGTTTTTATCGGGTTCCATGAGAATTGGATAATTTAGCTTCGATATGGCAATTATTTACTCATTTTCATCAATATCAATGTCCTAATGTTATAAGGGCGTATCGACGGTGTAAAAACATACCTTATTATGCCTTTCTCGTATTGGACCATCGGCATTATTAATCCTTTTTACGATGATTCTTCTTCGGATGTTCTTTTGGCATCATCTGATGGAGAAAGAAAAAAGGAACAAATTTCCTCCTCCCTACCTCAAGCGGATCTCGTGCAAGAAAAAAAAAAAGAAGTAAAAAAAAATAATTCGTGCTAAAATTAAAGTTGAAGCGAAACGAAAGTAGATCCAGAGAAAAAGTTGCACAAAAACGATGAAACGTAAACTAAAATTAGAAATTGAAGTAAAATCTAAATAAACCGGAAATTGGGATGAAATTCAATTTTATCGTCTTTTCTTGAGATAATCGAGTTCAATGAACATAAAAAAAAAAAACAGCTTTTAATTGCACGGATCCGCTGGGGGAAGCCCAAAGACGGAATCGTGTTCAGTTTCATCCCCTCCGAACAATGAAAGCGCGGTCCAAAATCGTCAGTGTCTCTGCGGTAATTTTTTTGTTTTCATCTAAAATATTAAAAAAAGCAGATGAGAAATTGACGATCAAACGAATGAAAATCAAACAATGCCTCCGAGCAATAAAAAAAAAAAAATATTTTCGTCCGTGCCAAAGTACACTTGGAAAAAAATGATCGGTAAAAATATTTGTTCGCATAAATTGTTATACTGTACTGATTTTGACGGACTTTAAACGCGAGTACGTTCGAAGCTTTTATTACTTTCGTGCGGGCTGTACACGTTTGCCTAATTACGAATGAGAGTAGAAAGAGAAAATAAGCAAAAAATAATCGGCAGGATCTCTCGAAAGTTTTTCCATCGTGCCATGTGTGTGTGTGTGTGCGTGTATGTGTTCTGCGAGAATGTTTAACCTAATCGGAGGATTTTTTTTTATTTTTTAATTTAATTTAATTCAATTAAATGTTCGAAATCGTCAAAGCTCCCCCCACCATGATTCTTTCACGCTGTAAAGTGACTGTGAAATTGTATATTATTATATAATTAGTAATTGTACACCGTTTGAAGATTGTAGATATTTTTCATTAATGGAAGAAAAAAAAAACAAGAAACACAGTTGCAATACGATGCAATGTTTTCGTTTTGTAGATATCGCAAGTATAAAAAAGAAAATGAGAAAAAAAAATGAAATTTTGTGTGAATAGGTTTTTTCTAAAAAAAAAAAAAAAAAAGAAAAAAAGAAAAAGGGAGAAAAATCAACATGATTCTTTGTAAAAGGATCCAATAATCATAGTTTCTATGAAAGTATATCGACAGACTTCGTAGTACGTTTTAATGAGACCCAACGATATTCCTATAAAAAAAAGAAAAAAAAAAATTGATCATACAATACTCATAATTCTCTCTCTCTTCCTCTCTTTCGTCCAATATCCGAATTTATTACCACGAGATAGAAACGAGAGCTTTTTCTTTTTAGGGCCAAACTTTGGACTCGCACACCACCTTATGTATAGTTAATATTTATTAATCACGAAGCCACTCGTGTTGCATTCCGTCCGCGTGTCTGATAAAATTGCACGAAAGAAAAAGGAAAAAAAAAATATCGCGGTTTGCTTAGTGTACAATATACATATACACATTTTTAATGATAAATCGTTAATTCATTACAGATCCGCTGAAGGACCTTGAGAGTGGCCTTGAAATTGTTGAAAGAAAATCGCTTGTGCGCCTAATCATCATCTGATTAGAGATAATTCAATTTTTCATTTGTTCTTTTAATAAGATTTTTGTTTTCATCTCGCACTTTGATGAGCGTTTGTCGTGATTTTTGTTTGCCGGGCCGGTGGGGGGGTCATTTGAAGGGCAAATTTTGCTCTCTTATCGCGAACTGCTGGAACTCGAGCGGGTATAACGACGATGACGACGTCTCGAATTATCCGGTGGACTGCGTGAACGCGTTCGCGGCCTGCGTCTTGGTGGTCGAATATCTCGTCGACGATTCATCGGTGGCGAACGTCTGCGATAACGGGGCGGTGAATTTCTACCACCGCCGCCGCCGCCGCCTCCACCTCCACCGCCTCCCCAGCCACGCATCGGTGGTCTTCGGCCCATAACGGGTGACATTCGGCGCATTGGCGGTGGTCTCGGTTTTGGCAATAAAACCGGTGCGGCTGTGATTTCTTGACCGTCTATCTGACCTGAAAAAATAATCGATTATCGATAGAATCGATATTTCTCTTATGCCCGATTTCTTCACCCGGATTTATCTGGCAGATGGAGTTATCCGACGGAAAACTAATGCTTTCGGCATAGAATATTCGAAAGATATTTTTTATCCGAGGTGAAGAAATTTGCCAAATAATTAAATTTTTTTTCCGGCACCGCAAACGGGTATAAAAAAAAAAAAAAATCGTTAAATTAAAGATTATTTTATAAAAAAAATTGCTATACCTCCATCCATGTGTTTCATGGCATTTTCCGCCTCATCGGCAGTTTCAAATTCCACATAAGCGAATCCACGTCCTTGATTGGGATGAAGCTTGTCGAGGGCAAAATCAACCATTTTTATTTGTCCATAAGTTGAAAATATCTCGACGATGTGTTCCTTTGTGACATTTCGTGTCAAGTGTCCGATGTGAATTTTCGTTGGTCTTGGAATTGGCGAACGTTCTCTGCGCTTCCTTCTCGGTGATGGCGATCTGGAAAAATTTTCAATTTAGACGAAACATTTTTTGGATTTTGTTACCTGGAGCGCCAAAAAAATTGTTACCTGGAGCGTCCTTTGGGTTTTGGTTTATCTGTCGTTGAACTGATGCTTTTTTTCTTATCTTTGTCGCGATCTCTCTCACGTTCTCTCTCCCTCTCCTTGTCTCTCTCCTTCTCTTTGGTGTCGTGTCTTCTTGTCCCATCGACACTTTTGCTACGACTACGCTTGCGACCTCTGTCTCGTGAACTTCCTGACGAACTGCCCGAACTACTGGACGAGCTGCTCGATGAGGAACTCGATCTGGAGCTGCCGCTGCTGCTTGAGCTCGATGATGCTGAACTGCTGTCCGATGAGCTGGTGACAAAAATTTATACGTTTGAGTCGCAATTTCATTTGCACCAGATGTGCTCCACGTATCCTATTAAACTTTTTTACGACAATATTTATCTTAGGAAACATTTTTTGCGATTATTCCAAACAGTTAAAATGGAGCAAAAAAAGAAATTCGTGATGCGAGACGCACCTGAATGATCTCAATTTGTCCTTAAATGCAAAGTAGGGCGATTTCTATTTAAAATTATTATTACTTTAATTATTATTTCAAAATATAAATTTTGTTATGTTTGTTATGTTTCAAGTACGCGGTCACCCGTTTAATGTGCAATTTGCTCACGGGTAGCGCTCACGTCAAAAAATTATTTTCCGTCACCGACGAAATAGATCGAAGTAATTTTTTTTCGATGTAATGAAAATTTTCGGGAAATTGATTGCGTTTCAATGACTTTACAGCTTATGATCGAAGATGAGAAATGAATTATAATTTTTTTACCTGCTACCGCTACTCGAGGATGGAGCTGCGCGTTTCTTTCGGTCTTTATCTCGATTTTTGTCGCGCTTGTTATCCTTGTCCGTCGCTTCCGAGTCGCTTTTGCCAGTGCTGTCCTTCCGGCTTCGCGCCCTGAAAATGTATATGAACAATTTGTAAAATGGTCAATTTTTTTTCAACTAAATTGATTGAGATAGAAGAAAATCTTTACATACATCACGACAATTTATCGTCAACAAAACTTTTTCAACTTTATTACGCGTTTATTTTATCGCAAAAGCCGTGTAAATCACTACAATGGCCGACTGAAGATTGCGCTTATTCCCACACTCACGCTACACACATCCGTATACATGTAAACTTGCGCGAGCGACGCAATAGAAATAGTACAGATGGCTAACGCAATGCTTTACAATTTGGCAGCGACGAAAAAGCTGCACAGTGCTGCCATCTATTGGATACTTTTTATAGTCAACTACAAACGCGCCTGATAAGTTACCGACACGAAAGTGTTCCCGTCGATACAACAGTAAATAACACAAAAACTCTCTCTGTGACATAGAACTTGTTCTCTTTGGTATGATTTATATCTTCAGTGACAATAGTTTGTTATTGTATGCAGGCTTTTTGATAACACGAAATTTTTTCAATACTTTTCTAAAAAAAAAAAAAAATTTCATATATTGACGTAATCATTATCGTAAAAATCTCTCAAATATCGTACATAATTTTATATAATTCAAGCACAGTAAAGTTATTCGAAAATATTTTGTTTCTTTGTGTGATTGTGCGGGGAATAATTTTTTTGCCTCTCGCAATGAAATTGTTATAAAAAGGTGGGAAATTGAAAATGGATTTGCCATTAGATGTCTCGATATATCCAACAAGCTCGTACGATACTCATTTTTATATAGGACTGTGCTTGGCAATTAGTTCGAGCGTTTTTATAGGTTAGTTTTTATAATATAATAGATTGAAAAGTTATACCTACAGTCATCCCTGCATATATATAAAATTGACAATCCCTATGTTCATTTAACTAACAAATTATAGTTTGAACATTACTTATTGTGTACAAAAATGTTATTTTCATATGTTAAAAATTCAAATATATCATTTTATTCGAATTTCCCGCCAATTTTTATTCTCCATTTTTTTACAATTGTCTACGAGTCAGCGAAATGAAAAAAAAAAAAACTTTACAAACGAACTCTATGCATATGACTGAATTATTTGATTTATTAATCACAGGTGCAAGTTTCATTATAAAGAAAAGAGCTTTATTGAAATTGCAACGAATCGGTCGAGTGCGTGCGGGTTCGGGAGGTCATGGTTATCTCAAAGAGTGGATTTGGTGGGCTGGACTTTTTTCCAGTATGTATAAAAGTTCTTGATATGCCGAAATATACTGTTACGATTTTTTTTACACATTTTATTATAATTTATAGTGGCTATTGGGGAAACAGCAAATTTTACTGCTTATGCGTTTGCTCCTGCCTCTCTCGTAACACCACTCGGGGCACTCAGCGTTGTCGTAGCTGCAATATTATCTTCAAAGTATTTGAATGAAAGATTGAATATTCTAGGGAAGGTGGGATTGAAAAAATTGAAAAAAAAAAATCAACAACGATCCTTGCATGTAATTTTTTCTCATTTTTTTTTTTTCTCATTTTTCAGATTGGTTGCGTTCTCTGTATATTAGGCTCAACAATGATAATTCTTCACGCACCAAAAGAAGAAGAAATAACCAGCATGGACAATTTACTAATAATGCTGAAAAATCCAATTTTCGCCATTTATGTCTTCGCCGTTATTTCCATATCTCTTTTAATAATTTTTTATCTCGGTCCCGCGTACGGTAATACAAATGTGATAGTTTACATTTTGCTATGTTCCGCGGTTGGCTCGTTGAGCGTTATGAGCTGTAAAGGTCTCGGTCTTGCTCTCAAAGTGACCTTCAATGGAACGAGAAACGAAATGGAAAATTGGCTGACTTGGGCATTATTATTTTCCGTTATATTTTGCATTATGATACAAATGAATTATCTGAACAAATCATTGGATCTCTTTAATACCGGGATCGTAACGCCAATATATTATGTATTTTTTACAACTCTTGTCATTGTCGCATCCGGTATATTATTTGAGGAATGGAAAAATATGAATATTGCTGATATTTTAGGATCTTTGTGCGGTTTTTTTACCATTATGGTTGCTATATTTGTGCTCAATGGATTCAAAGAATTGGACATTTCGTACAACGATATCAGACAAATAACGAGACCCAAGAGAGAGGCGAATTTCAGAAGAAGACAAATCGAGAGTCAAAGTAACGATTGGAACATCAGAGACGAGGAGACTCTTATAATTGGTAGTGACGCTGAACAAGATACCATTAATTACGGAAGTCCCGAAATTACGAGAAATAATATGTGACGGCAGTTTAATGTTCTGCAGAGACGATAAATCGTAAAAAGGCAGAACAAAAGGCAATTTTATTATCGTATTTATGTATTTTTCACTTAATTATAATTTCTCGATGTACATATATATGTATATATGTAGTACTCATGGTTGTGATATCGTGTACTCTGTGGTCTGATATAAATATATTTTCTTTTATCTCAGAACAAAAAAAATACATTTATCGGGTTAAAATTATTTGTCAGAGTACGTGGCGAGTTTGAAAATTTGAAAAAGACCCTTTGCCGCCGCCATATTGTCATCGATCACAGCGCCTCTAACGATAAATTCATCTAGCAAAAACATTCATACAACAAAAAATCCTCCATAATAATCAAAATGGCGTTCAGCTTAGCCGCTTTTGCGTACATCATAGCATTAATCATCGACGCTTTTTTAATATTCTTCGCAATTTATCACGTAAGTACATTAATTGAGTTAAAAGAAATATAAATTATCACTGTTAACCTCAAAATAAATCTAGCGAGCGTAAAATATAAAATACGTCAGACATAACCTAAAAGTTACGGTGACTCGAATAATTCGAAATCAAACATCGCTCATCTCGCTAAATATTATATTGATAATTCGCGTTTATTCTCTTTTTTTAGGTAATTTCGTTCGACGAGCTCAAAACGGAGTACAAAAATCCAATAGAACAATGCAACAGTTTAAATGTGGTAAGATTTTATCAAATTGCCTAATTTTTTTTTATATCCCAATCGATCCCTAGTAGAAAAAATAATGTTTTGCTGTTTTTTTATTGTAGCTCGTACTTCCGGAATATGGGTTACATTTTTTCATCAATGTGTTATTTTTAATCAGTGGCGAGTGGCTCTCACTGTTGCTAAATGCGCCATTGATGGCATACCACATAAATAGATATTTGACGAGGCCAATTATGAGTGACCCTGGATTATATGACCCTACAAGTGTCTTGAATGCCAATAATTTGTCAAAATGTCAACAGGAGGGTTGGGTAAAATTGGCCTTTTACCTCCTCTCATTTTTTTACTATCTCTATGGGTAAATATTCAATTTTTTTTTTGTTTTTCTCATTTTCCAATATTTTTATGATAAACTACTCTGTGTTTTTTTTTCTTTTCAGAATGATAAGTTCGCTAATTCATTGATAAGTTTTGACAAATATACTGGCAATGATATTGGCCAGTTTGCTGAAGAATAACGCATTTGTGTATCCACAAAAAGAAGAAAAAAATCAATCCTAAACACAAAGTTACATCATTCCTCAGTGCCAACTTAGCTTGAGATTGTTAAAAATAATATTACTTAAACAATCTTGCATTGAAATTCTCTTCTTCTGCATTGGAGGAATTTTCAGGGCAAAGAAAACACAAACGCAACTCATTTCATAATACGTTTTTCATAATAATTGCAAGATACAAGTTATAGAATGTGTCTAATATTTCTAGTCACAATTATTATTATTATCATTATATATTATTTGTTTTTTTTAATTATTATTCAGTCTTTTGATTTTCCGTATCGTTTACACTCGCGTACATTCGCAAAACGGCAGTTTCATAAAGACGTTTCTATCCATGTAAGATAATTTCATTATTATCTTGGAAAAACTTATCAATACTAAAACATATTTGTACAAAAAGAATTATACCGACAGTTAGACGTTCATTGTGTCTTTTTTTTTTTGGTCTCTCAAGTTTCACGAGTGAATGAAATTTTTTTTTATAAACAGTTGCAATAAGTGCTAGCAAAATGTAAACATCGATGATGGATACGAGCATTAACAAAAGAAACAATAAAAAAAATTAATATTACATTTTATATTTGTATTATTAATCGGCAATAAAGCAGAAGTAGTGAAAAAATGTTATAAAAATTTATAAGAAAACAAAACAGAGAGAGAGAGTGGCGAATGATTTTTGTAGAATTAAAAAAAAATTCTTCTCTATCTGCTTAATTTTGATTTCAACCATTCTTCCGTAAGTTCCTCGAGTTCCCGAACTTCGTAGCATCTTGTCAGATCGGCTTCCTTCTGTAGTACGAGCTTCATGCTCGCGTATAATACTTGAAGCTCCATTTGTATACCTCGTGGGGTATAAAATATAAAACACATCGGATAAGAAATTCTTCCATCGGAGTGTTGCATTTTGTAACTGTAAACGATGTATCGGGGCTCATGGCTGGGTATCGCCTCTTGTAATTCCTCTATTTGTACATCCTTAGAGACGATAAAATTATTTTGATTAAATTAAATTGGCCATGCGACATTTTACATTTGCATAGGGAGAGATTTCTACCCCTATACTATCATTATTAGTAAATTTTGAGCTCGTGGCAAGTATCGGTGTGAGTGTTCAAGATCTCGTGACCTGCCTGATATATTATCAAAAATTAAACAGAATTTTTCCCATCTGCGCTGCGGCATAAATTTACGAGTTGGAAAAAAAAAACAAAATTGAATCAAAGTAAAGGAGAATGAAATTCGTTCGAAATTTAGTTCAACATTGACCACGAGAGGAGCTGACCACGCTAAGTTATTTTCATAATAAAATGAATTTTACCTCGATGATCTCGTCCAGGCAAATCGTCTGTTTTGGTCGGTCGACCTTCACTGTACGCAAAACAGACAATAGAGTGAAAGGATGACGGAAGGGTGGGGGGTGAGGACAATATACACAAGCGTTACTTTAATTGAACTTTAATTGAGCTTTTTCTGATATTCCACACAAACTTACTGATCAAGGCAGCATTTTTTTGACTCTTCCTAAATCGAAATTCCTTCAGCGACGTTATCACGCTATCGTCGATATCGCAAGTGGAAGTCTGAATGTTAAAAATTATATTTTTAGCAATGAATATGGTATAATGATTATGTAAGGGAGGGGAGAATTTTTTTTTAAATAGAAATTTAATGCTTTGTTACCATTTTTATTGATTGGTTTGAAGAGATTGAATTGTTGCTGTTTCGTTGAGCAATTACGACGATTGTTGGGATCGAGGTGACGAGTCTTTCAATGTACTCCAAGCGCGTGTACGAAATCAAGAAGACACACAAATACGACGAACCCAACTGATGCGAGATAGCGAGAATACTAATGTCAGTGTTGCCGTAATGAAATTTCGATTAGTCTACTAGCCAGGACGTCAAAACGCACTAGATTGGGGGCCTTTCGCACTATATGGCGTATACAGTTCACTATACCGACTGACGGACTGCGAATAGAGAATTCCTGTTTTATGGACATTAAGGGAACAAAACATAACGCCTGCCCCGATTACAACGTAAGTGCACATATGGCGTCGACCGTATGAGCGAGAAATTAAAATTTATACCAGTATCTCCGCAAACTCGCCGGAAGATGGCGCCACCGTCGTAGGGGAAATAAATTTTATACCAGTAGCTTCGCAAACCCGCTGACAGATGGCGCCACCGTCGCGGAAAAATTAAAATGATTGCCAGTAGCTTTGCGAACTTGCCGACAGATGGCGCCACCGTCGCGGGGAAATTAAAATGAATTCCAGTAGCTTCGCGAACTCGCCGTCAGATAACGCCACCATCGCAGGGAAAATTAAAAATTTTGCGCGTGATTTAAACCCAAAACAACGTTAACGAGCGATTGCATTAAACCCAAAATAACGAGAACGTTGAATAACGTCATCGCGAACGGAAGTGACGTAATCGAGACCGGAAGTGACGTCATCAAGACCGGAAGTGACGTCATCGCGACCGAAAGTGACGTCATCAAGACCGGAAGTAACGTCATCGAGACCGGAAGTGACGTGATCAAGACCGGAAGTGACGTGATCAAGACCGGAAATGACGTCATCGGGACCGGAAATGACGTCAAATTTAACCGGAAGTGACGTCGGTAAGATCAGAGACTGATAGCATGTCTCGTACGAAATGTTTTGCTTCACCTTAAGGCGATGTGCCTCTGTCGGTAAGAAAAACTGCGTACTAAAATTTTCCTAAACGGTCGATCTTTCAGAGACTGTTGTTTTCGAAGTAAAAGTACTTAGAAACTATTTTACCAGCAGAGGAGTGGCACATTACATTGGTCTGTACCAATGTAATGGTACAGACCATTTCTCAGACCATTGTATTGGTCTGAGAAAGAGAAAGATAGAGAGAAAGATAGAGAGAGAGAGAGAGAGCGAGCCAAATCGACGATTATGGCGGGGCAAGAAAGAACGATAGATAAACGTGTTTCACATTACCTTAAGACTTTTTTTCCGGTTTCCAATGTTTTCGTCGCATTACGATTTCTCCCACGTGACGGGGAGACGATTCATGGTTCTCGTTATATTTACATGGAACGATTGTTCCGACTGTAATTTATCCCCTACGATGTAAATTGTCAGTGTCCAGAACACTAACTATCACCAAATTGGCCTGGTCCGTATCAGTGACATAGCAGATGTCCGTAAAAAAAATATGGGAAATAGATTTAAAAAAAAAAAAAAAACATGGTTTTCCCATGACCACCAGTTAGTATCCTAAAATTATATAACGATTAGTCATATTTGGCCCAAAGTTTATTGAACGACTAATATTTGAATCTCATAAATCGCGTACCGATGAACCTTGACCTCTATACTTTTAAGGTCACGAGATTAATCCGAAGATTTATCGATTGAAAAAATTTGGTCAAATTCATTAACGATTCTGTGCCAATTTGCTGGCTGGTTTTAGAATAATATAAATTTGATAGAGGGTTGTTCGAAAAAGCATCTGTCAGAATGCGAACGAAGGGAGTCACCATATGTGTCATCAGTGCCTGACACCGGACGTCATTATGGTAAAAGTATTGGCTGGCTTGAGGGCAACACTTTGCCACGAGTTCAAGCCAAATCGCTCACCTCTTTATGGACAAAACTTTTAAAGCCTCAGGTATACTCTGCCAGGTGTTGAAGGATCCATGGGAATTATGCTGATAACTCATCGGTATTCTCACGGTGGTCCAACATGCGACAATGCGTAGTAATATATATATATATATGTGTGTGTGTAAATACTCGCATTTGTTATATAATAATATACGATGTTGATAATCGAGTACTATGAAGTTGAGCATCCTGTTTTCCATGTACTTATTTTATTCCTCTGGTGTGTTTTGTCGCGATAAATTATCTAAAATTACTTTTTTAAGCACAACTTAATTTGCCCTTAAAAAATTCGTAAAAAAATTTAATATCAAGTTAAACAATTCGTACAGTGAGGAATTTATAAAATTAGTTTTACTTTTATTGTCGTATTTGTGTTACAATTAAATGATCGAGTAATTCGGAAAGATGGTGCAAAGTAATTGGGCTGATCCTGTTTTCAGGATTTGCATTTTTTTCTTCAATTTTTTTTTTTTTGTTTTTATTTGTTTATAAAAAAAAATTTTGGTGACTTACGCCCATCATTGTTGTCATCCCGGCCGGTATTTATTTTTCAACATCGCGTTGGTGATGACCGCAAAAATTCTCCAAGTCACTTTGCTGCGGTTATAATTGGAGAGTGTTTAACCCCTTGATTGACGGATGGGAGAGTCGAGGAGGTGACCAAATAAGCCAGCGCGTATAATACTCGATTGGATCAAGAACGCGTTCCCACAAATTTTCTACCACCGGAATCAGACATATGTCGCGTTATATTCGCTCGATGTTAAAACCACCTGGATTCAAGCAGCTAAACCCAATTCTACCATTTGTATTTATCATGCTTGAGTGACCATTTCCCGTTGCACGATGATACAATATCGGAGACACCGAGAGACATATAATTTAATTTTAATTAACAGACGAGAAGGGCATTTCTGCAATTTGGTAAAATTTGTCCCGGTGAATTTTCACACAGGAATAATTTCAAAGGGTCAAATTAAAATGAATTGATGTGAAATGTCATTTATGATAAATTTATCGTGGCGGAGTTGAAATTTTTTTTGCCTTTAAAATTTGTTAGTAAAAATATAAAAATCTGCAGGGTATAGTAAGTCTGCACGGTAGTGAAGTTGGCTCACGTGTGAAGATTAATCGAAATGCGATATGTAAATATATTTTATCGTATGAAAAAATTCATCTAAAATGATCAAAAAGGTTCAGACTTATTTATAAAAAAAAAAAAAATTGGCTAAAAGGTGAATTGAAATGATTCGAAATTTTGATAGACTTTGCCGGGTCGTCGTGGCACGTGTGAAAAGTAATGTCGGGCACGTGTGAATCGATCATTTTTTTTTTCTTTCCATCAAAAGGTGAATAACGAAAAGAATCGAAATGCCAATGCACAGACCACACGTGTCTTAAAATATTCTCCCTTAAAAGCAACCCCCTCTCGATAATTTATTTCTGGATTGCGTAGCAGCTCTCGAACAATTGGAATCTCAGCTGTTTCTGTGTGGACGAGTATACACACACGCGCGATCGTGAGATTCGCTAGTGGCAGCATAAGATTTTGCATCTGCGCTTGTTTCGGTCTCACGGCTCTTTATGCTCGCACCCTTGACTTGTTGTGAGCAAAAATTGTATATGAATCGATCTATATGAGGGCAGAGAGGCACACACGAGAGGGGAAACGAAAGAAATCATTACCCCCTTAAATACAATAGCGTGGAGTCTGCGTGTATGTGTATGTATAGGTATGTATGGGTCCGCGAATGAGAAAGGGACAAAGTTACATCGAAGGTCCTCCTTGCGTCACACGCGTGTAGTTCCCGCCATCATCAGTATGACCTCGGGACCCCTCCGTGGCTCCCCTCCACTCTTGCACATGTCCGTGACGTCAGTCAGAGGCACACGTCACCTGGAATGACGCCAAAGGCCTCTGCAGGGGTCCCCAAATCTTATAGACAATTTCTGGGGGTGCAAACCGGAGGGGTGCAAAGATAACATAAGAAGGGGCCGACAAGTCTCGAGGAAGATCCTCGTGATGTGGTACATGAGGCACACAACCCATCATGAGCGCCAATACCAAGAGAGCGAGGAGCTACGGTCTTAAGGCCCGCGGGGTGGGAGATTGCTCGCGAGATTGGATTGGGTCCCAGTCACACGTGGGAAAGCGGCACGGTGCGCTTAAATACTATAGCGTGGAGTCTGCGTGCATAGGTATGTATGGGTCCGCGAATGAGAAAGGGACAAAGTTACATCGAAGGTCCTCCTTGCGTCACACGCGTGTAGTTCCCGCCATCATCAGTATGACCTCGGGACCCCTCCGTGGCTCACCTCCACTCTTGCACATGACCGTGACGTCAGTCAGAGGCACACGTCACCTGGAATGACGCCAAAGGCCTCTGCAGGGGTCCCCAAATCTTATAGACAATTTCTGGGGGTGCAAACCGGAGGGGTGCAAAGATAACATAAGAAGGGGCCGACAAGTCTCGAGGAAGATCCTCGTGATGTGGTACATGAGGCACACAACCCATCATGAGCGCCAATACCAAGAGAGCGAGGAGCTACGGTCTTAAGGCCCGCGGGGTGGGAGATTGCTCGCGAGATTGGATTGGGTCCCAGTCACACGTGGGAAAGCGGCACGGTGCCCTTAAATACTATAGCGTGGAGTCTGCGTGCATAGGTATGTATGGGTCCGCGAATGAGAAAGGGACAAAGTTACATCGAAGGTCCTCCTTGCGTCACACGCGTGTAGTTCCCGCCATCATCAGTATGACCTCGGGACCCCTCCGTGGCTCACCTCCACTCTTGCACATGACCGTGACGTCAGGCAGAGGCACACGTCACCTGGAATGACGCCAAAGGCCTCTGCAGGGGTCCCCAAATCTTATAGACAATTTCTGGGGGTGCAAACCGGAGGGGTGCAAAGATAACATAAGAAGGGGCCGACAAGTCTCGAGGAAGATCCTCGTGATGTGGTACATGAGGCACACAACCCATCATGAGCGCCAAAACCAAGAGAGCGCGGAGCTACGGTCTTAAGGCCCGAGGGGTGGGAGATTGCTCGCGAGATTGGATTGGGTCCCAGTCACACGTGGGAAAGCGGCACGGTGCCCTTAAATACTATAGCGTGGAGTCTGCGTGCATAGGTATGTATGGGTCCGCGAATGAGAAAGGGACAAAGTTACACCGAAGGTCCTCCTTGCGTCACACGCGTGTAGTTCCCGCCATCATCAGTATGACCTCGGGACCCCTCCGTGGCTCACCTCCACTCTTGCACATGACCGTGACGTCAGGCAGAGGCACACGTCACCTGGAATGACGTCAAAGGCCTCTGCAGGGGTCTCCAAATCTTATAGACAATTTCTGGGGGTGCAAACCGGAGGGGTGCAAAGATAACATAAGAAGGGGCCGACAAGTCTCGAGGAAGATCCTCGTGATGTGGTACATGAGGCACACAACCCATCATGAGCGCCAATACCAAGAGAGCGAGGAGCTACGGTCTTAAGGCCCGAGGGGTGGGAGATTGCTCGTGAAGAATGACGTGGAATTGCGCCACAGGCGTATGGCGAGATTGGATTGGGTCCCAGTCACACGTGGGAAAGCGGCAAGGTGCCCTTAAATGCCATAGCGTGGAGTCTGCGTGCATAGATGTGTATGTGTCCGCGAATGAGAAAGGGACAAAGTTACATCGAAGGTCCTCCTTGCGTCACACGCGTGTAGTTCCCGCCATCATCAGTATGACCTCGGGACCCCTCCGTGGCTCCCCTCCACTCTTGCACATGTCCGTGACGTCAGTCAGAGGCACACGTCACCTGGAATGACGTCAAAGGCCTCTGCAGGGGTCCCCAAATCTTATACACAATTTCTGGGGGGTGCAAACCGGAGGGGTGCAAAGATAACATAAGAAGGGGCCCGAAAAGTCTCGAGGAAGATCCTCGTGATGTGGTACATGAGGCACACAACCCATCATCAGCGCCAAAACCAAGAGAGCGAGGAGCTTCGGTCTTAAGGCCCGAGGGGTGGGAGATTGCTCGCGAGATTGGATTGGGTCCCAGTCACACGTGGGAAAGCGGCACGGTGCGCTTAAATACTATAGCGTGGAGTCTGCGTGCATAGGTATGTATGGGTCCGCGAATGAGAAAGGGACAAAGTTACATCGAAGGTCCTCCTTGCGTCACACGCGTGTAGTTCCCGCCATCATCAGTATGACCTCGGGACCCCTCCGTGGCTCCCCTCCACTCTTGCACATGTCCGTGACGTCAGTCAGAGGCACACGTCACCTGGAATGACGCCAAAGGCCTCTGCAGGGGTCCCCAAATCTTATAGACAATTTCTGGGGGTTCAAACCGGAGGGGTGCAAAGATAACATAAGAAGGGGCCCGACAAGTCTCGAGGAAGATCCTCGTGATGTGGTACATGAGGCACACAACCCATCATGAGCGCCAAAACCAAGAGAGCGAGGAGCTTCGGTCTTAAGGCCCGCGGGGTGGGAGATTGCTCGCGAGATTGGATTGGGTCCCAGTCACACGTGGGAAAGCGGCACGCGTCTTCGACCTGGTGACCCGTGCAGCAAGAATTCCTCATTCTCCTATTGAATATTCCCTGCTTTTTATTTTTTTTTTAAAACAGGATCGCCGAAGTTACAATGACGATTTGAGACCCCTAAAGCAAAGCCAACACGTGCAAGATTTTTTTCTAAGATTTTCCAAACTCCAAGAGACTCAATTGAACAGCAGTGGCGCTCTTGGTAAAATACGGACAAGTTTTGTACTAAACAAGATGGCGTCCTGCGGATATAATTCATTGAATCTGAGACGCCATAACGTGTACGTTGAACCGGATGAAGAAGCTTTCAGCAATGTTCTCACGTCGAGCGTGTAAAGAGTTCAACGAATAAAATAAATGTCAAGCAAAGGTAAGAATCTCAACGTTCTTGCCATATGTCTCTTAACCAAGGGTGATAGTGCGGGGTAATGACTTAAGGACGACTCGGTCCGATAATCAGCTCGTCTACCATGACGATATGGGGTGCAGCTGCGTGCGTAAAGCCTCGAAGAAAATCGATGTAAGACTCTGTGTATAGAGGTTTTTGCTTCTGATGGCTTTCTTGCCTGCATATAAGCTGAGTGTATGTATGAGGGGCGAGTGGCAGAAGAGGAGGGGGGGGGGCGACCCCTCTCGTGCGTATTACAGCGGGGCAGGTGACGTTGGTCGCGTGCCAGGTCTCCCCTCTTCTTCAGCCAGACGAGATGTCTGGAAGAAAAGCATCGGGAGCTCAAAGCCATTGTCATTCCACGCTCGTTGCTCGCACAAGGTTGCGGTCCCTTTAAAAAATGTTGCTTTTTCATAATCGAACTGGCAAGAAAGGGGTGGGAGAAGCGATGATCTTCTTTTATTTATAAACCAGGCAAATATACTCGGATAGAGATTGCGTGGATAGATTTACCTCGGGACAATCTTGAAGATGAGACAGACCGGAACTTGAAGACCGGATGTGAAATCAATCCACATATGAGGATACTTGCGAACTCGGCCGAATCAAATATGAATTATTGAGGCGAACAAATGATTCTTTAAATAAATTGTACAGGGCGTTTGACTGGTTTTGCTTTTTAGATTAATATTTGAAAAATATCGTTACGTAATTTTTCATGACCAAAATAATCATTGATGATGAAAAATGTAATATTGGAAATGTTGAAAAATTCATTATCGTTCGTATTTGAAGAATAATATAATTTTGTATGACTAAAAATCAAAATTTGAAAAATATATAATTAAACTATGAGATTGGGGGCTTTAGAAGGTTAATGAAGGGAGAAGCTTCTTGAATTTCTAGATGTGTTAGCCTTGGGATTACGGGTGATAGAATACATGTAATTTTTTTCCATTTCCATTGCCAGATCCTTGAGAATTCGGTAAGTATCAGGCCCAAAAAGAGGGAAGTATTCAGCTGGCCCTGGGAAATCAATAAATCGACTAGGGGGCAGGTGACGTCTGGCGCGTGCCTTGATATCTATTTTTTTTCCCAAGAGTCTTTGCGACGATCCCCTCGTGGCTTTCTTTGGCCCCTCATAAGAACATCGAAGTTTACTTTGTGTGTGTGCAAGATGTGCCAAGTCCATTGTCGACAACCCCTAACTTTAACGCAATGGCGACAGTTGTCGTCGTTGTAACAGCTGATCGAACCATTCGTTCTTAGGAGCGAATGGTTCGACCAGAAGCTCATAAAAGATGAGCTCATAAAAAATGATCTTCGTTTTTTTTCCTCTTATTATCCGATGGAGTAACTTTTGCCCCAGAAAAGTTCTCGCATTACAATTGTGCTAGAAAACTTGACGGAAATATTCGTATGGGAAAGTGGATTGCGATGGGATCTCTGCCTTATTTTACACAGAGTCACGAGTGACAAAGTTAAAATTCATTTGTCTCACTCTCGTCGTTGGACAATGACAAATTTTACACTTCCGTCTAGCCCAACAGTCGAATCGCCTCCTGCGGCTCACCATGGTTGCCATTACCATAGAGCTGGGAAGTGTGTAAAACAAAACGCGTTTTACTTTTTGGATTGCTCAGTACGAAAAGTCATCCCATCCGAGCATCAATTGCTTCGTCTCACATTATGTCTCATTACATCACCACGAGTATGGCAGACTATTTTTAGAGCGACTTCATCCCCACCCCCTGCCCCTCCGCAGATCTTTAGACGCCGTCCACGCTGATGACGAGTTCCGTGAATTCTTATCATCTGCATCGCACGAAATAATTCCCAAGCCAATTGCCACTTTTTCTAATGATCCCAAAGCATAAATAAAGTCGCGGATGATTCTCATTTTCAATATTATTTTATACTCATAATGGCAGCATTGAGTGATGAAAATGCATGAAAATCTGTGAATACTTTGGCCGGACATAGGAAAAAAAAAAAAAAAACGGAGAAAGGACGCTCTCCTACCCAGAGAATCAGGGTATTTGGGTCCTGATCTGGGGCAGAAGGAGAGAAAGAAAGAGAGAGAGAGAGAGGGACCCACCAGGGACTTGAAAGCAGTGCATAAGCCTGTGGACCCCCTTTCGGGCTGGCGCCCGATATCGGGAGCCGTTCATTTTCCGTGAAGAGCCGAGCACGGCCGAAGAGTCATCCGAAGACAGCCGAGACGATGGTGGGAACGCGTAGCGCCGAGTGTTCTCACCACGAAGGCCGGGGGCCCGCTGCTTGTGGGCTCTCTGCCAGAGTGGGAGAGAAAGAGAGGGAGAGACAGAGAGGGAGAGAGAGAGGGAAAGAGAGAGAGAGAGAGAGAGAGGGAGACAGACAGAGGGAGAGAGAGAGAGAGAGCGAGAGAGGGGGAGACAGAGAGAGGGAGAGAGAGAGAGAGTACGAATGAGCTCTTCGCGGACCGACGACGACGACGACGACGACGACGCAAGGTGGCTGTGTGCGATCGAAGCTGAGGCCTCCCCGGGACTTGGCACTCTGTTACGTGTAGGGAGAACATCGGTAGGGTCTTTCTGCATCGACATGCGAGTTCCTCCTGCAGCCAAAAAGCAACCTGCTGACGTTTAACGTTGGCTATTCCGCGTTCTGCTTCTGTTTCTCTTGCTCAGCTTCTGCGACTTTGGTGAAAAATCATGGCGACGGGACTGCGACGAAATTTGGTGACTAAGTGGGGTCTGACTGGATCCGCTCACGTGGTCCCAATACTAGCTGGACTGCGGGGACCTTCTTTGTATAAAATTATCCCTGATGAATCGAATGTGCACAGGAGCCACAAATATTCGTGACAGTAACAAAAAGTTTTCCATTTTTTGTTGATGAACTTTCGTTTTTCAGGCCCGAATATGCTATCTCATTCGTGTTGGCTTACTCAAGAGCGTTTTAACACGAACATTTTATTATTTTTTAATCCAAAGACACGTATTGTGTTGGGAACAGTCCCAAAATTAAGTCAAGTTGAGCAATTGAAGTATTAATTATTATGGTTAATTGGTATATTTTGGCTCATCTATGGCTCATCATAGCCAAAAAATACCAATTGATATTTTTTGGCTCGTAAGTAGTTAAATTGAAGAAGGGAAATTTTTTATAAGAGAAAAGGCTCGATGGACGGAGTTAAATGCTCATTGGGGGAGTACCAAGACGCACGCGACCGTCCCAAATCGTTTATAGGGGTCGACGAGAACCGACTACGAGATGATGTAGAGGTATGCAAAAAAAGGGATATGGCCACGTGCAGAGGGATCGAAATGGGTGACGAAAAAATCAAAGTTGGTTTATATGACCGATGAGCTCTGAGGTTAATGCTCGTCCAAGGTACTGGAGAAGTGAGGATCGTATGACAATCTTCTATTTCATATAGAACGTCCTTTTTTTTTCTTAATTTTTTTTTACCTTTCCCATCGAACTCTGTGGGGCCCAATTCTCCACCACGTACCCCACGTACCCTTTCAATTATTATTCTTTAACGATTTTGATGTCCCGAAAGAAGTTCCAGCGAGTACATAGTCCTGGATTTACGTGACCCACGACCTTTTAGGGTTCGATCAGCAATGGCGATTCCGAAAGAAATTATAAAACAAAATCGAATACTGAAGATCGTATATCACTGATTCCATTTAATATAGAACGTCCTTTTTTTCTTCTTAATTTTTTTTTTGTTTCCTGTCCCTTCGAACTCTGTAGGGCCCAATTTTCTACCACCTACGTTTAGTCGGAGTCTTTTTTTGTACCCTTTCAATTATTATTCTTTAACGATTTTGATGTCCCGAAAGAAGTTCCAGCGAGTAAATAGTCCTGGATTTACGTGACCCACGACCTTTTAGGGTTCGATCAGCAATGGCGATTCCGAAAGAAATTATAAAACAAAATCGAATACTGAAGATCGTATATCACTGATTCCATTTAATATAGAACGTCCTTTTTTTCTTCTTAATTTTTTTTTGTTCCCTTTCCCTACGAACTCTATAGGGCCCAATTTTCCACCACCTACGTTTAGTCGGAGACTTTTTCTGTACCCTTTCAATTATTATTCTTAAACGATCTTGATGTCCCGAAAGAAGTTCCAGCGAGTAAATAGTCCTGGATTTACGTGACCTACGACCTTTTAGGGTTCGATCAGCAATGGCAATTCCGAGAGCAATTAGAAAACAGAATCGGAGTCTCAATGTTTTTTCTACTCGAGTTTAAAAGGTCGTTTGAAGGCGGTTAAAACAACTAAATGGGTAGTATATATATGTATATATATATATATATTCGATTTGATCCCACGACCGAGAGCCAAGCGCAACAGGGGTCGATATTCTCGGCTGACGGAGACTAAACATATCGTGTTTCCCAAAAGATCGACCGCCAAATGATTTTTACGTAGCTGTGGACAGCTTTGCTCGCAACCCCCCCAGAGCCAAGAAAAAAACCAGCAATATAGTCGCGCAGGTCAGCGAAGTTTTTTATATACTGAGTCGTTGAAACGGGCGTTAAAAAGATGGAGATTACCCAGACGATGGAGTGTCTGTCATCCTTAGACTTTATGCGGGGTTCAATAAGTTTGTTTATTTTTTTTTCCCTTTTATTTCACCCTCTCGACTTTCTCTCTCTCTCTCTCTCGAACTTTTCGATATTGCATATTCATTATCTGACAAATATTCTAACGGCATCAATAAAAAATAAAAAAAAAACATGAATTTTATTTTGTCTTCAATGACTCGAAGAGTTGAGTATAAACGAAAAAAAAAAAAAAGGAAATTCCGCTCGTGCCGGCCTCACTTGAGAGGAGAAAAACAAAACGGTAACGAGAGGGGTCGTAAAAAACCCTAAAATTTATCGCTCAGCAGCCGCATTCGAGGAAGCTCAGAGCCAAAAAGGCGAGGATTGAAAAAAGGAGAAAAAGAGAGAAAAGAGAAAAAAAAAGAGAGAGAGAGAGAGAGAGAGAGAGAGAGATCCTGCGTATAATTTAATTCTCTCGAAGGACACTCGCATACAAGTCCAAGATACTAAAAAAAAATCCCACAGACAACGTTCCTCGTTGATTTTGGTCCTAAAACCTCTCACGATCAGCCTTTTATGTGGATGTTCCCTTGACCTTGGATAGGGAAACAGTTATACGAGAGGCAAACACTCATTGACGACGACGTCGAGGACGAAAAAATGATGACAAAGTTTTAGCCTTTCTATGTAAATACCTGGAGAAAGGTCGACGAATGGATGTGTGAGTGAGAGATGGAAATAGAGAATATTGAAATGGAAGAAAAAGGCTGTGAGAGACGATCGTCTTATAACCCACGACCATGATGGCCATCATACTACCCTCTCACTTTTTTTCTCTCTCTCTCTCTCTCCCTCCTCCTCTCTCCCTCCTCCTCTCTTTGGATTTCTCTCTCCCTCCCCCTCTCTTTGAATTTCTCTCTCTCTCTCCCTCCCCCACTCTTTGGATTGCTCCCTCCTTCTCTCACTTTTCTCTCTCTCTCTTTCTCTCTCTATCCTTTTTCCATCCCGTTTCTTTACTTCCCAATAAAATGTTGGAAATTCCGTGTGGACTATAAGCGAGTCCCTTTGCTCTCGTGTCAGCCACGCGTACTTCATCCACCGGCGGTCAGGTCATAATAGATGCACGAGGCCGGCTCGTTTTCGATTTCTCATATATATATATATATATATATATATATATATATATTTTTTTTTTTCTTCCTTTTTCCTTCTCTCCCTTCTTTTCTTCTTCATATACATTCGCGACTGGCACATTATGTGCCATCATACACACCATACAGACCCGTGTATGTCATCATCGAGATGAGAAGAAATAAGGCAAAGGGTGAAGGCAACGCGAATAGCAGAAACGTGGGAACCGTCGCCAGGTGATCCCTTTTACCTTGGCCATAGTCGTCCTCTCTCTCTCCCCCTTTCTCTCTCTTTCTCTCTCTCTCTCTCTCTCGCTCTCTCTCTCTCTCTCTCTCTCTGTCTTTCTCTCTCTCTCTCTCTCTCCCTCTCTCTCCCTCTCTGGTATACTCTTCGTGAAGGTACACGAGGTGGAAGTTCGCAAGGAAGGAAGGAAGGAAGGAAGGAAGAAAGGAAGGTGAGGAGGATTCCGGAAGGGGATACGTGAATAAATGTCCACTTTGAATCGGGTGTCCCTTATGGGTAATGCGAAGAGGGGTGACGAGGGGAGACGATATTACGAAACAATGGGCAATGCTCTTACTGTGAGGCTTGGAGAGCTGCAGATAAAATATTGATGGGTAGAAAAAAAAATTATTAAATGAAATAAAAAAATATTGAATGAAATAAAAAAATTATTAAATGAAATAAAAAAATATTGAATGAAATAAAAAAATTATTAAATGAAATAAAAAAATATTGAATGAAATAAAAAAATTATTAAATGAAATAAAAAAATATTGAATGAAATAAAAAAATTATTAAATGAAATAAAAAAATATTGAATGAAATAAAAAAATTATTAAATGAAATAAAAAAATATTGAATGAAATAAAAAAATTATTAAATGAAATAAAAAAATATTGAATGAGATAAAAAAATATTGAATGGAATAAAAAAATTATTAAATTAAATAAAAAAAATTATTGAATGAAATAAAAAAATTTAATTTTCATTTGTAAAAATTCTTTTTGTTTTTTTTCCACACGATTTTATCACGCAATGTTTTTTTTTTTTTTTTCATCCATAAATAACCTGCATTTCAAGCATCACGAGGAGAGTAGAGGAGAATTTTGTTGGACGAGAGAAGAAAATTCCGTCAGGGAAGACACGACCTGGCTCAACATATGCGGCTATCACTTCGAGCGATATGTCTCGCGACGGTAATAAAAAAAGAGTCATTATTGCTCGGACAGCCAAGTATAAAAAGTTATCTTTAAAGATACGATTTAAAAAAAAAAAAAAAAAAAAAAATTCGGAGCCTTGAAAAATTCTTTGTATTTTTTTTTTTTTTCTAGAAAAATAGGAAAAATAATCATTGGAGATTTGTTTGTTCTGGACAAACACACAGTCTCCGGTTTCTTTGAGCTGAGCAGTCAAAAAAATTTGTCTCTGAACAATTCATATATTTTTGAAAGGATTCGATGGAGGGGAGGAGGGAGGGAGGGCGTTTCGTTCTCGCGAGAACTCGACAGGAATTACCTGCTCAGTCGCGAGACGAGAGGAGAACCATTGTAGCAATTTTTCCTGTGCGTGCGTCCAGCACACGACCTCGTTCCCATAGCAAAGTAAATATATATATATATATATATATATATATAAATTTGTATATATCTATATATATATATATATATTTGTATATATCTATCTATCTATATATATATATATTTGTATATATATATATATATATATATATATATATATATATATATATATATTGCCAGGCAACGTATCCTCGAGCCCACTGACCCAATTCTATGTGAATGGATCATTTTCGTTTATGATCGGGATTTTTGGGACTTCGGCATTATTATAATGACAAGCACTGAAGATGTTCCATTTATATGTTGTCAGTTTTACAATGGAGCTACTCAGTGCAATATGATACGCGAAAACTTTCACTTCAAACTCCACCCGGTATTTAATTTTTAAAAAAATAATTTAGAAAAAAAAAAGAGATCAAAAATTCTAAGAATTTGTTGAAAATTTTCAACGAATTTATGAAGAAATTGCTTATTTAATGTATCGAGAATTTTTTAGCTTTGAATTTTTTATCAAAGGAAAATAAAAAAAAAAAAAACATTTTTTTGTTAAAATTTCGAGTGGGTAAAATTTTCATATTTTTTTTTTTTAATTTGAAATTTTATATTTTATATATAAAGGTCCGTTTTACCGAATACCCTTTTAATTATTTACACAAGAAGCGACTAAATAAACTTGTAAAAAAAAAAAAAAAAAAAAGAAGAAAAAAAAAATAATGTAGCCGCTTGTCATCTTTTTCCGATGAGACCCATATCGGGGGTATAAATTTCAAAAGGGTGGATTTTACAGCCAGCATCGCTCTCACGAGTTTATTAAAAGAACATAAGAAATTTTCAGCTCGCGTGGAGGCCTCGCATGGGCTACGAGAGAAAGAGAGAGAGAGAGGGAGAGAGAGAGAGAGAGAGAGAGAGAGAGAGAGAGAGAGAGAGAGAGAGAGAGAGAGAGAGAGAGAGAGAGAGAGAGAGAGAGAGAGAGAGAGAGAGAGAGAGAGAGAGAGAGAGAGAGAGAGAGAGAGAGAGAGAGAGAGAGAGAGAGAGAGAGAGAGAGAGAGAGAGAGAGGAGGGGGGAGAGAGAGAGAGAGGAGGAGGAGGAGGAGGAGGAGGAGGAGGAGGAGGAGGGAGGGAGAGAGAGAAAGAGAGAGAGAGAGAGAAAGTGAGGGGGTGTTTACCCTCTCTCACCCTCGCGTGGGGGTTCGTATAAAACTACAAGAAAGCAGGGAGAATAATTTTTTGTCTTTTTTTTTAATTTTGAAATATCAAGCAAGTCTCACGGAAGCGAGAGAGAGAGAGAGAGAGAGAGAGAGAGAGAGAGAGAGAAAGTGAAAAAGTGAGGGGGTGTTTACCCTCTCTCACCCTCGCGTGGGGGCTCGTGTAAAACTACAAGAAAGCAGGGAGAATAATTTTTTGTCTTTTTTTTTAATTTTGAAATATCGAGCAAGTCTCACGGAAGCGAGAAACACACCGTTGAAAATTTTTCCACATTTATATACCTATGGACGAATCTATACACAAGTTTTTAGCCCCAAAAGCTCACTGACACAGATGTCGGCTGTGTTTTTTTTTATTTTTATTTTTTTTTTTAAGCGGGGGAGTCAAGAAAACCTTTTTTCTCGGTTAAAAATTACGGAAGTATTCACACCCTTCCAAAAAATGCCATCAAAGGTATCGGGAAAACTGCGGAAGAACGAACGAGTGTTGGGTCGTTGAGGGGTGGAAAGGGAGTTTACGTGGGAAATTAAAAAATGAGAGGGTCTTTTAAAAAACTGGTTCTCGTCATATACTTACTACTGTACCCTCTCTCTCTCTCTCTCTCTCTCTCTACATATATATATTTATATATATACTATATACTATTAATAATAATAATTAATATATACATATATAATAATAATATATAATATATATATAATAATTATATATACATATATATACTATATACTATTAATAGATATATATATGTAGTATATTATACATTATGACTTTCGGGCGGAAGTGAAGATTTCAGATTCGACAGGATAACGTTTCCTTCCTGAAGGATCCCATGACGTGGGGATACGCGAGAGCTCTACTATATAGACTGGCGTGGGTGCGAGCTGCAGGTGTATGTCGAGATGAGGTTCTTGAGAACCGTAGCGAGCTGAGAAAAAGCTAGAGCGAGAGACAGAGAGAGAGAGAAAAAGGACGGTGAGACCCAAAGAAGAGGACGAAGAAGAAGAAGCGTGAGGGTGGGCGTACCAAATTTAGAGCCAGACCAAGCTTCTTCTCTCGATCTCTCTTCTCGCTCTCGAGAGGTTTGTGGTCAAGCAGCAGAGTCTGACAGCAACCGCTTTGAAGTATATATATATGCTTCAAAGCGATTATACATATATATATATGTATATATATATGTATGTGTATATATATATAAATATGTGTATGTGTATATATATATATATATACAGCAGCCTCTTGCTCTCTCTCCGCCTTCTAGGGTTAATGAGAAGGTCGTGACATCTGACCGGACTCCTTCCGTTATGACAGCTATCCTCGGATATTTATGGGAAATTATGTATCATGGGAAAAGCTGAACGTTCCAGCATGACGATAAGGAACCCTGGGAATTTTTTCTTCTCGCTATTAATCATGAATGAAAATTATATAAAAAATTTAAAAATTTAGCCATTTCAGATTTATTCATTAGCAGTAAAAAAAAGTGTTGAAAATAAAAATAAAAGTGTGTGTAATTCCGATGAAATTTTAGCTTTATGATTGATTCGAGATATTGTGGCAAAGATGGGATTTATTTTAAGAAAATTTAACGTCAATTAAGGGGGATGAAAAATTGACCAATATTTCATATCGATAATTTGACTTGCAAAATAAAAGGGAGATTTTTTTTTTTTTTTTAATCACGACATTTAACATTGACGAAGTATTAAAAATTTCGAGATGACGTCACGTGACAAACGCGCAAGATTAAAATGAAATTTCGTCGTTTTAGACTGGCTAAAGTTTTTAATTAATATTTTTATCTCCTTAAGAAAATGTTGAAAAAAAAACATAATTTTCTTTAGGAAATTATTTTGCTAAATTTTGGGGCTGCGTTTGCTTCTCGATCCTTATGGATGAATATCGGTACTCTGTGTATTTTTGGCCATACGCAATACCAGTCCTAGTCCAGTAGAGTCCTCCAGGGACAAAGATGCAGTTTAGCGAAGGACATTATGGGTTTAGTATGAGGCAACCCAAATAAAACCATAAAACTATGTAGTTATGACGGTACTATATATATATCCTTTTTTCCAAAATAACGGACACTCGTCATCGTCCTATCGAAAGGAGCCCGGAAAATGACCGATGTCCAAACAATTTTTCTGACCAGTCAATATTCTCCATAGATGAACGAATTTTGGAATAATTTTTCGTCACAAAATCGATTCATTGCATAAAATATTGCAGGCTTTTTCGTTCATATTTAATTGTTCACAATTGTTCGATCGTTTTACGAAAATTATTAAACTTTCATGATTTAATTCATTCATCATTAATCATCTAATAAGATTGAGAGATTTTGTTATAAATTAAAGATTCATTTTTCATGCGAGCAAATATTATCGTCATTTTTCTGTTAATTTTCCATATATAAACGAGTTCTAGAATTTTTTTAATATAAATATATATATAAAATAATATATATATGTATATAAAATAATATACATAAATATATAAATATATATTTACATAAATATATAAATATATATTTATATATACGAAAGGCTGCAATGGCGCTTTTTATTTATTCGTCATTAATCATCGAATAAGATTGAAAATTTTTATTGTAAATCAAAAGAGAAAATTAAAGGCTGCAAATATTTCTGTGTCATGATTTTTTCCTCCACTCGTTAAAAAATATTTTTTGCATCTGGGAACAAAAATACACAATTGACGATCTCTTAGAAAACAAATTGCAGCTGCGATCAAGACTTTAATTTAATTGTACATAAAAAAGCCTCGATGTATATCTTCGATGTGTCGAGGAATGGGGTGAGTTTTGTAATTTTGCAATCGTTTGATCTGCTTTATTGAGAGCACGAGGCTAAACCGGTAGCGTGATAGGAAAATCAATTCACTCCCTCGCTCTTGATTCTTCGCACAACGGCCAGTCTGACAGAAACAAAGAAAAAAAAAGACAAATAAACGAGGAACAAAAAAAAAAAATTGATCGTCATCTACGATTGTGAATTCGGATCGACTTTGACGTTGCTTAAAATTTATGGGGTTGCGTGGCCACTATCGAGCTTATCCGTGCTGATCTCGGAGTGAATGGCTTGTAATGCATTATATCGAGCAGTGCGATCTTGATTTTTTTTTTATTATTTTTATTTTTTTTTTCTTCAGGTGCTAAGAGCGCGGGAGAATTTCATCGAAATTTCCTAGTGCTCTCATTGATTGTACATCTGGCCAAATGTACGACCAATACAATAAAAATAAAATAAATCTTTTATAAAAAGATTAAATAATTTTTTTAAATTTTATTTAATTGTTATTTCTATTTTTAATTAATTTTCTAGTGCTCTTATTAATTGTACATTTGCTCAAATGTACGACGAATATAATAAAAATAAAATAAATCTTTTATAGAAAGATTAAATAATTTATTTAAATTTTATTTAATTATTATTTCTATTTTTAATTATTTTTCTAGTGCTCTTATTGATTGTTCATATGGCCAAATGCACGACCAATACAATAAAAATAAAATAAATCTTTTGTAAAAAGATTAAATAATTTTTTTAAATTTTATTAAATAATTATTTCTATTTTTCATTAATTTTCTAGTGCCCTTATTAATTGCACATTTGCTCAAATGCATGACCAATACAATAAAAATAAAATAAATCTTTTATAGAAAGATTAAATAATTTTTTTTAATTTTATTTAATTGTTATTTCTATTTTTAATTAATTTTCTAATGCTCTTATTGATTGTACATATGGCCAAATGCACGACCAATATAATAAAAATAAAATAAATCTTAAAAAATGCAAAGATAAAATAATAATTATCAATTCGACTTGAGATAATTTGTTAGAGACTGATCAAAACCAGGTGGAATAATTTTGTTTGTATGAGGCTTAAAAATGAGACAAGCTATAACGTAAGAAAAATAGTTTGAAGAAATATTACGATCGAGGATACACATAGACAGCAATTAGCTTCGCGTGGCTGTATATATATACATATATAGACATATATATATACATATACATAGATATATATACATATATAAATATATATAAATATATATACATATACATAGATATATATACATATATATATATATATATATATATATATATACATATACATACATATATATACATATATAAATACGACGCTTTTTCAGCCTCTAAAAGTAAAAGTCCTCCCCTTACCCCAGGGGTGCTTTAATCTCACGTCGTAAATGTTTATCTGTTTATTGCTGTCGCGATTGGCTCTTGAAATGGTCATAACTGATTTTGTCAACAGTATATAGAAATATTTTTCGTACACTTTTATTTATATTGAATGGCTCGCGCGAGGAGGAATTTACTGAGTTGTAACGTGGGCTCTTCAAAACTCGTGAAAAATTCAAAAATTTATTTTTTTCTTACACTTTTATATGTTTACTGGTAAGCGTGCCATTGGCCAATCAAAACCATTTTTTCTTCCGTAGTAAAAAAAAAATCCAAATAATCAAATTTCATATATTTTTATTATTTATTTAATTTTATTACTCGAATAAATCGTCTATACTGGAATTAAAAAAAATTAAATTCGACTTTAAGACATTTTCCTATAACCCGAAAAAATTACGTTATTTATTTATTTATTATTATTATTGTCATTTAATTTTTATTATTTACGATGAAATTTTTTTTGTTGAAATAATTATTAAAAAATTTCATTGTTTATTGTGCGATTAATTGAGAGGGTAATGAGAGTCAATACAAACATTAATAAGTAGATTAATATTAATAATCGTATTAATAAAAAGATTAATAAAGTTAAAAAAAAAAAATAGAAAAAAAAAAATGAGATCATTTCGTTCATGGGAATTCTCATATGGCTATGTGAGCCCTCCCCACCCCACCTCTCCGCCGACCCACCTCACCCTCCACGTTGCATGAATATACACGAAGAAAAAAATTTGTTGAAATAGTTATTCAAAAATTTTATTGTTTATTGTGCGATTAATTGAGAGGGCAATGAGAGTCAATACAAACATTAATAAGTAGATTAATATTAATAATCGTATTAATAAGTAGATTAATATTATTAATCGTATTAATAAGTAGATTAATATTAACAATCGTATTAATAAGTAGAGTAATATTAACAATCGTATTAATAATTAGATTAATATTAATAATCGTATTAATAAGTAGATTAATATTAATAATCGTATTAATAAGTAAATTAATATTAATAATCGTATTAATAAGTAGATTAATATTAACAATCGTATTAATAAGTAGATTAATAAATTTAAAAAAAAAATAGAAAAAAAAAAAATGAGTTGATATAAACAGTCATTTCGTTCATGGGAATTCTCATATGGCTATGTGAGCCCTCCTCACCCCGCCTCTCCGCCGACCCACCTCACCCTCCACGTTGCATGAATATACACGAAGAAAAGCTGCATCGGATCGCATTGCGCGCGCCAGCCACACTTATGACGCGCGTACACGTATGCACGTTACACGCGAATGGCCCCGCAGTGTATTTGCTCTTCTCTGTCAGATGTTTCACTCTATCGGATGCCTTTACGCTTTACCGCTTCTTTACGGTCTGTTTGTCGGGTCACTGCGAACTTTTGGCGATGGAACAAAAATATAAAATAATAATTTAATAATAATAATAATAATTTTAATTTATTACGATAATAAATTATTTTTTTTTCAATTCGAAAAGTAACCAGTTTGCAAGACGAATCACGAGATTTTATAGATTGTTAATAATAAATTTGATAAAAATTTTATGGATAAATTTAGTTGAAATTATTTATTTATTTGAATTTCTTTTTTTTTTTATGACCAAATTCCTCGAGAGCTCCGATGAGCCGAGCATGTACAGCCATGGCGCGAATTCCCACACATCAACAGGTCCCACAGCAGGGCTTGAGAACCCCACAGTCTCCCCCCACCAACATCCCACCATGCCCTACGCAGCTACGATTCAACGTTCTCCCCACTCTTGATAAAATTCATCCCCACCACTTGGACGTTTGGGTGCATCGGCATGCGACTTACGAATTCATAAAACGTCAAACAGTTACCCGCTTCAATTCCTCTGAACGGGACGTCACCGTTCTCCGAGTGAGATAATCTCTCGGATATTTGCAAAGTTTTTTTTTTTTTCGAATTATTTACAAATTATTGAACAAAACGATCTCATTGATTTCGTAGTTGTAAAATTAAAAAAAAAAAGTGAAAGTGTTTTATTGTGTTTGTGTCATCATTGATTTTTAATCAACGATTAATTTAATTTATTAAGTGACATATATATATATGTATTATTTTTGAAGTTTGTGATTTTTTTTTGTTTTAAATAAACAAATTAAACAATACTGGATTTTTAAATATAAACTCAAGTGTCACGCGAAATATTATCGAGCTGCGTAATTTTCGTTGGTGGATTATTTAAATGGTGGATTATTACAATTACAAGATGTCAGGAAGCGATGACGAATTTGAGCATCAAAGCCAATCGGGCATGTCTAAGGCTGAGCTTCGACGTGTAAGAATTATATTTTTTTTTTCACCTTTTTTTTTCATCCCCTTAAATTTGTTGTTATAATTTTGTAATTTTTCCTAGTCTCCTTCGTTCTTCGTTGTAAATTTTTTTTTTCCATTATTATGAAATTACGAAAAAATTCTCATGGTATGACGAATTTTTTCATAATTACAGAGCAACAAACCGATAATGGAGAAGAGAAGACGTGCTCGGATAAATCAATGCCTCGATGAGCTCAAGAGTCTTATTCTCGAAGCGATGAAAAAAGACGTGAGTATTTACATAATTTTATACATAACATATATATATATATATATTTACGTGTTTATATAATATATAATATATTTTTATGTGTTTATATAGTATATAATATTTATTTACGTGTTTACATAATATATAAATTGATTGAGAATTAGATAAAAGAAAAATTTGAGCTAAATCATCGTAAAAATCTTTCCGAAAATAAAATTTCGTAACATTTCCAATATCTCAAAGAAATTTTGAAACTTTTTTGTCAATTAAATTCTTATTTTCGTCGTCGACTTTTTAAATTTTGGCGCACCCGCGTGTGCGTGTGGGTATGCGCAATGGGCCTAAATCAGGCCCCAGGATACACTCATATCTAACTCTGAATAAAGTTTGAAGAATATTTATTAACTTTTGCATAATAAATTTTTTTAAGGCCTCGATTTTTGCTTATATTCATTCCTAAAAATTCCCAAAAATTGCATTAACGTTTTAAAATTTTTTAAATTTACGTGAAAAAAAAATTCACGATATAAAAAAAGCAAAAAATCGATCACCCAAATTCAAAAAATTCTCAATAAAACTTTTGCATTAATTAAGTAGAATAATTTTTTTGATCAATAAATTAGATGATCGATGAATAAATTTTCATATTTATTTGAGATATTTTTTTTCCCCCTCTCGTATACCTGCCGAGCTCGTAAAAATAATAATAAATTTCGATCGTTAAGCGTGTAGTAGAAGGGCAGCTTAGTTCATGTTATAAAAAACAAAATTTTCTAAATTAAAAAATTAAAAAGCAAAAAAATCGATCACCCAAATTCAAAAAATTCTCAATAAAACTTTTGCATTAATTAAGTAGAATAATTTTTTTGATCAATAAATGAGATGATCGATGAATAAATTTTCATATTTATTTGAGATATTTTTTTTCCCCCTCTCGTATACCTGCCGAGCTCGTAAAAATAATAATAAATTTCAATCGTTAAACGTGTAGTAGAAGGGCAGCTTAGTTCATGTTATAAAAAACAAAATTTTCTAAATTTAAAAATAAAAAATAAAAAAAATCGATCACCCAAATTCAAAAAATTCTCAATAAAACTTTTGCATTAATTAAGTAGAATATTTTTTTTGATCAATAAATTAGTTGATCGATGAATAAATTTTCATATTTATTTGAGATATTTTT
>OY769908.1:21659400-21666900 GCA_963669185.1 Dyspetes luteomarginatus | reverse complement strand
AGAATGATTACCAAAGTGGAGATGAGAATAATAATGGAAGCACAACGAGAATACAAATACCGAGTGGCGTACAATTGATACCCAGCAGACTTCCAACCGGTGAATTAGCCCTATTGGTACCACAATCAGCTGGAATATCGGCAAACTTTCCATTCTTTCCACCAGCCCCAGAGGCGCCATCGAGAAATGGCAGCTCATCGGCATTTACCGCTGTTAACAGATCGCACAGTCCTCTGTTAAGTCCGTCAACCTCGACATCAAGCTTCGGCGAGGAGAGTCACCATTCCGAGGCGTATCCACAATCACAATCACCAAATCGATCTCAGCCACGTTTCAAAATTCCCGAACAGAGTCCATCCGCGTCATTTAAGAGCTTCTCGTCCTCATCACCGGAAACGCAAAAGCCCCAGATAAGTTCATCCAGTGACAGAAAATCGTCATCTTCACCCTCGAGTCTTCCTGGTGAAGGGAAGATTCACGCTGATGTTGGATTCGCGCCAGTAACGAGCAAGGAAACTTTGACCTGTGACACGGAAGTGATCGCAAACGTTACTAATCCCACGTTAATATTGAGACAACCCCTCTCTGTCATCACTGACAAAGCCTACAATCGATCGCCGATGTTCCCGAAGAGGGAGAGCCTGAAACGTCATCATTCGGACGGACTTTTGACGATTTCCGACAAGAGGCCACGTTACAACGAGGCATCCAGCTCAACCGTCTCGTTGAGTCTCAATTCTGGCACTTCTAGCCGAAAACGTGCCGATCATTTGACCTCTTCGGCCGATGACCTTTCCGGCAAAACAAGCTCGTCCTTTGCCCGAAATTCCAATGGCGATTCGGTACAATTTTCCGCTGCCGATGCTGGAACTTCGCAGGCGATTCGAGACATGTGGCGACCTTGGTGATGAATTCCAAAATGGTGGAAGACGAGCTCATCTTTCGCCCGAAATTCTAACGGCGATTCGGTACAATTTGACATTTTGACATTTTTTGTTTATTTTTGAGGAATTATCGTGATTAGTTGAAAATTGGGTGAAAAATTATTATTTTTTTCACATAAATACGTTAATAATTTTTCGTACGGCTGATGTTAGTCGTAAATTTTCATTGCCCATTATTATTTGTTCAAAAACTACGATTATTTAAATCGTGTGTTAATGTTTCATTTGACACGAAAACGAAATTTTTTGACAAATTTATTTTCGTTGTGGAGAAAATATGGCTGATGAAAATTCAGTCAGAGATTTTTCTGTTTGTATTTATTGCTAGTTTTGTAGATCGCGTTGATGATACGCGTCATAAGTACCAGAGAAGGCTTTGAGGAGCCAAAAAAGTTGAAGTGAAAAATATCATTTTCCTATCGCTGCGACCTGCACGACCCGAGGCGATTCTTCCCGAGTTGCTTAGGTTAGAAAAAATAAATAAAGTAAAAAAAAAACAAAAATTGGGCCATAATTGTAATATCGTAGCACGATAACGTCGAGAATTAGTATGCAAGTTGCCTAAAAAAAAAAAAAAAAAAAACAAAAAGAATGAAAAGAAAATGAAAAAAAAAAAACCCACAAAAATTTGTCAACAACCGCGTATACTTTTTCTCGCAAAGCCGCATCCTTCCAAAGTATAAAGACTAAACCTAAGCTTTAAATAAATAAAATAAAATAAGATTTAATTAAGAGAAGAGGCGACCTGTAAATATATATTTATATTCCATGTAAATAAATTTTTGTCTTTTTTTTTCCCCGATCTACGTAATTTGACGTAAAATATTTAACAACGAGCGCGATACGATTCCGCAATTTTTTTCGACATTTTTTTTTTTCCTTATTTGTATTTTTATCTGTATAGCCAATGTGAGTATTACGAGTTTGTGATAATTGATGTAACATCGTAGTGAATAAATTAATTGAACAGTAAAAAAAAAAAAAAAAAAAAAAAATCGAGTGAGTATTGAAAAAAAAAAAAAAAATCCTCCCCTTGATCCTTCCATTCGCGAATTCCTAGGTGATTGCGGAAATGGTTATGCTCGAGCTGCGGAAAAATAAGATATAAAAACGCCTTTGTGGATCCTCGTCCGGTAGAGCGTTAAGCGGTTTTGCGGCGTTGAAAAAAAAAACACCCGGATCGTGTGCCGCGGGGTTGAAGGGGTGCGCCGGTAGGGGTTGGAGGGGGAGGGGGTAGTTTGCGCGGCGCTCCAGCCTTTCAAGAGGCGTTAAGCGCTCGCCCCGCGCCGCTCGACTTCACGAGTCAGGGAGGGAGAGAAAGAAAGAGAGAGAGAGAGAGAGAGAGAGAGAGAGAAAAAGTTCTTTTCTCCGATAAAGGAACGAAAAAAAAAAAAAAAATAAAGAAAAAATTAAAAAAAATAAAAAGAAAACAGTCCAGAGAAAAAGGAAAGGAAGAAAAAAAAAAGGAAGCCGGTATAGAGAGAACAAGAATTTCAACCACCTGTTACGCGGGTAAAACTACCCTACCCTACACCCCCTCCCCCACCCCCTCCTCCCCCTCGCCGCCACCCCATCTCACCCTCGTGGCAACATTCTACGACTAAGCGCAAGCAACGGCTGATTTATCGACTAAGCCCGTGAACTTGGTCGTCGTAACGTGAAATATTGTTACGAAAGGGGACGGCCAATGGCCGTTTATCGAATAAGTGATTTTCGCTACCGCGATATCCGCATCTCAGTGGCTCATCGGCGTATATGTATATATATATATATATATATTTATATATATAGGCCAATAAGTCATATATATACGCGGATAAATTATATATATATATATAGGCCGATAAGTCATATATATATACGCGGATAAGTCGTATATATATATATATATAGGCTGATAAGTCATATATATATATATATATGTGGATAGTTTGCGTTGAAATTGTTAAACCATTTCGATTAATTATCATCAATGCCAACGTATTGACATTTTAATTCTCTTCACGATTTTTTTTTTTTTTTTCGTGTTCTTACATCGTAGCTTTTTTTTTATCGAGTTCTTGAGCCATCAAACCATAAATCGTCAATCGCCATGTATATGGCACCTCTCGATATACTTTGTGCAAGTTGCACCACTTGCTCGATAGATGGAAGCACACAACGATGAGGGGGTTGTAAAATTGACCTTTAACGTCCTCTATAGCCAGGGGGTAGGTAAAGGGTGAATAAATCAGTAAAAATAATTCGATAAAAAAAAATTGCAGAATAATCTTTGTGATAATAATCTGAAGAAAAAAAAACAATTTGCCGTCTAGATGTGAGAATAGCTGATGAGATTGAATTTGAACACTTGTGACGTTGATGGTGAAAAAATTGAATACATTTTTAATATTTTTAGATCAATTTGATAATTTAATTGTGATTAATTATTATATATATTTATATAGGCAAATGCGTCTTAATTTTTGACGAAAAAAAAATATCTCGTTCTTATTGGCAAAAGTGGATTTATTTAATTCTAAATCAAGTTGTCGGCCTATTCGAACAAAATTCATTCAGGCAAATAAAAAAATAATTTGTACAAAGTTACAGATTTTCCAATTGTCGTTTTAATAAATCTTTTCTTATTAACAATAAATATTTATTGTTCAAAGTCCATTCTGTCGGTCTAAATAAAATAAATTGTATCCAATCGAAATAAAATAAAATTTATCTATATATATATATTGACTCGATAAAGTTTCATTCTTATTTACAATAAAATATTTACCCTGTTGAGATAATTCGAATTGTGATTAATTGTTATAAATATTTATATCGGCAAATGCGTCTTAATTTTTGACGAAAAAAAAATATCTCGTTCTTATTAGCAAAAGTGGATTTATTTAATTCTAAATCAAGTTGTCAGTCTAATCGATCAAAATTCATTCAGGCAAATAAAAAAATAATTTGTTCAAAGTTACAGATTTTCCAATTGTCGTTTTAATAAATCTTTTCTTATTAACAATAAATATTTATTGTTCAAAGTCCATTCTGTCGGTGTAAATAAAATAAATTGTATTCAATCGAAATAAAATAAAATTTATCTATATATACATAAATCGACTCGATAAACTTTCATTCTTATTTACAATAAAATATTTACACTGTTGAGAAGAAAACAATGAAAAAACTCGTTCGCTTCTCGTTTCTTGTCACAATTTTTTTTCTCCCTCCATTCCCTCAGGGGGTTTCAATAATTTGCAATTCATGATTCGACTAGCCGGTGAAGGTTCGGATCATAAGACGCAAGGACGCATTTAAGAGGGAACGAGAGAGAGAGAGAAAGAGAGAGAGAGAGAGAGAGCGATCTTCTCGTCATTCTTCCAACAACGAGATGGCTTGTTTGAAATAAATTTTAAACGGTTAAACTTCAATAGTCAAGCAAGATTTACCACGCGATGAGCTCGTGACTTCTTTCATTTGCAATAGAACAGAAAGGTGGCAAGGGGTGAGAGGGGGATGAAGGCGTAAAAGATAGGGATCTCGAGAAATTACGCGTCCAATTTTGAGTGGTCCTTCACTCAGACGCCCATACACATCTCTCTCTCTCTCTCTCTCTCTCTCTCTCTCTCTCTCTCTCTCTCTCTCTATATATATATATATATATACTCGCTCCCTATATATATATATACATATATATATATAGGGAGCGAGTATGTGTATATAGAAAAGAGAGAGAGAGAGAGAGATATATATATAGGATATTTACTATATAAATGTGTATATAACCATAAGAGAAGTATATAACGAAGAGATCTCGGTCGTGAGAGAAAGAGAGAGAGAGAGAGAGAGAAGAAGCGGCGAGGGGCCCTTCTCGCTATATCAGGAGTATAAATAATTACTCGAGCTCCGGAGCAATTACTATAAGTTATAGTGTAGCCGCTACAATTTGCAATGTCAAGACATAAACACTGCTACCGCTTACATTTGAATACATTAAGGTGTTCGTTGGGATGTATATACTCTGATTGGCCGCCACGTAAGAGTGAGAGAGAGAGCTTTCTTATATACATCCCATATGTTTTATATACATAAGTCAGCATATATATACATATATATATATATATATATATGTATATATATGCCGTCTTATGTATATATATATATATATATATATATGCCGTCTTATGTATGTATATATATATATATATATATATATATATATATATATATATATATATACGTGAGCTACGATCTGGTTGACGATTTTTATTGCGGAAACGATCGTCTTGGGTTTCGCGCAACGTTCTCTCAGCTCGCCTCCCTTACTGACTGATCCCTCGAACAAGCTGCTGCTGTTCTCTCTCTCTCTCTCTCTCTTTCTCTGCTATTCGCTGCTCCGGGCAACCAAACTGAACCAAGTGTACGAGTTTTAGCCTCGATGAAACGAGAGTCGAAGCCATATTGTGGTTTTAAAACGGTGATGAGTGCACGCTCGCAAAGATTGTCGTTTGCGGCTATAATCGCATTCGCGATTTCCCATCGTGCTTGAAGTCTTTACGACCACGAGATCTTTACAGTGAGTATATATATATATATATATATATATATATATATATATATATATATATATATATATATATATATATATATATATATCTTTAAGGTGAGTATATATATATATATATATATATATATATATCTTCATGGTGAGTTTATATATATATATATATATGCATGTACGCCGATAATCCTCGATCTAAAGAGTATCTATAGACGATGATATATCATCTATATATGTACATGTGCAAGGAGAGAGAGAGGGAGAGAGAGAAAGAGAGAGAGAGAGACCGATGACAGAAATTTTATGACAGAGATCGTTCATGAACGCTGGAATACGAGAGAGTTCTTCAAAAGCATTTACTATATATATATATATATATATATATATGTAGTAAATGCTTTTGGATACATATATATATATGATGACGACGATTCGCTACAGTAGGATCGCGGGACTTTATATATATTTCGTTCGCTCAATTTAGCAAAATCGTTCTTAGGTCGAGGAAGTGTTCCATTTTCCCCCACAAAACGCAAAACGAGAGGAAATATACATATATATATAAAATTGAGAGCAGAGCTCCGTTGGGTGTACTGAATGAGGGGTGGGGAGGGGGGGGGGGGGTTGTCACTCTCTCTCTCGTTCGCCACGGATGTTCATCGAAGAATCGATCTTCTCAATTTGGTCCACACAAAACACCATTGAGCTTCCTCTCACTTTTGCTCTCCATCTCGTATTTTTTTTCTCCACTCTTTTCTTCCCTCTGTGACGTATTTATTACGCCCCATCGAGAATCCCTTTTCTTGGCAAGGAAAGTAAAGAAAAAAAAAAAGCACATCTCGTGAATTCTCTCTCTCTCTCTCTCTCTCTATCTCTCTTTCTCTCTAGTTCTCCCTGTGGATTTTATCCATCCAATTAAGGATGCTGTCGTGACATTTAAGGGACGCCTTCCTTCTGTTTTTCACGATCTTTCTCTTTTGTACACACGATTCGCTTCTATAGTTATATATCTATATATATATAAAACTGCAAATACGTATATAGTTCAATCTTATATATATATATATGTATACATACAGATATATATATATATGTATATATGTATATATGTATATATATATATATATACATATACGTATATGCAGTTTTATCGATGAAATTTTTTCGCCATAATCGATCATTATATTATTATTTAAAAAAATTATATTAGAAAATTGTATTAAATTTTTAATTAAAAAATTATATTATTAGCTATAGAATAAAATGTGGGGAATATGGACCAGCCCACTATATTAGGATGAACGTAACCTCGGAGTATTTGAAGAGGTTCGGTTCAAAAATATATTCGTGGTCCATATTCCCCCACTTTATGTCACATCTATGTCTTTTCGAACTGATTTAGCTGTGATGGGTTCTATATATATATAAACGGGATTCTAGTATATATATATATATATATATATATAAATGCGTTTCTAGTATATATATATATATATATATAAACGCGATTCTAGTATATATATATATATATATATATATATATATATATATATATACTAGAATCGCGTTTTATCCTCTCTCGCCGAGAGAGCCAGTTGCCAATTATCGTAGAATTGAGATCAAACGACATTAGATTCGCGGTCTCTGTATATGTGATTTGTGTGTTTCTCGTGTATTTGTCTGTGTGTGTGAAATATTGTGGTTCGCGGAGGATTTTCCAAAGGAATGCAGATGGACAAAAAGCTCGATGGTCATATATGGTTTTTGGCTGGAATGACGGAATTCCGAGAGTAGATATTTTACCGATCGCACATTGCATGAGTGTATCGTTAAAATAAACATATATATATATATGTATATATATACACACACATACTTGCATAAGATCGGTTAGAAAAATTGAACTGTTTGTCGATCTTCCGGATCTCTCTGTGGCTGGACACTGGACGAACGAACAGATCGACCACATTCGACATACATATGTACTCATCGACAATATGAACTCTGCAC
>OY769908.1:21651900-21654400 GCA_963669185.1 Dyspetes luteomarginatus | reverse complement strand
TATGTACATGTACATTTTTATGTATGTGTGCATTTTTATGTATTTGTGAATTTTTATGTACGTGTGAATTTGTATGTACGTGTGTATCTTTATGTATGTGTGCATTTTTATATATGTGTGCATTTTTATGTATGTGTACATTTTTATGTATGTGCATTTTTATGTATGTGTGCATTTTTATGTATATATTGGTGATAGTATTCGCGATGTTGTGCTCGAGCACTGAGCACAGTGAGCAGGAGCTTTCTCGTCCAGCTCGCTACCCCGGAGAACGAGAATGTAGAGAGACGGCATAGCGAGAAGGGTGGCAGAGAGAGTGAGAGAGAGAGACAGAGAGAGTTTGAAAAAAATAAAAAAATATTACGCCCTCCTGTGGGGAAGGGTTGGACGAGCGGGAGAATGGATGAAACGGGCACTAACCAATACCAATAAACCTCATTCGACACAAAAGAATCGTACAGTTTCGTGTATATAGAAGGATATCGTCTGGTTAAAACCATAAAGGCGTATGTGCTATGAGTTTCACCATAGAATAAACGTCATTGCAATTTTAAATTCGCGATATATATGTGTTATATAGCATAAAGTGGGGGAATATGGACAGGCAAAAAAAAAAAAAGAAAAAAAAATCTCCCTGTCACTTCTACGATCAAAGTTTAAATTGCATTTAAAAGGCGTGAATTTTTTCGCCCTGAATGTAAACTCAATAAGTTCGAAATTGTATTTAATTTACATTTTTAAACTTTATCTCGATTCCAAGCATAATCGGCGATAAGAAAAATAAAAACGATTTATTTTAGCTAAAGTGTGCGAGTACCGGTCTGATGATTTTGAGTTAAAACTCAATGACAAGCTTGAGTCTCAACCTAAGTGAGTCTGAGAAACTTGAGTTAAAATTCAAGGATATATTTATAACGATTCAAGATCAAAATTAAGTCTGAATTTAAGTGAGAAACTTGAGTTGAAATTCAACGATATATATATATATATATATATATATATATATATATATATATATATATATATAACGATTCAAGATAAACATTAAGTCTGAATTTAAGTGAGAAACTTGAGTTAAAATTTAACGATATATATATAACGATTCAAGATAAAAATCAAGTCTGAATTTAAGTGAGAAACTTGAGTTAAAATTCAACGATATATATATAACGATTCAAGATAAAAATTAAGTCTGAATTTAAGTGAGAAACTTGAGTTAAAATTCAACGATATATATATAACGATTCAAGATAAACATTGAGTCTGAATTTAAGTGAGAAACTTGAGTTAAAATGCAACGATATATATATAACGATTCAAGATAAAAATTGAGTCTGAATTTAAGCGAGAAACTTGAGTTAAAATTCAACGATATATATATAACGATTCAAGATAAACATTGAGTCTGAATTTAAGTGAGAAACTTGAGTTAAAATGCAACGATATATATATAACGATTCAAGATAAAAATTGAGTCTGAATTTAAGTGAGAAACTTGAGTTAAAATTCAACGATATATATATAACGATTCAAGATAAAAATTGAGTCTGAATTTAAGTGAGAAACTTGAGTTAAAATTCAACTATATATATATAACGATTCAAGATAAAAATTAAGTCTGAATTTAAGTGAGAAACTTGAGTTAAAATTCAGCGATATATAATGATTCAAGGTCAAACTTGAGTATAACAAGGACAAACTTAAGTTTCTGATGACGAGTCAGGCTTGCCCAGCTATAATAAAATTCATTTAAGGATAAAAATTGAGTAAGAGAAAAAAAAAAAAAGTTGATAAAAAGCGAGCGCGAGATCGCGGATATTCTTCTGAGCGATCGTGAGTGAAGAAAACCGGTTGGCTTTTAGCTCACAAGAAACAAACATTATTGCAGTATTGTACGATGTGTGCTGGCCCGAGCATGGATACATTTTTTTTATTTATTTATTATTATTATTATTATTATTATTATTGTATCCTCTGAAACATAGAAGAGAGTTCGATTTCTCTGTTGGCGAGCAAAAAGAGTCGCGAGATGCTGGACGTATAATACCTAAGACCGCATCGATCTCGGATGTGGCTCGATCGCTCTCGTCATATCTCCTTGAGGAAAATCAACAGTTCCACGCTATAAGAGATACACGAGGGAAAAAAAAAAAAAAAAAAAAAAAAAAAATTTCATTGCTCTCCTCGTATCGCTATTAAGTCACGATTCGCGCGTAACTCAATCGAGAGCGATCTATGGCGATGTAGACGGACATTTCTTCTATACATATGGGGAATTCCATGTCAATTCGGTAATTCATAACTCTCGGATAAGAATAATATTTTTTTCTAAAATCATCGATTTTCTTGTTTCATTAACTAATCATGAAAATTATTCAACATTAAAAATTATTAATTTTGTGGAGACTCAAAAAATCATTTTACGATTTTTGGCCTAAAAAAAAAAACAAAAATCCGACAAATTTCTTCCTAACTAAAATGAAGCTTAAAAATTTCATAC
>OY769908.1:21641321-21651700 GCA_963669185.1 Dyspetes luteomarginatus | reverse complement strand
ATTAACAGAATAATGAGGGTAGATAATACCCTCATGGGTGTTATCTACCCTACTGTGAGGTTAGTTCTTTTTTTTTTTTTTAATTTAAATTTGAACGATTTGAAAATATCTTGGAAATATATCCTTGACATTTATATTCAGTTCAATTGACGAGGGCATCGATTTATCGAGTGATTAAAATATTTGCAGGGGCCGTCTGGGAAAGACATTAATTTCTACCGATTAACATTTTATATTCGTCGTGAGATATTTTTAGCAGATACTTTATATAGTCAAAAAATTATTTATTTATTTTTGCATCAAACGATTGTAAATGAGATGATAATTTACAATTGCGAAAAAAAAAATTGTTGCCAGGGTGAGTATTTAGGATTTTCTATTCGGATCACCCTCATCCCTAAAATTACCCTGTCAAGCAAATCAACTTTAACGTGCTTTGTTCTGCGTTACAAATTCCATATTCTCCGGGGAAGGCCGAAGACAGAGTGTACATAATTTACAGTAGTATTATAGATAAAAGCAAGTACGCCAATATATATATATATATATATGTATATATATATATATATGCTTTTTCTATATATATAGGAAAAGGAGTGTATACGGGGGTCATTACGATCGTTACGGTAATTATGCACCGACGTTTTCCTCAGTAGCTCCGTACTATGCTCTTTCTCTCGTCGTACTACGAACGATGCAATATACATACTATATATATGTAGTAGAGAGTCATGCTAGCGTGAAGACTTCGTAGAAGCCATCAACGACGACAGTGTGTATACTTTGCTTATATGTATTCGAAGCATATACACATACACATATGTATATGTATACACACACACACACATATATATATATATATACAATATATATATATATATATACATATACATATACATATATATGTGTGTATAGGAACGTGCCGCAGAGAACTCGACACACATTAAAAGAGATTCAGTGATGGACTTGCCCGTTTGGTAGACAGAGGAGAATAAATTATTATTCCGCTGCTATTAAATCCAGTCAATCTCTTGAGAATAAGTTTTAATTTGTGGCACTCTTGAGAAAATTCACTGCTGGGATTCACCATATAATAGGAGTGTACTGTTAAGAGCTAAATAATATTATATATATATATATGAATGAGATGAGTACATAAATATTGTACATGAAAAAATGCCGATAAAGTATCTTTTTTTTTTTAATTTATCGCGGCAACTTCTTAACCATAGAAATGTAACGTAAAACTCGACATAAAAAAGTCAGCTTACATTTATGTACCAATAATTTACTCAATGCATAAAGTACATTGCGAGTAGAGGTAACACAGTTATGTGTAATAACCGATTCTGACTACGGAAGTAGCTCGAAATCTCTCTCCCTATATATATATATATATATATATATATATATATATATATATATCGACATTTTAACGTCATCATTTCGAGGAAGAACTTTTATTAATCTTCTCATTTCTAATGCTGATTTCAACGCCGAGAGTCCTTGAAATGTTACACACACACAGACACAAATAATTTACAAGAGGTGAGCGCGGCAATCAACTAAGATCATTAGCGAATGCCTGAACGGTAATGAGCGTGATTGTATATATATATATAGATATATATATAGATATATATATAGATATATATATAGATATATATAGATATATATATGCGACTGATGCTAGATTTATCTCATTCCTCTGCCATCCACCAATTTCAACATTTACATTCGTACATAAAAATAATAACAGTAATAATAAATCCAAACGCCGACAAACTCCAAATTTTCATTTCTTCGATTATACAAATCTCAAATGAAAATTAAAAATATTCCAATTATTGCCACAGCAATGAAAATAAATTTTTCGTTAATCTTGTATGTTGCTGCTCTAATGATAAATTATTGAATTATATTGGCAAATTGTGCGTTTTCGAAAAAAAAATTTATGTATGAGAAAAATATCTAGGATCTTTTTGTGTTTATGAGAATGATTAAATAATGAGTTGACGAGGTGCTCGAAACATTATCGGGGTGCGTCATTGTGATGATCGAGAAGCCGAGAGTAGCATGGAACGTTTCATGTGCCGGAGCTACGTAAACTAATAGGAGGGTGCAATTTATAATTTTATATATATATATATATACATATAAACTATGCATGCACTATATATATATATATTTATATATAAACTATACATGCACGATATATATATAATGCATGTACATACATATAGATGCACATTATATGTACAAATACATAGCGTGTTAGCTGTCGGGGTAAACTCGCACACGTGGCCCCCATCTTGATTATATTTCCGGGCTAGAGTTTGTGCGTTGGTCATGTATATTTATATACATATCCACGCACACACACACAGACACTATATATAAATATATATATATACATATATATATATATATATATATATGCAGTTTGGTCGAACACGGCCGAGCGTGCCGAGCGCGTATCACCAGTTGCGAGAGAGGGATGATGAAGAGAAGAGATCACAACCCCCTAAGAGTGCTTGTAACATAAATTTTATAACTATATATATTTATAAACGCTATATACAGAGGTTGAACCTTTTCCGGCTGCTAAAACCGCGTTAGCTAATCTCACCTTTTGCCGCGTCTATAAGGGATGAAGCGCGAAGGGGTTGTTTCAGGAAGATGGTAGAGAAAGAGATGGAGGGTAGCGCGTGCCTCAACGAGCGACGAGTTAATTTCCATCTCTTTGATTTTTGACGACCTTTCGTCTCCCTGCCCTGTTCTTGATGCTTTCTCTCTGAGCTTTTTGGCCTCGCAGCCCCTTTTCTCTCTCCCTCTCTCTTTCTCTCTCATGTACCGAAAAAACCCTCCCCCCGTTTGGGTGTCCAAAGCTCGAGCTCTGAACTATACACGAGAATTTGAGGGCAAAAGCCTCGTGAAACTCGGAGGAAGAGATTCTTGGGTTTGAGTCAAGCGAGTGAGAGTGAAAGAGCGATCGAGCAAACGGGGGAACTAAGGGATGAAAGATCGTAGGGTAGATGAAAGAGGGAGGGAAAATCGTCGTTGAGCACTTTGCTGAATTTTACACCAACATCGTCGTTCTCGGGGTTATAGACGATCTGATAAATTCTCTCTTTTCTTAACGATGGAACATTCCCTCCTTTGATGTTCTTCAGCTAGTTGAAAAGGGGGGGGAGAGAGAGAGAGACAGAGAGAGAGAAAGTGACAGGAACGTAAAGAGAATGAGTGACTTTAGCCACTTTAGTTTTCTACTCACCAGCAATAGTGCCGGACACTTTTATAATTTCCCACATTCTCATTTTCATCATAATCCATTTTGAATAATTTTTTAATACAATAATAATAATAATTGCTCGCATCACAAAACTTAATTTTTTTTTTTTTCCTCAATTATTTTATTCTCAAATTAATTTGAATAATCCATAAAGTTTCTGAAGAAATTTCATCATTCGTATACAATCGATCCATGTATCGATTTTTAAAATTATTTTCAATAAAAATTGCCACTCACCATATGATGATGATGACTCGCCGAGCTTATCGTCTAATCAACGCAGCTGTTTCATGTCATCATACATAATTATCCACAAGGCATCATTCAAAATTCGCTCCTTATCAATAATCATAATTCCCTCGTCTCTAATTGTTAATCACCGAGCCAGCCAGGGCAATGGCGGTGCAAAAGGACTCGGTGACGAGAAATAAGGGATGCGGGCATCCCTCTCGCACATACACAAACACAAACACACGCACATATATGTATACATATATATATATCTCTATATATATATATATATGTGTGTGTGTGTGTGTGTATATATATGTACATATATACATATATATATATATGTACATGTATATATGTTCATATATATATATGTGTATATGTATGGGCATATAAGAGTGAGAAGATCCATTGAACAGGGAAATTCAACGAAGCAGAGTGCGAGAGTGACACTCTTGGTAATTTCAGCGTCGTTTCCCAATCTAGCGAAAAGAGGGGTAAACGTGGGGTGGTGTGGGGGTGGGGGGGTGAGTAGAGAATATCGTGTGCTTGGCGCCACAGAGCTCTACCTCGTCGTACTATCGATCATTCGGCAGGCCTCATAATTAGCAATTAACTATATCCATTAGTCCCTGATATAATTACCACACGCTACATATATATATATATATATGTATGTATGTATATATATATATATACAAAACTACTGCTGTAACGTTCGCGACTATGAAACACACTATGGCGTAGCTCGATGATGACGAGGACAAGCACGAAAACGACTACTAACATCACGTGCATCTATTATCCCTCTCTCTCTCTCTCTCTATATATATATATATATATATATATATATATATATATATATATTTCTCGCTTCCTCTGTGCTGGTAATGGTGGACGATAACCCCTTCAACTGGCTCAGCTGTGGGGTCTGATTTTCCTCCGGCATTAGTAGGTACATCAGGATAATTATGCTATCGATTATTTTTGGGGGTGGACTTGAAGAGAGGGTTGATTATCCACCCTAAAAAGGGTATGCGTGGAAGGAGCGAGAGAGGAGATCGCGAGCCAGACTATTCCACGATATGTGACCAAAGCTTATATCCGAAAGGGCTAAAATATATTATCGTTGATGCCGCAGGCAACGCATAAGCGCCATAACTGACTCACCCCATTTTCGAATGTTTCGTGGTTGAGTTCAGACCGCCTGCATTTCGACTCATAACTCACAACAATGAGCCATTACGAGTTTTTACATAATTTTAAATGAAAGTTAATTATTTCAAAAAATAAAAAAAAGTTAATTTAATTTTTAATGGGTAGAAAAGAGTTTTTATGCCATTCTTTGTTTATTAATTCAACCGAGAAGCATTATTCATGTAAAATAAATGCTTGCTGTGGAATAGATTTTTTTTTTTTATATGGAAAGAATTTTGGCTAATTATTGGCAGTGAAAATATTTCAAGTTTGATATTAGATAAGTGATCGATCAAAATAGGGGTTGTTAAATATATTTTCATTCATATACTATGTTTGCAGATTCCGTTGCCTTGGTATCTTTTAATTTACATACATTTCATATTTCTCCACCCCGATATATAATATACCAAACACTGACATGTATTCATTTGTGTAATGATCTATTCCAATCTAGGGAAGTAAAAGCCACAACTATCTTCTATCATTATACAGTATTTAAGGGACGCAATTACAGTTGGTGGTGCGAGTGGATATATATATATATATACCGTGTGCATCAGTAGGGATTCGTGACACGAGAGACCCACATTTATAGTCTTCATGTATGTGAGTTTATACAGGATGTTTCAAATAAAGTAGGCACGATGGCAAGATGGCGCACAAATTCAGACGGTCTACCGTCAAGAACTATTTAGCTCTTTTCTTAAATTCGCAATAGTTATTTCATTAGAGACATCAGAAGAACGCAAGAGCTCACAACCCCATTCCTTTTTTTTCGGCTTTATCAGTATTTTCGACAATATTTTCAACAATATTTTCAACAATATTTTCGACAACATTTTCGACAACATTTTCGACAATATTCTCGACAATATTTTCGACAATATTTTCGACAATATTTTCAACAATATTTTCGACAATATTTTCGACAATATTTTTGCCAGTATTTTCAACAATATTTTCAACAATATTTTCGACAATATTTCCAACAATATTTTCGACAATATTTCCGACAATATTTTCGCCAATATTTTCGACAAATATTCATGAATATTTTCCAATGCGATTAATCAAAAAAAGTGTTGGCAAATTTTTTGATACAAAAGGGTGCTAAAGAGCTGAATTAATTAGCTAAAAGTATCCATTGCATATTTTGTATCACCCTCTACACGAATTTATGAAAGTCCAATGTCGAATCGTATTATAATAGAGTTCTGATGTGTACATACTATTAGAGAATATATATCGTGTGTGCTCTCTAATAGACCAAGCTCAATCCCAAAACTTTTGCGTAATTATTATCGGTGGAATTGCCATAACCGTTGATTATGGCCATTACCAACTGTCGGTTAAATATAAGAAGGTTGGGCCGCACCAGCTATATATCTCTATGCATATACATATATATACACAGCCACACACATATATATATATATATATATATATAAATGTGTTAGTTTGGAATTAGCGGTGTGGCTAGAAACGCAGCCTAGGAACTATCTTGGATATAGCCCGCTGATTGCGGAATTAGAATTTATATGGATCCGTGCACGCGAGCCACAGGGGTGTTTCCAAGCGATAGCGTTTACACATCCGTAACAGTGGAATGGCTGATTCAACACCGAAGGTCGATATCTTATTATATTTTTTAAAATACCTCCCCGACATCAACATCATATCGAAAATGACACATGAAATTTTTTAATTCATTCTGTCACGATATATTTTTATTATTTAATTTGCCAGAATGTTGAGGAAAAAAAAAAATCAGCACATTTGTCTCTACGTATAAGGGTTGAATGTCTTATCGATATTTGAAAAAATATTCGTCCTTTGATGATAAAAATTGTTGAAATAATTTAATTGTTTCAAATCGAATCTCTTCGTGAATAATTTTTCATCACGCATACACGTCGAAGTACCGAATCCAAGCATGACGATATTTGCTAAGTTGTCCTTTTGCCTAACGCCATTGCCGACGAAATTCCGTTACACACACACACATATATATATACACACATATATATATATATATATATATATATATATATATATATATATATATATATTTATACATATAAATATATACATATAAATATATAGCTAACCTTTGCACGAAGCTCTCATAGACCGGAGAGCAACGTTCGATTCTCTTATGCATATGTATAAGAGAGACCGAGGTCTACGGCACTCGAATTGATGAAATTTCCAACATTAATTGTATCACAATGGTAATTGAATCTGCGCGAAGCGCCGTTCTATTTGAACAATAGTTGGTTATATTATGCAGATTTCCGTCGTGGCCTGCTCCTCTCGTCGGTTCTTCCCTACCTTGCTCTCCTCCCGGGGGGTGGGGGGGGGGGGGGGGGGCCACCTCCACCTTCGACCCATCTCTCTTCCTCGCTGTCTCTCTTTCTCTTTCTCGTTCTCTCAGTCCTCTCCTTCTCATCCTTTTCTCTCCATTGCGTTCTCTCCTGCCGTGCTTTCTGCACTTCTTCACCCTTCTCGCACCCTTCCGGCAAAGAGGTTGGTGGCAAGAATGAGAGAGATACAGCTAGTCGAGGAGGAGATTATGTGTGTGTGGGGGGGAAAGAGAGAGAGAGAGAGAGAGAGAGAGAGAGAGAGAGAGAGAGAGAGAGAGAGAGAGAGAGAGAGAGAGGGAGAGAGAGAAAGAGAGAAAGAGAGAGAGAGAGAAATCTCAAATAGTATGAGGCAGAAGAGAAGCCATCGCTGCGGAAGAGAGTTAGAGGCAAACTGGGAAGGAGTGAGAAGAGCCAATGCAGCTCCCATCAAGAGTACCACCAGCAGTAGCAGCAGCAGGAGCAGTAGGAGCAGCAGCGTAGAAGCATCAGCCTCGCCTTGCTGTTTAAACACAGACGATATCAGAACTACCCCTTTGCCACCCCTCCGTTGAACTAAAACCGTACGGGGAGCAGTCGGCCGAGGTTAGGTGTGCGCCTCACCGACAACGCGAAAGCTCTTCCTCGCTATTATCATAATTGCGCTTAAAGTTCAACCAAAGTAATAGCGAGGGTATGACTGACCTCCCATCTCAGAATTCATGTTCTCTCTCTCTCTCTCTCTCTCTCTCTCTCTCTCTCTCTCTCTCTCCCTTCTCACGTTATATATCCAGACACAAATGTAGATCGCGAGCTAGTGAGGGGTAAATCTTGACATCAGTATACAGAGACAACGTTGTTTCGACAACTTTCGGATTGCGCATCTCGAGAACCACATCCTCTGTCTTCCATTTTACCCCGAGTGATCTTGCAGAGACGATAAACTTTGGGCTAAATCTCGTAAAATCAGAGACAGCGCTGACTTTGAATAAAAATTTATTGTAAATAATTTTGAATCAAAGTGACTTTGATTTTCCATTGAATGATTCCATTGAGTAAAGAAATAATCACTATCGAGGTGTCAGTATGATCATTCCATTGAATAAAGAAATAATCATGGCGTCAAAAGTATATCATTGGGGTTGACTGGATCCTCTAGTGGCTCCAGTGTAAAAAATGAAGATTCTGGACCATCAAATTTGATGATCGAACGAATTCCGAGTGAGCGGACGTGTAGCTGGGTCGTCAGAGAGATCCAACGATCATTGTCAAGGCAGGATATAGCGTAAGACGTGTATTGACGTCACGCAATTGACATCAACACTATCGAGGTGTCAGTATGATCATTCCATTGAGTAAAGAAATAATCATGGCGTCAAAAGTATATCATTGGGGTCGACTGGATCCTCCAGTGGCTCAAGGGTAAGAAATGAAGATTCTGGACCATCAAATTTGATGATCGAACGAATTCCGAGTGAGCGGACGTGTAGCTGGGTCGTCAGAGAGATCCAACGATCATCGTCAAGGCGTAACACGTAACACGTATATATATATATATCTGTTGCTTTCGTATGTTTCCAGCCGCGCTAATCGTTCCGCGCTGGGACTATCAGGGAGTCCCCGCTCTCTGGTGCACTGTAGAACCCTCATGATCTGTATACACCCCCCCAGTGAGGAGGGGGTCAGGGGGATGAGGAGGATAGTGAGAGAGGACGGAGAGGAAAAGGACGAGCAATGTGTCTGTGTCTGTGTGTGTGTGTGTGTGAGTATAAGGATGATTGTATAGGCGAGGGTGAGGCTCCAGCGGTATTAGGGACGTGTTAGGGTTGTTGAGGGATCCCACTGGCAGAGACAACAAAAGGACCGCACGCATCGAGACGTACCACTGGACAACGTCACATTACGCTGAAATTGCTTTTGCTCTTCATCCCCCACCCTCACCCCTCTCCTCCCCAAGGACCTTCGAACACAACACATCGTCTCTTCGATATCGCTTGGGTCCTCGAGATTTTTCCACATCGGCACAAGTGAATTTATCAATAAATTTTCTTAATTTTGATAAAGGTTTGAATGATTTAGTGAGCAATTGATTGAAAAATGTAAAAGTTTCAACCAAGTGAGATGCTACCCTTTTCAACACTGTCAAGCTGATGATTGATGACAAAGTCCCAGATTTTATTTTTTTGGAAATTTTCGACCTAGAAACAGATCAGTCAGGCTGGAAGGCAGTTGGGAAGCATCAAACTTTTAGCTACAGTTCTAAGGAAAATTTATTTCATCCCCCTTCCATTCTGGATCTGAGATTGAAGCTCGTAGATGAAATCTTCTGAATGCAGATGACTTTAACCAGGAATATTTGGCATTTGGATCGATATGGTCATCCAGAATTAAATGAATCAAAAGAAATGAATCAAATAATCCATTCAGCCAATAATTCGGCATTGCTAAGCTTCCCCTCATCATCCCTTGGGCGCTAATCAAGGCTTTTCTGACCAGCACCAGCTACGAGAGAGTTTTCCCTGTTTCTGGCAAAATCCATATATAGATATATAGATGGATATCCATCCACCGAAGGATCTGCAGAAGGGCACGTGCATGGATGCACCGTGTGTGTGTGCGTGTGTCTGTGTGTGTGTGTGTGTGCAAGTCGTAGTGGCGTGTAATGCAGATTTCGGTCATTTTAGTCGCGTTTGACGTCCGTTTCCCAGTATTCCTCGAACTTGTGTTCAGCTCCGGCGTCGTTGCACCCGTCGACGTATATTGTACGATGTGGATAGGGCCACGGACTTTGCTACCGCGTTGCTCGCTGTGCTACTCTCTCGATGCCAGTGTGGTGTGCTCTCGCCTCCTCTTCTCCTCCCGGCCCTCCATCCTAGCTGCTCAGCTGTTCTCTCTCTGTTGCTCCCGTAGCACTGACAGCGAACCAGCCCTCCAGCCAGCCTGCCTGCCACCACCTCATTTGAATTTCTAATTAGGAAACCTCCATGCAATTATTGGATTAATGTAAATTACGAGAGCTGGCTCGGTCTCCGCTACCGCTACCACCACCACCACCACCACCACCACCACCACCACTACCACCAACGCCACCATCACCGCACAAGGGCTGGAACTCTCACTCATTCCATCTCCCTTTTACCCTCTCCCATCTCTCGTGGTACGTACTACTCTGCTATTCTCTCTCTCTCTCTCTTTCTCTCTCTCTCTCCCTGTCTCTCTCTCTCTCTCTGTCTCTCTCTATCTTTCATGCTACACATCCGTTTCTCCTCTTATTCGTTCATCCCCACTTGCTCTTGTGGCCATACTCGTCTCTCTCT
>OY769908.1:21608821-21638821 GCA_963669185.1 Dyspetes luteomarginatus | reverse complement strand
AGGGTTGAAAATCTGCTCAATCTCATCCTACATATACGTGTACAATACAGGTGGAATAATTTTGGGCTATCTACGCGTCGCCTGACATGCGGCAAAATCGAATATCAGAATTCTGCGAGAGTCTATCGGGGTATTGCAGTTGCGTTAAAAGAGAAAACCGAGCGATCTGCGATGGGGCGGAGGGGATGGTGGCGCGTATTTCCTCGATAACTTAGTTATCGCGAAGTAGCGGATTTATTCGTTGCTGGGTGGAATTTGTTCGTCCAGTCGATGGGGATTTTTTGTACGATTTTTCTTTTTTGTTTTGGACGCGGTTGAACGAAAAAAAAAAAAAATTCATCGCTATCGTAATCCCCCGACGAGACTGACCGGAGTTATCCTCTGCGAGTCTCCACACACCTTTCTGTGTTAGTTCGAATCAACCCTTGCTCGTTTTTTATTTATTTCTCCTTTAATTTTTTCATCCGCACACATATTTGTATTAAAATGTGAGGGAAAAAAAATTGAAGGGAAAATAAATTCTCATATGCTTATAAGCACGTACAATTTCTTTAATTTTCAACCCTCAGGCAGTGACTGGAAAAAAAATGAATTGCTGTTATTTCAGGAAACTTGAATTATAATTCACATACACACAAGTATATAAACGTGAAAGTTTCAAAATTGGGGATGCTGCGTAATACTCAAAAATTTGTCGGTGAGTGGGAGGAGAGAGGCGCCTCCAACAAAAAAAAATGAAAACGAGCAAGGGATGATTCTTGTTCGTTTTAATTTATTCTTCTTGTAATTTTTTTCCCCTCATATATTTGTATTAAAATATGGGGGAAAAAAAATTGAAGGGAAAATAAATTCTCATATGCTCATAAACATGTACAATTTCTTTAATTTTTAACCCTCAGGCAGGGACTGAAAAAAAATGAATTGCAGTTATTTCAGGAAACTTGAATTATAATTCACATACACACAAGTATATAAATCTGAAAGTTTCAAAGTTGGGGATGCTGCGTAATACTCAAAAATTTGTCGGTGAGGGAGGGAAGGGATGATACTGGCTCGTTTTAATTTATTTTCCCTTATTTTTTTTACCCTCACACATTCGTTTTAAAATGTGAGGGAAAAAAAAATAAAGGGAAAATAAATTCTCATATGCTTATAAATACGTACAATTTCTTTAATTTTCAACCCTCAGGCAGAGACTGAAAAAAAATGAATTGCAGTTATTTCAGGAAACTTGAATTATAATTCACATACACACAAGTATATAAATCTGAAAGTTTCAAAATTGGGGATGCTGCGTAATACGCAAAAAATTGTCGGTGAGGGAGGGAAGGGAGGGGGGAAGGGATGATACTGGCTCGTTTTAATTTATTTTTCCTTAAATTCTCATATGCTTATAAACACGTACAATTCCTTTAATTTTTAACCCTCTGGCAGTGACTGAAAAAAAAATGAATTGCAGTTATTTCAGGAAACTTGAATTATAATTCACATACACACAAGTATATAAATCTGAAAGTTTCAAAATTGGGGATGCTGCGTAATACGCGAAAATTTGTCGATGAGTGGGAGGAGAGAGGCGCCTCCAACAAACCGAATGAAAAATAGAATGCATTTTCGCGCATTTGCCAAATGAACGTTGTCATTTTATTTCGATGAAAAAGGGGCGAGCGTTGGCGTTCAGGCTAGACGTTCAGAGTATACGTGGATGATGGAAGAGGGTGAGAAAAAGTGGAGAGGGGAGGTTGGATTTTTGGAAATGGCGTTGTCCGACGGTGATAATTATTATGGATATTGAGAATGGCTATCATTGACGCCACGTGTTGTTACATCTCTATATATATCGACGGACACCTTTCGCGCTCCACCCCCCTTTCGCTCTCCACCCCCCTTTCGCTTTCCACCCTCCGTTCTCTCTCTCTCTCTTTCTCTCTGCCTCTCCCCCTCTCTCGACCCCCCCCTCTCTATCTCTCTCTCTCTCTCTCTCTCTCCCTCTCTCTCTCTTCAGCCTGGTCAGTCTACATAAATTTTTCTACAGACCTCTCGCACCGTCGCGAAACCCCTCCGGGACATCAGCGGCGTCAACAAACGTCCAGACGGGCGCGATGCACCAACTTTTTCAAGCTACTCCGCATAAAGCGTTGTGTGCACTAATATGTATGAATGTTTTTTTTCTTTTTTTTTTTTTTTTTACAAAAAGAACACGTGTGTGTGTGTGTGTGTGTGTGTGTGTGAGTACATGACGAAGCACATAAACAAACAGTATCGTTGAGCTGGTGCAGTAAAGTCGCGTAGAGTTATCGCCCAACAAAATTCAACCACTCAGGAAATTAATTCGTGGAATGGTGTCGGGGTGAGGAAAAAAAAAAACAAAAAAAAAAAAACAAAGAAGAAAAAAAAAAGAAACTCGTTACACCCTCAGACATATTAATATGTGACATTATCCCATTCTACCCCTCATAGCGATACATTTACTGGCTCCTCCTCCTCCTACCACCCCCCACCCCCCAACCCCTAACCGCCACCCCCCACCCCGCCACCTTTTTCCTTCCGACGTTTCGATATTGTTTATCATTATTACGAGCTCATACTCTCACACACGCTTAATCGTTTGTAAACTCGAGAGAGTTTTGCCACGGTCGCTCGCGATGTTCACCATCCCCCAAACCCCAGCCCCTCAGCGGGGCGCAAGAATAAATGACACACGGAGCGTCCACTCTAATGTGTTTTGTGTGCTGAATTTACCATAGAAGAGAGAGCAAACACATATTTAACGAAGCTGTGATACGACATGCCTTACTTTATTACATGTATATCGTGCACACACACACACACACACACAGACACACACGCGACAAACTATTGCACGAAAGTTGTACGTTGGAAAAATTTAATGGAGTTTTCAATATCGTTTGCCAGGCTCGTGCTCCGTGACAAGAGACGAACACACATAGTCCACTCGAGTCACGAATCTAATTACGATAATAATAAACTATAGCACACTTTGTGGACGAAACTAATTACGATAATAATAATAATAATAATAATTAAGTGTATGTAGAACGCTGTACGAGAGAATGTTGAGATGAAAAAAATGAGAATGTGTAACATAATAAAAAACTATCGTTGTTTACTCGCAGCATCTCTTTTGGGAGACGTTTAACGGTATTTAAAAGTCTCACTGGACCCGAGCTCGACGATCGACGCATTCTCACACATAATGGGCTTTAACTGGGCTATGCTCCAATTTTCTCTTTCTCTTATATTCTCATTTCTGTATTGTGCTGTATATTCGTTCGTGTATGTTCTGTATATCAAGCACGATAATAATATTAAACTTTTTATTTAGGCAAAGTTCAATTTTGATATGCGAGACTCGTAATAATTATGCTTGAGAGAGATGAAACAATGCTCGGTGCTTTTCCAGTCTTTTTATACATATATATATATATATAGGATCCGGATCGAGCGGACTTTTTTGCAAGACAAAGAAATTTTGTGCACGGCTCGACGATGAATTATGCGACAACAATCCATGTCTTTTTAATGATAGAAATTTTTATATAATATTATTATAAATTATTAGAATAATAAAATATGAATTAGTCCATTTTCGATTATAAATATAAATCATATATCGTAGGCTTGTTCATTTGGCATGATATGGATATGAAATAATAATAATAATAAGAACAATAATAATATTCATGGCGACTAAACAATCTCAGGGAATATTGTAAATGCTTACACAGAGATTTACACAAAAGTTTCTCGATCCAAATATTTTTCCATTTGTTGTTCTTATCAATCTTTGACTCTCGATTAAAATATATTTAACAATTGAGGCAACAAATAATTAATATTTATCAATCAATCATTAATCATACTCGCATTAAATCTTGCATTAGATATTTCTTAATGGTTTTTTTTTTCCCTCATCTCGCTACGATTATTGCTCTAATTTTTTTTATTACCCATTCGTAATATTCATGAATTATTTTGAGCTAATATGCGTCGATTTAAATTTTTCACAATATAATAAATGGTCAGCGTGTGTGTGTGTGTGTGTGTATTCACGTTGCATATTTCGCGAGGTACGAATATTTGAGTGCAGAGTGGTTGATACTGTGGAAAATCTCGTGGTGGATCTGAATTTCAGGAGCGTCATCGACACCCTCCCCTTTCCTCTTTGCCAACCCCCTTTCCCCTACCCCCACCCCCCTCCCCGCGCCACCTCTTCATTCCTCCGGAATTTATAAAATTGTCGAGAATGCCCGCATGAGCGCATCGCAACGTCCGCATGTCATGTTTAATTCATCAATTAATAAGCGCATTATCGTTTTGTTTGATTAAAAATAATGAATCTCCAAAGTGTGTATACGCATTTGTCGAGTCTCGCGAGTATTACACCACTGCGATGATCCAACTCGGCACGTGTGCGATATATAATCGTTCTCATCCAAGTGTCAATTCTCCATATGAGAGGAATTTTAAAAGCTTTGGGTTTTTTTTTTTTTTTTTTTTTTTTTTTTTCATTCAGCCCAGCCGTTTGCCAACTTGAGTTACGTAAAGGCCTTTTTTGTCAATACAATCGTTACTTTCTCCTCGTTGTCCTCTTTCTCTCTCTCTCCCTCTGCCCTCTCTCTCTCTCTCTCTCTCTCTCTCTCTCTCTCTCTCTCTGCCCACCCTCTTTCTCTCTGCCCTCTCTCTCTCTCTCTCTCTCTCTCTCTCTCTCTCTCTCTCTCTCTCTCTCTCTCTCTCTCTCTCTCTCTCTCTCTCCCCCCCCCCTCTCTCATGCCCACAGATACGTTTCATTACGAATTCTCATAACGCGTCCACGTGCACGCCGAACATTATTAAAAAGTACTACCAGCGTTATTATTGCAACGGTTCGGTTGGTGTTTGTGACGCAGAGAGCTCACAAACACAGAAAAATGCGCAAGAGTGAGATGAAATGAGATTGTTACTTTCGATTTGCAAATGTTCTCTGTCGACCGGATGAGTCGCTGCCGTTATTTTTTACGGTGTTTTTCACCCCCCTTTACCCTTCCAGCCATCCCTTATACGCACAAACACACACACACACACACGGTGTACGCAAATTGCGGACGACATTGTTTTGCCGCGTAATAAATGGTATTGGAAAATTGCGAATTGAAGTTAATGCCTGAAAAATCCATCGAAGAGAGAGAGAGAGAGAGAGAGGGGAGGTGATTTAAGAGGGTGAGAAGCCCCCGATGGACCACGGCACAGCCATAAGCGCTCAACGATTATTGTACAAGCGATAATACCGTGCGTTTATTTTCAAATACCGTGAACACATGTACCACGTGATGTCGAATTCATCACATTGCGAAATGTTTGTGTAATCAATTTAAAAAAAATTAAATGATTGTTCGTGGTTAATTATTTTCATGAAACAAAAACAATTATATGGATGAAGATTTGTTCTCTCATATATATATATACATATACATATATATATATATATATATATATATATATATATATATATATAAGCCATTCGATGTGGATTTTCCAAAGTATTTTTACGCAGCTGAAAAGCAAAATAGAAACTCCACGAAAAATGCAACAGTACACAAAACTCGATGGAATTGACTTTACGTCAAAAAATATAAAAATTTGCCCATCAATAAATTTATATATATATATATATATATATAGTATGGTCGCTAAAAAGGGTTATGAGACGTAGAATGTATCAGTTCGCGGTTCCCCCCTGATGGATAACACCGCAAGCCCCTCGTCGATTGTCCTCATGTCTGTCCGTCTCATGCCACTCGCTCTCCCTCGGCAAACAAGAGAGAGACAGAGGACTGTATAGATTTTAATAAACTCCGCGATGTAACGGCTGCTCGTGGTTTGGACCACTCTCCTCTTTGTACAACACCGCCGTGGAGTTTTCCACGAGAGCGCACCGATTTTTAAATATTGCGAAAAAGCCCGGCTCTCAGTTTCTCTCATCGTAGTAGGTTTGGAAGCGAATGAGAGCCGACGTGGCGCGAAAAAAAACACACACACATGACTTTAATAGCCATATATATATATACATATATGTATATTGTATGGTATATATATGAGGAGAGAGGGGAGAGAGAGAGAAGAGGGGAGAGAGAGAGAGAGAGACAGAAGGAGAGAGAGAGAGAAAGAGAGAGAGAGAAAGAGAGAGAGAGAGAGAGAGAGAGAGAGAGAGAGAGAGAGAGAGAGAGACAGAAGGAGAGAGAGAGAGAGAAAGAGAGAGAGAGAAAGAGAGAGAGAGAGAGAGAGAGAGAGAGAGAGAGAGAGAGAGAGAGAGAGAGAGAGAGAGAGAGGGAGAGAGAAAGAGAGAGAGAGACAGAGAGCGTCAAAGGTATCCGCAAAAGCTTCCGCTTGCCTCGCTGACCCACGAAAAAGTCTCGCCATCCGTGGAATCTTTTGTTTATAATTTTTTGATCATTATAACACCAACGAGCGACTAATAATTCTGTTGGCGGGTGCATTCAAAATTTATTGGTCACCCCTTTCAGCACCCTCACACGTAGAGTGGGAGTGAGGTGGCTCGGTAGGGGGATGAAGGGGTGGCCTCGATGGACCCATGACGGAACGAACGGACTTTCCAATAATTTTTTTATCCCCGGTTCGCCTCGCTTCTAGGCGTTCGACGGCTCAAAGGAGCGAGCAGGAATGGCCGACAGAGTGGTGGAGGGTAAAGAGACGCGAGCGCGATATTCGAAGCTTCACACGATTGTGTACAGAAACTATATGAGGCTTGGAAAAAAGAAAAAAAAAAAAAACGATGACGACGATAGAGAGACGTGAAAATAATAAAAATAGATGAAACGAAAAACCCAGACACACACACTGAGATAACTTTTTTGTCGCCCGAAAGAATTTTGTATGTGTGTGTGTGTGTGTCAATATTTTATACCGCGAAAAAGTTCGATATTTATCCAAATTACTGGTACGTAAAGTGAAAAGTGGAAAACTCTCTCTCTCTCTCTTTCTCTACCCCTTTTGCTGCTTCGGTTCAATTTTTCTCTCCCTTCGAAGCTTTTATACACATTGTTCCTCTTCATTTACGTTTTAAAAATATTTTTGCACCCTTTGTCATCGCTCTGTATGCACAATATTTAAATATTTTAATATAATGAAGGTATTGAATTTTTTTGTTTGTTTTTTTTTTCATAATAAATCAAATCTCATTGCTGGGGGAAAAATTATCCCTTAAATGTGCTACATTGGAATTTTTTTTTTCAAAATTGTACCTTGAATCAACGCAGCTTGAAAATTATTTCTCGATATAGTGACATCGTTTATTTAATTGGATTAAAAATAAAAATCGAAATGTTACAGCCTAATGAAATTGAGACAGGGGAAAAAGAAAAAAATGGAGCTCGATAAGAGAATTAGTTCTGTACCGTTGATTTCAGAATGCGTTCGCTACAGTAGGGGTAGGAAAAACACCCTCCACCCCTTCAATGAGCTGCGGAAAAGAGCCGCACGTGTATATTTTAGTAATCTGTGTATTATTATATACATTATACAGCGTCGAATGCACTCGAAATTCGCAGTACAGAATACGAGAGAGGGGGGGGGGGGGGGGAGGATGCCTCGCAGATTTTTTTCATCATTGCCCCGGGATAAAAATCTGGCAGAGAGGCCAGAAATAATGTGCTCAGGGGTGGGCCAATTTTTTCATTTTTTTTATATACATATATATATATTTTTTAATGCAGTTTTAACCAACCCACTCATACCCTATGCACTTTTCACCGCATTCGTTTCTCATACTCTTTCGCTCGAATCTAAACTCGCAACGTTTTTCGTTGTTTCCAATACGCTTATGTGAATTGCAGTGTAAAATCTCATTATTATTCGTGTGCAATGCACCCATTATATTCTATGCCAAAAACATATTCTACCCCATCGAATTTCTCCCTCATCCCCTTTGCCACTTTTTTTTTTTTTTGCCTCTGTACTCCTTCATCATAATACATAGACATTTTCTGATATTCGCTCGGCGAACGACGTTCGCCAAAATAGCACGCTCGAAATGATGAAGATGCATCCTTGTTAATTTTATCATAAATTTACGATGAAATAATTTTTCATTAAAGTTACAAAATTAAGAACAAAAAAAACAATCTTCTGTATAATGAAAAATATATCATAAGATAATTATATTCGCTTAAAATTGCTTTGGAAAATTATTTTTAATAATTTTTCGTACCAGGATATGCTCTCTAGGACTTTGTGGACATTATTAAGGGTTGAAATTTTTGTATTACTTTTTCGTACGATATTTTTAATACGTCACACATATGTCCGGCACAATTTCACTCGTAAATTTTTTCCCTACCCCTGAATTCCACCCCCAATACGCACCCCCTTTCTAGGGATATCTCTTCGTCGTTACTGCGAGCTCCTGGCAAGCTCATTCACCGGGTGGCATCAGGAGCTTTACAGTGAGTGGAAAGAGAGAGAGAGAGAGAGAGAAAGAGAGAGAGAGAGAGAGAGAGGGACAGAGACAGACAGGAAGAGAGAGAGATGGACACACATACCAACCGGTTAAGCTCAGTGAGTGCTCTGATGTCCGTGTAGGGGATGGGGTGGGGGGTGGGGGGTGCAACGCGAGAGAGGTTAATGGCACGTCGTTGCGTATTCCTGCGGTGTTTGTTTCCCCCGCAGTTGGCAATAAACTAAGATAAATGAATGGCGATGGTCTATAGTAGTTCCACCCCACACCCACCCCCCACCCCCCTCGAACCCCATCGTGAACGGAGTGGCGAAGGGTGAGGTAGAATATTATTCCTTTGGCCGTTGCTTACATTAACTTGCATTAAGGTCAGGAAACAAGATGGGCTGTTCCAGGCATGTGTGTTACATATCATACTGGAGTAATCCAGTTTTTCTCTCCCTCTTTTACTTTTTTTCTTTCTCTCTCTCTCTTTCTTTTTTTCTTTCTTCCTCTCTCTCTCTTTTTCTTTATTTCTTTCTCTCTCTCTCTCTTTCTTTCTCTCAGTCAGAATTTTGTTCATGACATTTCACAGACACAAAATTATATTAAATTCCAATCCAACCCTTAAAGCATCTCGTGGAAAAAAAGTTTTTAGCTTAAATAAAAAATGGGGAAGATTCTGTTACAGTATGTAAAGCTTTAGGATAAACTCTCTGTGGCTAAAAAGTGCCTTGGGCTGAATTTGGATAAACGACTGAGAAAACCATAAAATATATCTCATGGTTTTCTATATATATATATGTATATATGATGGAATGAAAATTGACTAGTATGCAAGGAGAGACGTCTCGAAATTTCGTCAAAAGAGATGGCTCAGCTCGTAAAGCACAAGAAGACTGCAAGCTCGCGAGGTGGGAGGGACGGTGGGTTGGACGAAGAGGTGAGCTTTGAAGAGAGGGAGAGGGAAATATTAAGGCCATTATCGTCGTTGTATATTCATGCGGTATTATAATGAAAATACAGTTTATTACCGAAGATTAACAGCTTCTTACGTCGTGACACGTAAAGATGCCGAGAGAAGAGACAGCCATATCCCTCACCCCGGACGTCTCGTCTCGTGATATTTAAATATTTATATATATATATATATATATATATATATGCTCTTTGCACAACGAGAAAATCATAATCTGTCGCACATCTTGACGATAATTGCTTCCCGGCCAAGGGAAAATAAACGAGCCAAGAAATAATGCAACGAAGCATAAAATCTTCAACAAACAAAAATTACATTTCATATTTTGTAAAATTCTACGAATATATTATTACAATATTATGTCAATTAAAATGTACACATGCGTTTAACGTCATAAAATTTACGATATTTTGTTATATATTTAACTTTAGGATAAATAATTATATAAAAATAATTTAAATAATTAATAATTGCTTCTCGGCCAAGGGAAAATAAACGAGCCAAGAAATAATGCAACGAAGCATAAAATCTTCGGCAAACAAAAATTACATTTTATATTTAGTAAAATTCTACGAATATATTATTACAATATTATGCCAATTAAAATATACACATGCGCGTAACATTATAGAATTTACGATATTTTCTTATATATTTAACTTTAGGATAAATAATTATAAGAAAATAATTTAAATAATTAATAATTGCTTCCCGGCCAAGGGAAAATAAACGAGCCAAGAAATAATGCAACGAAGCATAAAATCTTCGGCAAACAAAAATTACATTTTATATTTAGTAAAATTCTACGAAAATATTATTACAATATTATGCCAATTAAAATATACACATGCGCGTAACATTATAGAATTTACGATATTTTCTTATAATTATACATTTATATATTTAACTTTAGGATAAATAATTATATAAAAATAATTTAAATCACATTCAAGACGTTTAATCTATTTTTTAAATATATTAAATAGATTGAAATATATTTATCTCAGTGACAAATTTTAGTCCCGACGAGAGAGAGAGAGAGAGAGCCAGACTGCTTGAAACTTGCACCAAAGAGTCGAGAAAGCATTCGTAAGCCTTTCTGTTTACGAGCCGTAAATAAGTAAATAATTTACACTCGACGAGCCCACCGGGCTGTGCAAGTGTTGAGGGGGTTGCAAGCCAGCGAGGAGGGTGGAGAGGGGGAGGGTTGTTACGATGAAAAGCAGAGAAGCGAGAGGGTAAGAAGTAAAGTGTGAGAAAGTGGTACAGTGGAAGAGGAGAGAGAGAGAGAGAGAGTGTGTGTGTGTGTGTGTGTGTGTGTGTGTGTGTGTGTGTGAGAGAGAGAGAGAGAGAGAGCAAGGAAGAGAGAAATAAAGGGATAGAAAGGGTGAGAAAGGCGAAAGAGGAGTACAAGCGATATGGTGTGGAGAGCGCAAGTGTGACGAGGAAAACACGGTGCACACAGAATTAGAGAGAGAGAGGGAGAGAGAGAGAGAGAGAGATGATGAAGCGTGAGAAGTGTAGCAGAGGCTTGGAGCAAATCTGCATAATATCGGTAATGCTCAAAATGCAAGTCGCGTAGATGCTGCCTTGCATATATATATATATATATATATATATATATATATATATATATATATATATATATACCAAGCTTTCACGCGATTCTCTCTCTCCCACTATCCTTCCATTGCCACGTCAACTAAAACTTAATTATAATTAATTAATGCGACTGCTAACTGAGTCGGAGGGACAACTATTGGCCGGGCGTCCACGAAGAACTCTCAGCATCCTATGACTCTATACATATATATATATTTATATATATACATATATACATGTATATATTTATATATATGCATATATATATATAGATCATTTCCGGATACTCCACGAAACTGACTTCCAGAATATACAAAATCTCTCTCTCTCTCTCTCTCTCTCTCTCTCTCTCTCTCTCTCTCTCTCTCTCTCTCTCTCCCCCTCTCTCTCGCGGCTGTTGTCGAGCATAACCGAGAACCTCAACTTGTCACGAATAGAGTTTGTGATTTAGAGAAGGATCGATATATCGAGTTTTCCTGAGCTTACCCCTAGGATTATAGTTACGTTGAACAACCTTTTTGGCTCAACTTCCGGTCGTCCTAAGAGAGATTTTACACTTGCTTCGTGAGCCTTCGACACTTTGCGTCGAGTAGAGGAGGAAAGACATAACATCTCCATCCGAGAGCAACACCAGAGTTCAGTGCCAAGTCCACTTTTATTCCACTGGGTATATATATATTTATACATATATATATTATGTATATATATGTATATATGTATATATATATATATATATATATATATATATATATATATAAATGTATATGTATATATAATATATCATATATATATATATATAATAATATATATGATATATATATATGAATATATTTTCAGTGTGATGCACGTAATTAGAAACCTTTGTCTAAAATGAATACCGTTAATTAACACATTTTCCTAAAAAGACATTACACACCCTGCAACGAGAAGAGACGAGAAGAGGCTGGAAAATGCTCCGTAAGCTAAATATGACCGCCTGCCTAGCTGTGAGAAACTTTTGGGATATTGAATTAGGGCTTTTGCCACGTGCGTGGAATAATTTCTATTAAAAATCAGGGATTCAATGAGTCGTTTTGTACTAAATAAATTTGTAATAACGATACGTTAAAAATGAGTTAATTTTTTGGAAAAATTTTACCCTTTTTTGCAAGATGGACATTATTAGGTTACGATATTTTCTACCCCTAATTGTAATTATGATTTTAGATCGATTTTTTTTTTTCTTTACGATGAATTTTTCCCCACTCCCATTTTTTTTTTTTTGTGACGAGCGACGTTTCTTGTTGTTTGTACAGGCGAAGATTTTTATTATCAGTTGAATGTAATTGGAAAAAGAGCCAAAATCCTGAATTTCGATATTTCGGATTGAAGGATAAATCGACCATATCCTTGGTCAATTTAATTGATATAATAATAATGATGGATGTACTACATATATATATGTAGTACATATATATATATATATATATATATTTATATGGATGTACTGTATATATATATATATTTAATTCTACACGATTTCTCTCAATCTTCTTTCTCTCTCATTTCATTCAGCAAAGCCCGCGTTATAGTTTCTCGCACTGGCCACGGTCACTCTAGCTCGAGGCTTTGCTCGATTGGCTTTTCATGTAAGCGCTGCGGCGAAAGCCGAGAGAAAGATGAAAAGTGAGAGAGAGAGAGAGAGAGAGAGAGAGAGAAAGAGAGAGAGAAAGAGAGAGAGAGAGAGAGAGAGAGAATGTGAGGCAAGCAGCAAAAGAGTATATAGTATAGGTTCGGGCTTTCGAGCTCGCGCCCAGCGAGCAATTACAATCTGAAAGGCGCATAAATCAGCTGGTTTAATTAACGCGTTCATTATTATCACCGCGATACCCCGAGAGCCTTTCGTTCGCGAGAGCTACGCTCTTTCTCTCTCTCTCTCTCTCTCTCTATATATATATATATATATATATATATATATATATATATATCTTTCTCTCTCTCTCTCTCTCTCTCTCTCTCTCTCTCTATATATATATATATATATATCTTTCTCTCTCTCTCTCTTTCTCTCTGCACTGATCGCAAAGCGGTCTCGCGACGCTGAGAAATGTATATCCATATACAGCTAATAGCTTATACCAGGATATAAGAGAACAAAAAAAAAAGAGACGTATTATAATATCACCGGAGTGCCAATGAATACGATTTTGCAAGGGGGAAAAAAAAACACGTTTCGGTTTGTGACTTAATATTTTTTTTTTCCTCCAAGACACAATCGAACGCGATCAATTAATAAATTCCATACGGTCAACAAATTAATATTCATATCAAAAGAAAAAAAATTGCTAATTATTCTTTGAGAAAAATTATTATTGAATTATTTCAAGTAATTTCCATAAATTTAACTCTCAAAAGTGACTCAACATAGAGATTTTGCTCAAATTGGAAATATCAGTGACAGCTGACTGTGTGAAAAAAATATATATCTGTATAAAAAAAATTTAACAATTGATTAGGACGAACGAAGCTCGTCACATCTCATGACATATTGAACCACAGCAGTCAGTCAATTGATTGAAAAAAAAAAAAAAGAGCCAAGTCTTATTCGAGTGCAAAGTTGTGATTTCTCTATTAGCGCTCTTCGGGGGTTAATAGGATTTTTTAAGGGTGTATATAGCGTCGATTCGGTAACGTCGAGTCAATCTATATTGATAGGACAGAGAGAGAGAGAGATAGAGAAAGAGAGAGAGAGAGAGAGAGAGAGAGAGGGAAAAGCTTGATGGCTGTATATAGGTGGGAAGGGATGAGGGTTGAAAAGTCACTAATAAGCAGAGAGTGGAGGAGCGTGTGAATGAAGGAAAGAGTGAAATAACGGCAGGAGAGGAGAACATCGCTCACTCCAAAACTCATAATCAAGTAATCACAGATGACGCGCGATAGATATATCGAGTGGTACGTTTCACCTATCAGCTAATTCCCTATAACGATATAGCTATAGAAATATACAAGATTCAAACGTCACGAGCTCTCAAAATGTTTCTCTCTCTCTCTCTCTCTCTCTTCAATTCGTTTGTGTTTCTTTTTTCAGACTCGTCTATATCTAGCCATTTCACAACGAATACCGAGCTGCTCTCAACCCCTTTTTCCAATCTGTCTCATTCTCTTATTTTGCACGACGACTCATCTAGCTGGGGGCCTCATCATTTCTCTCTCTCTCTCTCTCTCTCTCTCGATTCATCTTTCCCATATTGCATATCGTTCAAGCTCGACGAAAACATTTGAATCGCACCCTTCACCCCTTCACCCCTCCCCCACTGCCACTCCTCATTTTGCCTCTCGTGACGCTAAAGGCACATCGAATACGAGCAGATATAGAGAGAATAGACGATGTATATATACTCGGATATTTTTAATTAATCGAATTATTGAACTGTATCGCAATTGAATTGAATTAAGTGTCGCGAGCGATCGAGCTAGCGAGGCATCATCCATGGAGCCCGTCAAGTTTGCTCTTTTACCCACCACCCCCCCTCCCCCCTCTCTCCCTCCCCTCCTCTCTCTCTCTCTCTCTTACCAATCACTCACGAGATATAGAGCTCTCTGAGAAGTGGACGTGAACCATTTTACCATCATTAATGCAATCCTCTTGACAGATGGAAATTTACGTTGCAGGTTCTCGTTAAGCTTTTTCCACCCCTTGTCTCATTAATTTCTTCATCATCGTCATTTCTTTCCATGTCATACACTCTGCGAGTACAATTCTTTTTGTTTCTCAAATCACTTTTTCCTCGATTATATCGAGTAAGATTTTCTCTTTTCCTGAAAAAAAAAAGTAGAATTTTGTGACGTTGAAGTGACGTTAGGGCAGTTTGATGTTTTTGTCCTCGTAGCGTTCAAGCTGTGGAAAAAAAAAAAAAACTTGCGATACAACCAGAATGAAAAGTGTCGATAATTTTTTGCTCATATTTTTTGGTCATTGTCGTTTGACATTTAATAAAAATGTTAATTCAAAAATTCTTGGGTATATTCCTGATTTAGAGCGAAAATATATAAAGGCAGATTATTGTAATTCAGTATAGAATTGTTTATATTCACGATCTGTCAATTTGTTGTCTATATATTTGCCTGTATATAGTATTCCCGATTTAGAGCAAAAATACAAAATTAATTCAGTATAAAATTGTTCATATTCAGGATCTGTCAATTTGTTGACCATATATTTACTTATATATAGTATTCCCGATTTAGAACAAAAATATATAAACGCAGATTACTGTAATTTAATATAGAATTGTTCATATTCACGATCTGTTAATTTGTTGTCTATATATTTGTCCATATATAGTACTATACATAAGGTAAGTCCGGTGACGGACGTTGCTGCATCGTTTCCATCATCCGACGTGTGAATAAATATATATATATGTATATATAACAGACAATCGAAACTCGTGGCATCTATGTAGAGGGAGGGAGAGAGAGAGAGAGAGAGAGAGAGAGAGCCACCCCGCAACGATGCTGTGCCGCAACAACCCTCAAAGTATTCCCCAATGCACACGAACCAACGGCTACTTGACGTATTTCAATTAACCTTATTGCCATTCGGTAGTTATACGCCCGCCAAATGTCAAACAAGCATCGTTCACGTTACGAGAATGTATGTAATGTACATTTCCATACCAATGCAGTCGTATTATCATCATTGAATACCTGCATACATGTTTATATATACACATTTATATATATATATATATATACACATTTATATATATATAAATATATATATGTATATATATGTCACATTTATTGGTGTATTGGGTTTTGCTCCACGAGGCTTCTCACGTTCAACCAAACGTCGCTTCTCCACCACTTTGGTAATTCTCTCACTCGCTCGCCACTTCGTAAATTCATAAAACTATAACGACTATACAGATAGTAGAGGATCATCAAGTTGTTTCGCGAGATGCACGTGTGCCCTGAACGAGCAACTGGCGATGACATGACGAGCTTTTGCACTTGCCCTCCCTTTCTCTTAAATATGGCTCATGTAATATTGAATACTATATATATATATATATATATATATATATACATATATATGATTGTATATTTGTACCAAATAAATCAGATCATTCTCATCCCCTCGCAAATTATTTCCTTCACACAAACGTCATCCATATTAATTTTGTATTTTACTGAATTTGTACGTATAAACAGACACGATTAAATTCCAACAAAGAACAACGAGAATAATTAATTAACTCTTTTTTTAAAATATCATTTATTTCCGATAAAATGTTCTTCCTATACAATTGAATTTATTAACATGCGTAATTTACTAATTGGATAAATTTTTTTTTTTTTTCTCGACAAAATTATAATATCGAAATGACCTCGATGATCAGATCAAAAGAATGTGGGAATACGGTAATAATATTTTTGGACGCATGAAAATTTTTAAAATAAAACTTTAAAATTGTTTTAAATATAAATAGATATTTTTGATTTCTTGCGCGATTCGTATAATTTTTTTTTTTTTTTCGACGAATTTATAATATCGAAATTATAATACCTCGATGATCAAATCAAAAGAATGTGGGAATACGGTAATAATATTTTTGGACGCATGAAAATTTATAAAATAAAACTTTAAAATTATTTTAAATATAAATAGATATTTTTGCTTTCTCGCGCGATTCGTATAATTTTTTTTTTTTTTTTCGACGAATTTATAATATCGAAATTATAATACCTCGATGATCAGATCAAAAGAATGTGGGAATGGGGTAATAATATTTTTGGACGTATGAAAATTTAAAAAATTGTTTTAAATATAAATAGATATTTTTGCTTTCTTGCGCGATTCGTATAATTTTTTTTTTCTCCACCGAGTATTATACTCTTTGAGCTTAACGAAAAAAAAAAAAAAAAAAAAAAAAAATACAATAACCCTCTTGGGAGCTCGACGTCATTCGTTCTCGTACCAGGGTCATTATGCAGAGTTCCACGGTGCGCCCGGGTCATTTCTTTTTTTTTTTTTTTTGCAGAAAGCCTTCTCGAATAGCATTTTTTGCCTCTTAATCTCTCTTGGCTGTGCTCGTACAAGTGTAATAACACACGCCGGCACTTTCCATTCCCTCTTTCACCGAGAGAGAGCGAGAGAGAGAGAGAGAGAGAGAGAGAGAGAGTTTCATGTCTCACACATGAGAGCTTTTTCATTGTTTCTCCTTTTGTGCCTACCTTCTTTAACACTTTTCTTTTGTCAACGGTGTCACACACATTTCCACGTGTTCTCTTGGTAATTTCTCGTTGTGGCCTATTAACGTCGAATTCACGAGTTCTCGAGTTTTTCTCATTTTTCTATTTTCGTTTTTTTTTTTTTTAATTTTTTAATCTCCCCCACATGATCATTAAAATGTAAATTTTTGTTCAATGTTGCTTAAGTTATCATGAAGAAAAAGTAAAATTTCTTTATGATAAATTTCCCATTAAATAGTGATGCTGGGAATTAGCTGTGACAGGAATTATTTTTCTGTTGATTCATCATCAGTATGCAATACAATATTTTTTATTTTAAAATTACTTACTGAGCACATTCTCATTTCCACGGATGTGCATGTGATGTAAACTGCAAATAAATATATTTTGCCAAGAGAAATACATGGGGATAAAAATTATTCCGTTCACCCCTGACTGGTAAACAATTCGTAATAAAAAATCATCCCCCATGCTCGAATGTTCATTATGACCCCGGGCTTGTCAATACTGCGAAAGCAGTATTCAACAGAAGCTTCGGTACATGACCGAGCATTGCTATCTTGTATTTCGTCCTAATAATACCTCGGTTTGTCGCACCCTCTAAAAGTCCATAACGGGGTACTTCGTACCAGAGAATAAGAGAAAGAGGGAGAGAGAGAGAGAGGGCGAGGGAGTGGGGTGGAGGGGAAAAGGGATGAAAACCAAGAGAGAGTGCAGACATGATTCGGAACACCTAGAGGGGCTGCACGGGGTGACCCAGGAAGGCAGAGAAAGCGAGGAAAGGGGGGGGGGGGGTGGTAAAATGAGAGGAGGGGGCTAGGATAGCACAAGAGGATGGTCTAACCGAACTTAATTGAATCCCAGTCCGAATGTATAATATGTAGACTGCCTGCATAATGTCGTATGCTCATGGCAGGGGTTGTCAGAATGCCTCGAATCTATCGTAGAAATAGTCTCGGAGCTCTTCACCCTCGTTATTATACCGTACTTACTGCACACATATGCACATACATATATATACATAGGTACACATATATATATACATAGGTACATATATATATACATAGGTACAGATATATAAACATAGGTACATATATAAACGTAGGTACATATATATACATAGGTACATATATATATATATATATATAAATATATATATATATGAAGTCTGTTCTAGCAGATCGGTCCGGCGAGACTTTGAGAACCGTCCGCGGAATTAGATATACAATAATGTAAGCAGAGCTTCGTTGTGGCGTAAGGGTTGGCGAGTAAGGTCATGTATATTCATACATCGGCCCACCCTTTTACCCCGTTTGCCCCTCTCCCCCTCTTCTTGGCCACGATTCTCCACCATATCCTTATTCTCCTTCTCCCTGCTCAATGTTCCCTCTGTGACAACGCAACCCTCACTATCCCTGATACACCCCTGCGCACCGCGTGAGCTTTTCAACCCCTTCAACCATCAGACTCACACCCTCTCTTTCTCTCTTGCTCTCTCTCTCTCTCTCTTTTTCTCTCTCCCTCTCTCTCTCTCGCTCTCTCTCTCTCTCTCTCTCTCTCTCTCTCCCCCCACGTCCCTCCATCCCTCTGTCTCTGGTCATACAAACAACATTGTGGGGTATAAGGAATAAATTTACGTTGCATTCTACTGGTTTATGACTCTATATGTATACATAAACGCGAGAAGCTTTTAAGAAGCTCATTCAAGAGTGATCCCTTATGGTTTTTGGCAAGGGTGTAAAATAGAAAATGGCCGCGGGGTGGTAAGTTTGGGAAGGGGGTGGATGATTGTACGAGTCGAGTTATTAACCTGCCGAAGCACTATCTCGTGCTATGAATGAAATAATAAAAGAGCAATGGCAACATTGTCGAGTAAAACTTTTCGTATCAGATGGAATATACACGATTCGTTTTTTATAAATCGGTCAATTTATACAATTGAAGTCGACTATTATTTGCTACTGGACGCGAGTGTGATATTCAACGGTGACGTGGTCGCCATTTAGCTGGAGAGTCTTTTGTGTGTGTGTGTGTTTGCTGGGTCTTGAAAGAAAAATAAATAGCTCGACGATTACACAACCAGTGACAATTGTCATTATAGATTTATTGATTAATGGGCAATAGGGCATAGGTCAAATGATAATAAATATCGATTATTAACGATTTAATGCCAGTTCGTATAGAAAAAAAAACTTGGCCTTTATTATATCACCAACAGGAGAATTCGTGTGTCTCAATCAAAAAGAAATTATTTTCTAATATGAGAATTTGAGAAACAAAAAAAATCACATTTGGAAAATAAAATATAAAATATTGATAATGAAAATTAACGGCAATGACAAAAAAAAGTTCGTGAGAATGATCGTTTTTGTGTCAAAAGAGTCTTTCTTGGAAAATTCTGCTTATTCAGCCACTGAAGGAATATTTTATTTTATAATTGTGTCCACGTAAGGCGAAGCCTGGGGGGGGGAGGGGGGTAGGCGACTAATTTCGTGTGTACAAGAGAAACGCAAAAAGACCTTTTCAGTTAGGGGTGAATTCTGCTGATGAAATAAATGCTGCAATGGCTACTGTCGTACATCGACTTTGCGAGTACGACGATCGATAATTATTATTAATAATAATAATAATAATTTTTTTTTAATTTTATTATCAGCCAACGATTGAAGAAATTTACATGATTTACCATGACACTGGATATTCATTTTCTCGATCCCTCCTGAAAAGAAAAAAATAAAAAGGAAGAAAGATATCGAAATGTAACGAGGAAAAAAATATTTACAAGTAAGATCTCATGGTAAGGGGTGGTTGAGATGTAGGGGTAGGAGGAGAGAGAGAGAGACTTCATTATAATCTCGGGGGAGGATTTTTTCACCCCACACCGGAGACTCACACCATCGCCTGCTCGACCGTTTCGCATTCACAATGAATACCGAGAAAGAGAGAGGGGGAGAGAGAGAGAGAGAGAGAGTTAGGGGTTGGGATGGGGGTGGTAAGAATGGTCATTCATTTTAATGTCCATTAAATGGAGATCTCCGACGAAACAGACGTTTTACCCTCTTAATTCTAGAATCTTATTACTCCGATCCGTAATGAAGTCTTTTCACAAAAATACATCTATATATATTTTACGTGTCTCGCGTCGTCAAGTAAAACTTTTAATTCCCCAAAGTATAATAAACATTGAAAAAAAAAGAAAAAAAAGCAAAACAAAGATGGTGCGATTATTTCGATACAGAAGATAATGAAGGGTGCAAAAGTGACGAGGAATAAAATTTTTTTCATCATTTTTCTCTCGTTGAAATATGCAAAAATAATTCTCGCATAAATGAAACGAAAAAAAGAAAAATGAGTTTCTACTTCATATAATCTCGGAGGCGGAGAAAATGAGAGGGAGAGAGAGAGAGAAAGCTGTAACTATATATTTATGTAGTCAACCCATTCTGCGCAATCTACCCTTTCTATCGGTCCTAATTTATGTTGAGTAAGGTAACAGTAGCGACGAGACTCGATGTAACGGAGTAACACACCCCGGGTCTTGGCTGCTTTTACGCTTCTCGGTATTATGTACTTACACATACACATAAATACGTGTAAATATATATATGAATATATATACATATATATATATATATATTTACCAGTGTATATACATATATATATATCTATATATATATATACATCCGAGCAAAGCTCTGTAATGTTTCAAGTGGCTTGTCTGTTGTTAATTTACCCCGCACTGTGGGGGCCTTGATGGGGGTCTGTCTACCCGCTGCCACGCTGTAGTCGTTACGATAAATCGGTCATTATCTATAGCACTTTCCATATATATATATATATATATATATATATATTTATATATATATATATACACACACACATAAATATATAGATATATATTGAATGCATGTACACAATATATATGTATATAATATATTATTTATGTTCCAGCAGCAATATATTATGTGTACGTGTATATATGTATAGTTGCATCAATGTGTGTTCTTATGGGCCACGAGAGTACGGGTTATACATTATGTATATAGTTTAGAGAACCGCGGCGTGCAGAATTTTCGTTCTATTCTTAGCGTGGCCGCACTGGCCCATGTTGGGGTGTCGAGCTGTTGTATGAAGGGTTGAGGGGTTGAGGGGGGGAGGGGGGGGAGGGGGGGGGGGAGGAGGGAAGCAATGCAGGCGGCTCGTTAATTAGTTATACTTTTGTCCTACCCCCTGGCCACCCCTCCTCTCTTCTTACTTCCTTTCCACAACCATCTTCATATGTACATATGAAAGTGCTCAACTATGGACGTAAAACGATCGCAGCTGTTTATGGATGGGAGTTTTGTTGAAAATTCGTTGCTGGCTGTACCCTATGATAGTAGCCAATTTTCTTATCGAGAAAACTCTGAATTTCGTCGATTTTTGGTTGCATAATGTGATTACAAGCTGGTTGCATGTATTTATGATAAATTGGGGGTAAAATGGACCACACGAAAAAAATCGAATCTTTAAACGTTTGCGGACGTAGGGCATGTATGAAGCTCTTCATCGACGAAGGGCTAATAAAAATAACTTTTCATAGTTTCAAAGCAAGCATTCAAATATTTTTCCCACGATAATTTTTTTCGTCTTGTCAAAATAAATTTTTGAAAAATTATAATTTTTAGCCTTGGTGTCCCATTTTGCCCCCATTTCCCATCTATAAATAATTATAGATGGGAAATAGGGGCAAAATGAGACACCAAGGCTAAAAATTATAATTATAATGATAAGCAAAAGCTACTATAAAGTAGCTTATCATTGGCTCCACTTGAGTTTTGACTGAGAGCTTGAAGTAACGGAGAAAAAAAAAAGTTAGAGTCAGTTGAGGCTACTTTGTCGGGGTAGTTTAGCCATAGAATCTCTCTTAAAAATGTCACCTTCCATGTGTAATATATGCATAAGTCTGGAAGAAACAGGAGTCGGGGGTGTGTTTGGGAAAATTTTTGTAGTTTGTATCCACATGCATATCCAGCTTGGACAGTTGGAGGGTTGAATGGGGGATGAAAGAGAAAATGCGAGTGTCAGGGGGTCTCGCGAGAATGGCGAGACAGAGAGACAAGTGTAAGAACTGTGAACCCTTTTCCACGTATTCTCGGGCTACCCTTTTGGCTTCTCTGGTCGTGTAACGCTTGGAGAAAGAGAGAAGGGGAGGAATAGACAGAGAGAGAGAGAGAGAGAGAGAAGAAGACTCGGTTGGAACATTAATATCGTGAAATGAAGCTCATTTGCATATAAATAAGATGGGACGATGTGGAAGGGGTGAAAGGGCGCAGGGGGGGTGGGGGAAATGGCGAGGGAAGAAGGGTTGAACGCAAGGGTAAAGTTGAGGTGCTGCCTGGATGAGCCAACTCTTTCTTTTTCTCTCTCTCTCTCTCTCCCTCTTTTTCTATTACTTTCTCTTATTTTCCGTCTCATCCACACCCCCTTTGACCTCTACTCGTTCCTTCAACCCCCTTGACGAGCCAAATCCTATCCTGTCCTTTCCTGTGGGCTAATTACACTTACAGACAAAGAGGCGCGACGTTGCGCGTAGATTTCCAGTCATCAGACCGACCAAGATATATATATATATATATATATATAGAGAGAGAGAGAGAAAGAGAGAGGATGGATCAAGAGTTCATGATAACTTCCGTTTGTTATTCTCGAATCTCAAATTATTTCGTCACCAATTTTTCGTGCTGAAAAAAAAAAATAGAAAAAAAAAAAAAATACAAAAAAATGTACAAGAATTTTCGTCTTCATCGTCATTGAAAGTCTCCCGAGAGCCAATGCGATGTTTCGGGCAATACGGACAATAAAAATACGTATTAACGATTCAGGAATCGCGGCCATTAGTCCAAAGACCACGCGCCCCATTCGCTATACGACCTCTGACTCCGAGGCTATCGTTTATTAAGCACAAACGGATATTAATGGATTTTTACACACACGCCAAACCCGCACATGCTTTTCTCTCTCTCTCTCTCTCTCTCTTTCTCTCTCTCTCTCTTTCTCTCTCTCTCTCTTTCTCTCTTTCTCTCTTTCTCTCTCTTTCTCTTTCTCTCTCTCGTTTCACGAGACTGGTGGGATATTCTCTTCCGCCATCTCTTGTTTTTTTTTTCACCCCCTCACCCCTCCCCCGTACCCGCACATAACAACACACATCGAACATCCCCCCTACCCCTGCCTATGCCAGCCCCCGGAGTTCGAAGCCAAATCCAATTACTTTTATTCGGGCAAAATGAGTGCAGCTAAGTCATTAATACTAATCAATGGATGGAGCAGGACCAGCGAGAGAGAGAGAGAGAGAGAGAGAGAGAGAGAGAGAGCTGCCCGCGTATGTTCGCCGTATAAAAATTACCCATAACTCAAACGGTTAAATTACTTTATTGCAAAAAACTTGCGTTTTTGTGCGAACTCATATATATATGTATATATATATATATATATATAGAGAGAGACTCTCGCTCGTGTGACGTTACGATGGACAAATTATACACCAACACGAAAGCTCACATATTACCCTCGAAGCTTTGAAAAACCCTTTTTTTCCCCGTTTGTCCTTTATATATATATATATATATATATATATATATATATATATATATCGCATTGTTAAAGGCCACAGCACCGATAAGTAATGTTTATCGTTACATTTCCAACGACTCTGCAGTCACCCCCGCTTTCACTCGCTGCCATGCATCCTCTATATACCCCCGACCACCCCCCCAAATCCACCCTCCACTCGCAGGGGTAGAATTTTTTCGCCAAAGCTGCTCGATTCGTTTTTCGCATTAGCGAGATGACCCGTGCTCTGACGGTGAGGTCAAATTTTTGTTTTTTTTTTTTTTTCGAATGAAAAAATGAACGTCGATTCCAGAGTAAATTTACAATATTATAATACGAGGCGAACGAGAGATGTTCATTTTTGCGTTGTTGCTGCCGTGCTTTCTCTCTCTCTCTCTTTCTCTCTCGCGTATAGAATCGATTGCCAAAATACGAATTATATATATATATATATATATATATATATATATATTATTCGTATTTTTCTGGTGTGGCATTTCAGGACGTAACGATACGACCAAACATTTTTTTTTTGTTCGACTCCCTCACCATTGGAAATTGGTATTGCTGCGATTATGCAAGTCCAGTTTACTCAGACGATTGGGTGAATGGCCGGTTTAACTTTAACCGGAAGAACAGACTGACATGGATGAATATATATCCGGTACGAGGGGAATGCCAGAATCCACCCCAAAATATTTACAGTTTGCCCCAACCAATTACTCACGATTCACGATTCTTAATCTTTGCAAATTAATTTATTTTATTTATTTAGATAAACTTTTGGCTCTTAGAAAAGTCTTCACTTCCAATCCAAGTAATAATTTGCATATAATTTTAATTTTGTAAATGGATATTGGAAAAATTCAACTGGATGAATTATTATGTTTTTTAAATTGTCGATAAATATTATTATTATACGCACAATTCGTAAATATTATTATTATATTCATTATTGTACATAATATATTGATTAGCTGCTGAAATTTAATTTTAAATCGAGGATAAAAAAGCTAAGCATGCATTTTGAGTTCGATAATCATTGAGCATATCGATAGATACAGATATTCGGTTACATTTTTATGAGCATTTGCATTATCGTTTGGGTGGTCAAAAATTTCGGGAATTCGTGAGCGTCGAAAAATTTTCCACCGTCGCTGGAAACATTTATTTTTATGAAAACGATTAAATTCTCTCTCTTACTGTGGTCTTTTTTTTTGTGTACATACCGATCGGTCCAATCACGTTATAGTCAGGCGAGTTTTTTTTTTTCCTTTCCCAAACTATCTCTCTCTCTTTCTCTCTCCCTCTCTCCTCCCCCCCTCTCTCTCTCCTCTCTCATCCCTCCCCTCTCTCTCTTTCTATCTCCCCCCTCTCCCCCCTCTCTCTTTCTCCCCCCCCCCCCTCTCTTCCCCCTCTCCCCCTCTCCCCCCCTCTCTCTCTCTCTCTTTCTCTCTCTCTCTCTCTCTCTCTCTCTCTCTCTCTCTCTCTCTCTCTCTCTCTCTCTCTCTCTCTCTCTCTCTCTCTCTCTCTCTCTCTCTCTCTCTCTCTCTCTCTCTCTCTCTCTCTCTCACACACACACACACACACACACACACACAGATTGCTTGTCTCTCGTAAACATACATTTCTGCGGCTTACTACGTCACCCACACACTTTTACAAGTAAAATGCTGAGCTCCCATACATTTCGCGTTGCTAATCCCCCTTGCCTCGTCCATTTAATATGCAGTACCCATATCGCTGAGCGTTGGTCTCGCGTGCGCGCGCGCGTACTCTCCTCGTTTACGAATTCACGCTGGACAGCGAAAAAAAAAAGTATTAAAAAAAAAAAAAAAAAGAAAAAAAATTGAACTGACCCCTCTGGCTCTCTCGCATTCAACGCTATAGAAGGCGATTTTCGTTCATTAGGTATTGACCGGGCTTTATCGGGGGTGGACTATGGTACGCTTTTTTTTTTTCCTCCCTCCACCCTCCACCCTCCATCGGTCCCTGTTACCGCTCGTTGAACCGCAAAACTCGCCATGAGTAACGAAAAAAAAATCTCGATATGTGGGAAAAAACAACTTTGCTGATAAGAACACACCCCTGTGGTATAATCGACAGTTTTACGAGGTGACGAGGGAGTGGAAAGCGAAGAAATTGCAGTCTAAAAAATATTAAAAAAAATGTTTGTCCGTATCCTCCATGATTATAGTTGAAATTCGATTATTTTTTCATCTTGATTTTCTCTCAAATTTTCCACTCACTTTTTATTCAGAGCTCTGCAACTGTATATATATGCAGATCCAAGTACAGAGTTCTCGTAAATTCCTCGACTCTATTTCTTTGCCATTCTTCGGGACATAAAAAAAAAAAAAAAAAAAAAAAAAAGCAAAGAAAAAAAAAACACAATAACGACAATCGAGCTTCTGGTTTATGTACTTTGCAAATGTCGCTGTGAGAGCTCGGTGAAGAATTCTTTCGTCGAATTTGTCGGGTGTACCCAAAAGGGAAGCTCTAAAACGCTTAATCTGTATCTAACTATGGCGATACACGTACCGTGGCATATTTCCATTCCATTATGCAAAGTGGCGGTGGTACCGGTAACATTACCTCCCGTATAGTTTTCAACCGATCGCGATGAGGAGCGAGAGAGAAAGAGAGAGAGAGAGAGAGAGCCTAGTAAGGCATTTCAGCGCAAATTTGCCATATACTCACACACACACACACATTTATATATATATATATATATATATACATATATATATAGATAGATATATAGATATATATATATATATATAAATGTATGTGTGTATATATATACATATATATATGTATGTATGTATAGAATCCTTTATCGATTTATTATAATCCAGCGTATGTCTTCCGCAAGAGAGCCCTTTTCTTCTCCTAGTTTAGCTGGCTTATCGCCACGACCACTGGGACACACCATCTGATTATAATGCAAGAATAATTAATCATGTATATATCTATATATGTAATGATAGCAAAATTTCTTCATGCTCGATATTAAAGAAGTATTTTTTATTCGATGATTTCAGGATAGCGACAGGAGTAGCGTGGGAAGTCCAGAACCTGCGTCTGGCGTGATGCACGAGCATCGAATGCTCCTCGAGGGTATGAAGAATTCACGAAAACGCAGGAGAAGCGTCTCACCAGAGAATATGTCACAGGCGAAGCGAGCAGCCGAGGCACAAGCTCATCTCAATGGTACAAGTACGTAAAGTTCATGACCTCATAGCCTCGTCTGATTAAATGAGAAAAATTTTCAGTCAATTTCATAATAGGAAGAACGAGGCACGAATTTTACAGCCTCGTCTGATAAAATGAGAAAAAATTTCAGTCAATTTTATAATAGGAAAAAGGAGACACGAATTTTACAGCCTCGTCTGATAAAATGAGAAAAATTTTCAGTCAATTTTATAATAAGAAAAACGAGGCATGAATTTCACAGCCTCGTCTGATAAAATGAGAAAAATTTTCAGTCAATTTTATAATAGGAAAAAGGAGACACGAATTTTACAGCCTTGTCTGATAAAATGAGAAAAAATTTCAGTCAATTTTATAATAAGAAAAACGAGGCACGAAATTTTATTCGTAAATTTGATAAGTTCAATTTTGACTTTGAATGGGAATCATAATTAAAGAAGAAATGCCTTGAACTTGAGACCAAACTGTGACAATTATCTGAGACACTTATGGCTGTCATAAAAATATTATCCATACTGATGAAATCAAAAATGGAAGACTCAAATATATTTTGTTAAGTTACAAAAAAAAAAAAAAAGGTCAGACAGGGAACAAAAATTTAGAGAAGTTTCTTCTGCGAATATTTCAGTGGCTGGAATGGTGACTCTGCAAAATCTTCAGAATCTCGCAAATCTTCAGAATCTGCCACAGGTCGCCTCATTGGCAGCTGGTCTACAAAGCATGTCCGCGAGTTTGTCCAACAGTCAATTGATCAATACTCCTCTGAATCTGACAGTCAGTTCGTCCGGTATGTTGATGGATTTGATTTTAAAAAAAAAAAACAAAAAAAAATTGTACATTGAAAATTGCATGAATCGAAGTAAAGAGGAATTGTTTAGGAATTGTGAAAATTGTTAAAATTAATAGCTGGAACGTTACCGACCGCATCGAGCACAACAACGGTGCCTCACCTTTTACCTCCAAGCTCTGCCCCCATGGCGACGTTACCCCAGTTGCTCTCGCAGCCTCAGCCTGTGGCAATGCCCCAATTCATACTCACATCCGGTCAACTAGTCCAGGGTATCCAGGGTGCTCAACTCTTAATACCAACGTCACAAGGTGAGTTGCGAGCCCAAGACCAAAAACTTAATTTATATTTGCCAATAAATAATTATCATCCATTTGTCGATTCTCGTGAAAAGATTTATAGCTATAGAAAAAAATATATATATACATAGTCATACATATATAATATATATATAGTCATGGCTGTCAAAGCCTTAATCACACTTATATAATACTTATATAAAATTGGCAGAGGAAGGGAGAAAAGGGGATGAGTAACTTTAGTTATTTTCGTTAAAAAATTATTATCCTATCGATTTATCAACTTGACCGTAATACTCTTGAGAAGATTCACAACTAGGAGTCGTGGCTATCAGAGCCTTAATCACACTTACACCAAAAACCAAAAACCACCAAAACCAAAATCTTGACTTATATTCGCCAATAAATAATTATCATACATTTGTCGATTTGATCGTTATACTCGTGTGAAGATTCACAGCGATAAAAAAAAAAAATATATATATATATATATATATATATAGTCATGGCTGTCAAAGCCTTAATCACACTTACACATCTGCAAAATATCATTCAATCGAGTTTCCCTCGATATATAATATTGGCAGAGGAAGGGAGAAAAGGGGATGGGTAACTTTAGTTATTTTTGTTAAAAAATTATTATCCCATCGATTTATCAATTTGATCGTTATACTTGTGTGAAGATTCACAGCGATAGAAAAAATATATATACATATATGTATATAAATACAAATAAAAAATAAATATATATATATATATATAAATAAAAAATAAATATATATATATATAAAAATAATAAATAAATATATATATATATATAGTCATGGCTGTCAAAGCCTTAATCACACTTACACATCTGCAAAATATCATTCAATCGAGTTTCCCTCGATATATAATATTGGCAGAGGAAGGGAGAAAAGGGGATGAGTAACTTTAGTTATTTTTGTTAAAAAATTATTATCCCATCGATTTATCAATTTGATCGTAATACTCTTGAGAAGATTTACAACTAGGAGTCGTATCAGAGTCACACTTACACCAAAAACCAAAAACCACCAAAACCAAAATCTTGACTTATATTCGCCAATAAATAATTATAATACATTTGTCGATTTGATCGTTATATTTGTGTGAAGATTCACAGCGATAGAAAAAATATATATACATATATATAAATACAAATAAAAAATAAATAAATATATATATATATATATATATATATATAAATAAAAAATAAATATATATATATATATAGTCATAGTGATCGAAGCCTTAATCGCACTTACACATCTGCAAAATATCATTCAATCGAGTTTCCCTCGACATATAATATTGGGAGAGGAAGGGAGAAAAGGGGATGAGTAACTTTAGTTATTTTCGCTAAAAAATTATTATCGCATCGATTTATCAATTTGATCGTAATACTCTTAAGAAGATTCACAACTAGGAGTCGTGGCTATCAGAGCCTTAATAACACTTACACCAAAAACCAAAAACTTGACTTATATTTGCCAATAAATAATTATCATACATTTGTTGATTTGATCGTTATACTCGTGTGAAGATTCACAGCGATAAAAAAAATAAATATATATATATATATATATATATATATATAGTCATGGTGGTCGAAGCCTTAATCACACTTACACATCTGCAAAATATCATTCAATCGAGTTTCCCTCGACATATAATATTGGGAGAGGAAGGGAGAAAAGGGGATGAGTAACTTTAGTTATTTTTGTTAAAAAATTATTATCCCATCGATTTATCAATTTGATCGTAATACTCTTGAGAAGATTTACAACTAGGAGTCGTGTGGCTATCAAAGCCTTAATCA
>OY769908.1:21336321-21606321 GCA_963669185.1 Dyspetes luteomarginatus | reverse complement strand
TTGCCAATCTTCAATCAATTGCCCAGCCTCAAAGTATGATGAATACACCATCGACCAATGGTGAGCAGATTCATTCAATTGACAAGAAAATTTTTGTACTTTTTGTAAATTATTTTGAGATTTTCTAATCGAACTGAGTTGAAAAAAAAATTGAGAATTTGATAAATAATTGAATAAAAAATGTAAAATAATTGACAGAGAGTCCATTCGCCTGGTTTAATAAAATGAAAAATGATGCTTTGATCTCGTTGACAGTTCCAACGAGTCCAAATTCTTGCGAATTTTTTGGCACACAAGTCAAGAGAAGTTTTTGTAAATTATTTTGGGATTTTTGGGAAATTTGATAAATAATTGGATAAAAAATATAAAATAATTGACAGAGAGTCCATTCGGTTGGTTTAATAAAATGAAAAAGTTTTGGGGGAAAATTGGACGTGCTTAACGATAAAAGGTGATTTTGGATTGATGGATAATTCAGAGGATAATCGTTGCCAATCTCAATGATGTTTTGATCTCGTTGACAGTTCCAACGAGTCCAAATCTTGCGAATTTTTTGGCACCCAAGTTCAGAGAACTTTTTGTAAATTATTTTGGGATTTTCTTCGGATCCAACCGAGTTGAAAAAGAAATTGGAGAATTTTTGGAGAAAAAATTGGAGAATTTGATAAATAATTGGATAAAAAATTGGAATTTGATAAATAATTGGACAAAAAATATAAAATAATTGACAGAGAATTCATTCGGTTGGTTTAATAAAATGAAAAAGTTTAGGGGAAAAATTGGACGTGCTTAACGATAAAAGGTGATTTTGGATTGATGGATAATTCAGAGTATAATCGTTGCCAATCTCAAGAATATTTTGATCTCGTTGACAGTTCCAACGAGTCCAAATCTTGCCTCGGGTTTGGGCCTGAATCCAGCAGCATTGCCCCATCTTCTTGGCAATAGTTCAGCGAGTCAGCAAATTCTGAATGCGATGCAGCCTCAGCAGCTTCTTCAGGCTGCACAAGCGGCCCAGGTGCAGGCAGTGCAAGCGGTTCAAGCGGCTCAGGCATCGCAGCAGCCATCACTTTTAACGAGTTCCCTGCATCAGCACAGTCATCGACATAGCTCGCACATGAATCATTACACGGTGAGTCAATATAAATCGAATTTCAAAATAATTTAAATTGATGGACGATGGTAAAAGACGAGCCAAACCGCCATGTCCGTGTGCCATTTAGAGAATTGTAATTTAACGAAATTTCCTTCTGTGGCTTCGCTCCGAGATAATTTATCGATCTGGGAGAGGCGAATACAATTTAAATCAAACAACATGGGGCAATTACCTTTCTCCATCTGTCCATAACCCAAAGTTTATAATCCTCGATGGTAATCTCGTTAAAGAAAAATTCTTATTCGAAAGCGTTTAATTCCTCGGTTTTGATCATCCCTGATGATTTAATTAGATTGAAGGATGCTTGAAAATTTTCATCGAGAAACTCATTTCCTTTGCTATATAAGCATCGCGAATTCTTCAGTTTTCCCCCCTCTAGAATCCATAATTGGTGGGAAATAATATCCGATTTATCGTGGCAATATAAAAAAAATGATCGATGAAAAAGTTTCTTAAGAAAGTTTTTGTTTCTTTCTTGATAAAAAAAAAATAAAAAAAATAAAAAAATAGTCGGAGAAGCATCACAGAGACAGGCCAGAACGATCTTCACCGATGAATGGACCTGTCGTGTCCGCAGCTTCGGCCCTTAATAGACTTGCCGCGAGCAATGGCGAAATAACCATCACAACGACACATGGACCGAGTGGTGGCAGCGGGGTCAAAACATCACCGAGCAGCTTGCACAGTTCGAAAGACGAGGATGATGATTTGCTCAGCGATTCGCCAAGTAAGTTTCTAATTCCTTTCCAAAATCAAGGAATAATCTCGTTTTTTGTGCGATCGTGAGGGTACAATTTTAAATAAAACACCCCTGGTCAATAAATATATTTTAAACCAATAAATTTATATTTAAATAATATATTATATTTGATTAATTATATATTGAATATATATTATAGTTAAATATTTATATATTAAATATATATTATACTTAAATAATTATATATTAAATATATATTATATTTAAATATTTATATATTAAATATATATTATACTTAAATATTTATATATTAAATATATATTATATTTAAATAATTATATATTAAATATATTATATATTTAAATATATATTCATATTTTATCACCCCTCTGCAGACCTCACAATTAACTTCCAATTCACTGAGCATAAAAAAAAATCTTCCCCATACGATAAAGTGCATTTTGAGAAATGTTAAAATGAGTATTCTGATAGCCTGATAAAGCAATTATTGTAAATGATAATTGCCAAAAAAAATTGCAATCGTACGGAAAATGAGCCACGAGTATTTTTCTGGTCCTTCGAACTCTCCCGATTATTATCATCAGCACACGGAATTGTTTATGAAAATTCTTTATAATTGTTGAATGTATCGAGAATGAGCGAAAAATTCTACGAAATTTATACGAGCTTTTAGGGTGACCGAAAAAAAATATTTTTCTTTCGCTTTCGGCTCACAGCTTTTCGGAGCTTTTTATAAACGCTTCGATTATTTTGGCTTCGAGACGGGGATGAACTCGTGTTTTTAAGAATTTGATGGAGAAATTCATTTTTGGTGCTTTTTCGAGATTAGAATTGCTTTTTGGTTTTTGGTTTTTGGTCCGAGCGATAAAGAGGGCCAAAATGTTGGATTATCTTTGCAGACCAGCCAACGATAAACGAAGCGACGAACAACGTTGTCGATGGTATAAATCTGGACGAGATAAAAGAATTTGCCAAGGCATTTAAGCAGCGTCGATTGTCTATGGGATTGACGCAAACACAGGTCGGCCAAGCTCTCAGTATCACCGAAGGTCCAGCCTACAGTCAAAGTGCAATATGCAGGTGAGAATTATTCGGCCAATACACGAGACTGTACGAGATAAATGAGGAATTCAACTCGAGAAATAAATCAATGAATCGTTAAGGATCGTCAATTTTTTGACACGAAAAAAATTTGTTTGCCAGGTCACTGAAAATTTCTCGAGAAAATGAACTTTGAGCACTGAATAAAAGAGTTGAAAATTTTGTCTTAAAAAATTTCTTGTATTAATAAAATGGCGTAATTAGAAGAAATAAAAATAAATATAAAATTGTCGATTAATCACAGGAGCGAAATAAAAATATTTCGATATATGCTCGAGTTAATTTTAAGAAAAAAAAATTCTCAAAGACATTCGTGTGAAAATTGAATTTTTTTCTCAAACCACAACAGAGAATTTTAGTATTTAAAAAAAATATATATATAACGCCTTTCAAAAATTCAATCCCAGCTATTTTTTTAAATATATATATATATATATATAATATGATACAAAAAAAAAAAAAATCCTATCGTGATTGCATTCACTGCGGATGAATATTTTACAAATTTCTTCATCTCGTAGCCCTTTAAATCGAATAATCTGCAATTATTATCATTGAATATGTTTTTTTTTTTTTTTTTTTTTTTTTTTTCACGAAAAGAAAAAGGAGAAAAAAATATTTAATAAAAATATCTGCCGCGGTGAATACGCGGTCATGAGCACGATAGACGAGTCGAATTCTTATCGTTTCGACTAATTTAAGCATTGGTGATTGTTCCCCAGTGCCCTGGCTACCCAGATGTACGCTGCCACGCAGATTGCCTCTCAGCAGCAAGCTATGTACGTTCACCCCTCATGCTACTTAATTTTTATCTAAACAAAAACAAAAAAAAATAAAAATTTTAAAAACGAAGAAAAACAAACAAAACAAAAAAATTATTTAATTCCTGCAGTTATACCCAAAACAAAATGAAAACAAAAAAAAAATAAGCGTTTAATTCATTTTCGTCGATATCGCTCTCGTTTTTTTTATGTTGAAACACAAAAAGAAAGAAATTTTTCTTTCGCGATACAACGATAACTCATCGTCCAACGTATAAACGAAAATTTTCAATAATAATGAGAAAAATTATGATTGCCAATAAGACATTAGGTTTACGCAGCAATTTCATTCTTCGATCGTCAATTACGTCATTATTGTACGAATTTTATTTCGATTCAATATTTTTATCATAATTTTCCTTCCAATGTGCAATGAAAATATAAATCCTCCCTCTCTCTCTCACCATTCCAGCCTGATACAAAATTCCCCTCCACCTTGATACATTTCGATTTTGGGTATAGCTGCAGTTATTGTGCGACTGGTTTTTTGTTAATCTCGTTCGCGTGACGAATGATAAGGAGCACTTTTGAAATTAACAACTCTGTCTCTCTAATAATTTCTCTATTACTTTTTAATATTTTTCTATATATATATATATCTCTATATCTCTTTTTCTCTTGTTATACATAAATATATATATATATATATATACATATATACATATATATATATATATATATATTTAAAAAATATATATATTATATTTCTCATCGAGCCAGGGCATTGGCAAGCTTGGGCATGGTGTCGCCAACACGCAAAAGACTCGTACTCTCGTTTTGCAACGTCTCGATAAAAATAAAATAAAAAAAAAAAACATTACGTTTCACATTGTGCGTTTTTGTGCGTCTCTCTATGTGTGTTTTTCTGTGTGTGCGCGCGTGTGCGTGTGTGTTTGCGCGTCACACAATTTCTCAATAAAAATCACACACACACACACACACACACACACAGTGATAATAATAATATTTTAATTAAATGTGAGGAATTGAAAAAAAAAAAAAAAAAACAAAAGAATTTTTTTTTTTTCTCTCTTATTTTTTGCAAATAAATATATTTATAATAAAAAATGAATAATTTGCGACACCAGCGCGTTGGCAACATCATGACGCGTTATCACCAAAAACCTACACGCATGCACGCATTGTCAATGTCCTGTTTACCGAATCGATGCATGCCTCTTAGTGCTCCTTTTACTTAATTATTATTATTATTATTACAATTATATATTTTTGATAAATAAATTAATCAATATTAATATTAATTAATAAATAAACAACAACAAAAAAAAATGTCATTTGACAAAAGTTATGGGATGAGAGGGTATGAAATATTTCGAGCGCGTTAAGAAATTATCGACTATTTGGCCCTCTAGGTTCGAGAAATTGGATATTACGCCGAAGAGCGCGCAGAAAATCAAACCGGTCCTCGCGAGGTGGATGAAAGAGGCTGAAGAGAGGTGAGTTTTTACAATTTTATACAAAAAATTATTCACATTATTTAGTTATAGAATTTATTATTTCCAATTTTGCAAAAGCTAAAAATGATTTTTCATCGGAGTAAATTTATCGATCATTTTTTTTGTTTTTTTTTTTTCTACAAACCAGCACTGGTGTAATGACAAATTTGACTCGAGGACCGTTAAAACTTTGCATAAATTGAGCGAGAATAAGTCTTGATTAAATTTGACCAAAATAATTTTTCGGACAAATTACGAATTATTGCTGCCAAACATTTGTTGATTAAAAAATAAGAAAAATTTTTAAAAGTCTCATTTTCGCCAAATTACCCGAGTTTTGACTGTATAGAAGTATAAAAATTCCAGAAATTCGTTAAATGCTGTTCACGTCTCGAGAGACGAATCATGATTTCATTTGTTACGAATTATGCGTTGATATTGTTCAGGACCCTTTTAAATATGTTGATTAAAAAATTTATTTTTCATACAATCAAAAAATTCATTTTTTATACAATTAAACAATTTATTTTTTATACAATCAAAAAATTAATTTTTCATACAATCAAAATTTTTATTTTTTATACAATCAAAAAATTCATTTTTTATATAATCAAAAAATTTTTTTTTTCATCTATCAATTCTCATTAAAAAAATTTCCAACTTTTGCCCTAAAAATCTTAATCGTCAAAATCGTCTCGCTTACACAAAATTACGGGAGCTTCGACTGTACAAAATATATAAATACCGGAAATTCGTTAAAAGCTGTTCACGCGTCGAGAGGTCAGCATCAACAGGATACATCGTGTGTCGTCAACACACACACACACACAGAGCCGATTTGTAAACTCTCGAATACGTACGAGATAATTTCATTGAGCGAACTGTCGACGCGTTGGTCGTAGCCAGAGCCGATCCGCGGGCAAAATTCGCGAGTTTAACGGCAGCGGGCTCGGTGGGGTGGGGGAAAATTAGGGGTGGGGGGTTGATGTCATCGCGATCCAACGGCAACGAACACCCTTATCATATTTCGTGTGCCCGATTAATCCGTAATCATCCAACAGGATCTCGGCAATGTCCCAGAGGGCGCGCGCGTTACTCCATGAACGAGCGAGTGAGCGAGCGAGTGAGCTGGCGAGTGAGCGAGCGAGAGAGCGAGCGAGCCCACGTTAAAGCGCGTGCGTGCTAATTGGTAATACGCTAATTGAATTCACCTGATTAATTGCGGATTCGGGCATCTAATAAATACAGTGAAAGGGGGAAGTGGGGTGGGAGGGGGAGGAAAGCTCGAAAGGGGTGGAGAGAATGTTAATTAGCGAGTAAAAAATAGTTGTGTACAAGCATAACGAGAGATTTTAGCCTGATCGGATTGTGATTTTCGTATCATCGCCAGCAAATATTCTCTTTTATTTTATCGTCCAAGACATATATTTATAACTAATTTTTCCTCGAGAGTCATATATCATCTGCATTACGTTCGTCAACCCACTTAATTTTAAATATTCATATATATATATATAGATTTTTATTAAATATAATTTCAACATTGCATTTTTTTATTAAAAATAATTTGAATTTTTCGTTTTTATTACAAATAGTTCGAATTTTTCGTTTTTTTATTACAAATAATTCGAATTTTTTATTTTTTCATTACAAATAATTTGAATTTTTCATTTTTTTATTACAAATAATTCGCATTTTTCGTTTTTTATTACAAATAATTAGAATTTTTCGTTTTTTCATTACAAATAATTCGAATTTTTCATTTTTTTATGACAAATAATTCGAATTTTTCATTTTTTGATTACAAATAATTCGAATTTTTCATTTTTTGATTACAAATAATTCGAATTGTTCATTTCTTTATTACAAATAATTACAATTTTTCATTTTTTTATTACAAATAATTATAATTTTTCATTTTTTATTACAAATAATTTGAATTTTTCGTTTTTTTATTACAAATAATTCGAATTTTTCATTTTTTTATTACAAATAATTCTAATTTTTCATTTTTTTATTACAAATAATTCGGTTTTTTTTTTTTTTTTCATCAAATATTATTGTAATTTTTCATTTCTCTTAATGAGCATATGATTCACTTTTCCAATCGTCGCAATTTAATCATCGTGCTCGTTTCTCTTGGTTGGTCACGCAAATCGCATCTAAGCTTGATTACTCGAATCATGGACCTTTCTGACGAATTTTAAGTGCTCCCTCTCCTCTGGCCCCTCCACCCCACTCACCCTCAGCTGGTAGTCCCGTTTCTCGTGCAGCCATTAATATACCATGCAGATATGATTCAAAATGTCTCCATATACGAACTGGGCAGACGTGAAATTCTGCCGGACATCTTTGAATGCCAAATGAAATTCTCGTCTATATCGATTGATAAGCCGCCGAATAGAGACTGGAATGTGGATTCGTAGAATATATATGCACGCGTTTGAGCCGTTGTAGGAATTAGAGAGAGAGAGAGAGAGAGAGAGAGAGAGAGAGAGAGAGAGAAACGAGCGATGAGGAAGAAGAGGTGGGGGGGGGGGCAGGGAGTGGGGGGGGGGGGTCGAGTGCTAGCTAATTCTCGCCTCCGGGGCAATGTCGCAATGAGATTAAGTCCGAATTCGATAGTACGGTGTGTTTCTATTAATATTATATACATACGCATATATATATTAGTCGATTGTTTCCACACAACTATAGTGGGAATTCGTGCTTTAAAAATATGTCATACTGAATTTTATTACGTTATACTGAAAATTATGAAGAAAAAAAAATTCCTTGCATTGAATATTCAATTTTTTTTAGTTACTGATAAATATAGTGAATAATATTTTTACAAAGAATAAAAATACTCAATGGTAAATTTCCCATACAGAGGAATCAGGAATAAGGTGTATATATTAGGCGATTATTTCTCTAGATAACTATAGTGGGAATTCTTGATTTAAAAATATGTCATACTGCATTTTATTACCTTATACTGAAAATTATGAAGAGGAAAAAATTCCTTGCATTGAATATTCAATTTTTTTAGTTACTGATAAATATACTGAAGAGTATTTTTACCAATAATAAAAATACTCAATGGTAAATTCCCCATAATGCATTTCATTAAGCTGAATTAAAAAGTATGAAGAAAAAAATGCCTTGCATTGAATATTCAATTTGTTAGTTACTGATAAATATAGTGAATAATATTTTCACAAAGAATAAAAATACTCAATGGTAAATTCCTCATACAGAGAAATATCGATTATAATCAATCAATAATTTTCAATTAATAAACCCTCATGTATCGATTAAAAAAAAACAAAAAATACTCAACGATAAATTCTCCATACACAACGAAATACAATCAACAGAATAGAAAACAATCAATAATATTTCCAAGCAGTAATAAAAAAAAAAGTGAAGAAAAATATTTTAACAATTTTTTCCCCATGTATGAGAATTTCTTTTTGATCCCAAATAGTACGATAATTTGACCTTTTGCGGGAAACGGACCGATTTTATCGCGAGCCATCAGCGAGCATTCGGGCGTAACATATAACGCGCGCCTCGCGGTTTTCTATCCGCATCGTATGTGATCGCCAAGGTATTTTGCAGAACAACGAGCGATTATCCATGCCGCATTCTTCGAGCGTAAAACTAAGTGCGACTGTGTGCCTGCCCATCCAACCTGATCCTTTCCCCTCCTCCTCCTCCTCCTCTCCCGCCACTTCTGGAATGGTTATACCAAGCTGAATAATACATAAAGGCGTCGGCGGCGTCGGCGGCTTCGGCGGTGTCGGCGGCTTCGGCGGCGTCGGCGGCTTCGGTGGCTTCGGCGGCTTCAGCGGTTTCGGCAGCTTCAGCGGCTTCGGCGGCTTCAGCGGCTTCGGCAGCTTCGGTGGCTTCAGCGGCTTCGGCAGCTTCAGCGGCTTCAGCGGCTTCGGCGGCTTCAGCGACTTCGGTGGCTTCGGTGGCTTCAGCGGCTCTGGCAGCTTCAGCGGCTTCGGCGGCTTCAGCGGCTTCGGCAGCTTCGGCGGCTTCAGCGACTTTGGCGGCTTCGGCGGCTTCAGCGGCTTCGGCAGCTTCGGCAGCTTGGCGGCTTCGGCGGCTTCGGTGGCTTCGGCAGCTTCGGCAGCTTCAGCGGCTTCGGCGGCTTCAGCGGCTTCAGCGGCTTCGGCAGCTTCGGTGGCTTCAGCGGCTTCGGCGGCTTCAGCGGCTTCAGCAGCTTCGGTGGCTTCAGCGGCTTCGGCAGCTTCGGCAGCTTCAGCGGCTTCGGCAGCTTCAGCGGCTTCAGCGGCTTCAGCGGCTTCGGCAGCTTCGGTGGCTTCGGCGGCTTCGGTGGCTTCGGCAGCTTCAGCGGCTTCAGCGGCTTCGGCGGTTTCGGCAGCTTCGGCAGCTTCGGCGGCTTCAGCGGCTTCGGCGGCTTCAGCGGCTTCAGTGGCTTCGGCAGCTTCAGCGGCTACGGCAGCTTCAGCGGCTTCGGCAGCTTCGGTGGCTTCAGCGGCTTCGGCAGCTTCAGCGGCTTCAGCGGCTTCGGCGGCTTCAGCGACTTCGGTGGCTTCGGTGGCTTCAGCGGCTCTGGCAGCTTCAGCGGCTTCGGCGGCTTCAGCGGCTTCGGCAGCTTCGGCGGCTTCAGCGACTTTGGCGGCTTCGGCGGCTTCAGCGGCTTCGGCAGCTTCGGCAGCTTGGCGGCTTCGGCAGCTTCGGTGGCTTCGGCAGCTTCAGCGGCTTCGGCGGCTTCGGCGGTTTCGGCGGCTTCGGCGGCTTCGGCAACTTCGGCAGCTTCAGCGGCTTCGGCAGCTTCAGCGGCTTCGGCAGCTTCGGTGGCTTCGGCAGCTTCGGTGGCTTCGGCAGCTTCAGCGGCTTCGGCGGCTTCAGCAGCTTCGGCGGCTTCGGTTGCTTCAGCGGTGTCGACGGCTTCGGCGGCTTCAGCGGCTTCGGCGGCTTCGGCGGCTTCAGCGGCTTCGGTGGCTTCGGCGGCTTCAGCGGCTTCGGCGGCTTCAGCGGCTTCGGTGGCTTCGGCAGCTTGGGCGGCGTCGTCGGCGTCGGCCTCAAGCCTTGGACACAGCGTGCCCACGACGAATGAAAAAAATAAAAGCGACTAGTTTATGCGGTGCACGTGCACGATTTATCTGCCGAGTAATTAAACTGTGGACTAATTAAAATCAGGTTTCTGATGTTTCCCCCCCCCCCTTTCCCCACCCCTCGCCCCCCTCTCTGCCTCGCCCCCTCTACGCCACCCATCACCTTCGTCTGGTGTACGCTCGACTCTCTCACAGCGTCGCAAATGGCACCTTTTCTGGCCATGTGCCTCTTCTCCCCTCTTCTCCACATCTTGCCTTTCTCATGGACCTTTTCTCTGATTTTGGAACAATTTTTCCTCCTCTCCTCCTACTCTTCTTCTCTTATTTATTCCACTTTTTCGTTCTCTGTCGGTTTTTCATATTCTTCCTTTTCTTATACTTTTTCATCTTTTTCTTCTTCAACTTTTTCGTCTTTCTCTTCTTCTACTTTTTTATCTTTTTCTTCTTCTACTTTTTCGTCTTTTTCTTCTTCTATTTTTTCATATTTTTCTTCTTCTACTTTTTCATCTTTCTCGTCTTCATTTCCTTCGTCTTCTTCCATATCTTTTAGTCATCCATTTCTTGTACTTTATGTTCTGATTATTTTTCTTTCTCTCTTCTGCGTCCTTGTTCCTTCTTAGCCACGTGCATCCCTTTTCCGGGCCATTGGTTCGTCTCCCCATCCTCGTTTATCCTGCAGGAGCTCACAGTCGCATTAACATATTTCTCTCGCGAATTCAGCGAAATATCTTGGCGCTGAGCCTCTCTGGCTCTTGTACACAACACAAGCACACAATGCTAATTTTCGTTGCTCGCTATTTTTCTTTTCTTTTTTTTTTTTACATTTAATTTTATTTTTATTTATTTTTTCGTGACACAACAGTCACTGGACAGTTGCTAATTCCTCAGGGCTAAATTAAAAACATAAATTTACGTTCCACCCCCAAAAACGTCGTCGAAATTGGTTTCGCGTCCACTGACGAGATGGCTGCCCTCAAAATTCCCTCGATGTATTTTTGAGAGACTAAAATGTTCCTCAAATTTCACATTAATTTTTTGGCATTTTTTTTTTTCGTGGGGGAGGGGGGAGACGAAATTTTTTCTTATTTTACATTGGTGATTCGTAAATTGTATTTTTTTTTTTAATTTTGATTTTTTTAAATTTTTTTGGCACGTGAACAGCATTTTGATGATGAGAAGAGAAGTCGCCAGAATTTGAGTGAGAGTAGTGTCCTTGATTGCAGGTACAAAAGTGGTGCTAATCATCTTACGGAATTTATCGGTGTCGAGCCGAGCAAAAAACGAAAACGACGGACGTCCTTTACGCCCCAAGCCTTGGAATTACTAAACGCACATTTCGACACGAATACTCATCCTTCCGGTGAGAATTGATTTTTTTTTTAATTTTGAACAAAAATAATCTTTTTGGAACAATTAATTATTTTTTTTTTCTTTCAAAAAATACTAAAATGTGTTGATTTTTTTTTTTTTTTTTTTAATGACAATTTCAGGTAACGAGATAACGATATTGGCGCAGCAATTGGGCTACGAGCGCGAGGTCATAAGAATTTGGTTCTGCAACAAGAGACAAGCACTGAAGAATACGGTGAAAATGATAACGGGAGTTAAAGGTACGGCGGTATAAATGAAAAAAATACATCGCGTTGAATGAGATTATTATCGGATGAATGTGTTTGTTTTACGATAATTCGAGCGACTGTCAAGATAATTTAGCACAAAAGAGTCACTATAAAGACAATCTTGAAAGTGCGTCTGGTGTCTCGTTAATCATGAAAATCTTTTTATTCTCACTGTTATGGGGTCGAATAAAAAATTGTACTTGAATCACTTTTCCATTATTTTGTCTGCTGGGTTCAAAAAAAATATTCTTAAATTATTTTTTTCTTTTTAACATATAGGGCCGAAAAAAAAAAATTTATTCCAAAACAATTCAATAAATTTCCATCATTTTTTATTTATTTTTTCATATTTTTGAGAAAAAGATGGCGTCGCCAGTAAATTTTTTTAGTTGTTAATTAATGGAAAAGGGACAATTTTTTTTTCATTTTCTCCTTTTCAATTCTTCAAGTTTTTCTCCAATGACTTTTTACTTCTTTTGCTTAAATAATAGCACAACGACGTCATATTTGGACTCGTCGTTTTCTCGATCGTCATTATTCATATTTGTGATCGGAAAAAAAAATTTAACCATCTTATTTTTTCCCCCGCTACATTCTCAAAAACCGTCCTTATAAAAACGACGAATATCAAGAGAGATTATAAACAAATACACAAAAAATACAATACACACACAAAAAACTCCACACACACATATGACGCTCACCACGCACATTGTGATCGAAAAACGTATACGCGTGTATTATCTGTAAATAGTATTAAAAAACAACAAACAAAAAACAAAACAAAATCGATATTACTACTCGTGATTCATATGACCACATACCTAATATTATGATTATTTAAAAAAAGAAAAATGAACATGACGTGGGAGAGACAAGGGACGATTATTATTATTATTATTATTATTATTATTATTATTATATTTATTACACTGAAAGAATCCTGAGCAGTCATAAGAATAATTATTGCAACGTGACCCGGCGATTTAATTAACAAAATAAATGGTAAAGATTGGAAAAAAAAAAAAAAAAAAAATCGAACGTCATGTCCGGATAACAGGTCGTCCGATTGAATTCGTCTCCAGGCTCAAAGACTCTCTAGATTAATGCAGATATTTAACCATCAATGAAATTGAATAGTAAGTAAAATTGCAATAACATTGTTTTTTTTTTTTTGTTTTTTTTCTGTGAAAATATACGCTGTGGACGAATATAGAGACACTTTTTTTCCCCAGGCTCACAAAAATTGTATCTATTCTGCGTGAGAAAATTAAAAAGATTAATTGAGAGAGGAAAAAATAAATAAAAATAGACAAAGAGAGAGAGAGAGAGATTGGAAAATTATTCAATTTTCCAAACGCTAGTCCGCAACAACTTTGCCATACCGAAAGGGCTCGTTTTGTGTCTCTCAAAAATTTTCACAAATAATGGCTCCTCCGATCGTAGAATCTACAAAAATTTTGGCCTTCCAATAACAAAAAAATCTGTTTCTGAAAGAAGAAGAAAAATAAAATAAAATAAAAGACGATGAAAAAATGCTCTTGGATTGGGGCAGTCGGTGATAAGGGCTGACAATTATTCTCTAGAATTTCGCACGTAGCCTCGCATAATATATAAATAAACTACCCGTTTGAAATAAAAACAAAAATAATATGGAATAAAAAAAAAAAAAAAAAAAACAAATAGATTAAAAACAACAAAAAAAAAAAAAAACAATCGTAATATCTGTACGTGCAACTCCCCATAAATTTGAGCTTCATATGTCGAACTATATCACAAAGGGGGTCGGGGGTGAGGTGTGGAGGGGGGGAGAAAAAATACCATAAAATACCGCATAGTCGAAGCACCGACGTGAATCGCCTGTATATATATATAAAAAAAAAATTTGAAAAAAAAAAAAACTTAGGCATTGTAACATTGAGGTATCTTTTAATATTAAAAACAAATAGCTATAAAATAGCTAGACTCGTGCAAAGAAAATTTACATGGTTGAGAAAAAATTTGTTTTTTTTTTTTTGTCCTTTCGGCAAATGGGCGATGGAAAGCATCGAAGGGTTTCTTTGTTTTTTTTAGAAACAAAATTGAACGAAAATGTTCGTGAGAGAGAAAAAGAAAACGAAAGTTGTATTATAATGATAGACGAGGAGATATTCAAAATTCAAAATTTTGATCCAAAAATTACGTCGAGACGTATGTTGTCCTTTTGATAATGAAAAAAAAAGAAAAAAGAAAAATGTTTGTACAGAGATATTCCGGTTATTAAATTTTGTTATAAAAAAAAAAAAAGTGAAAGGGTGAGAAAGAGTGAGGGAGGGAGATCGAGAAGAGAACGAAAAATGAAATAAATTGTAGAGATCATGTGTATTTTCTTCGTGACATTATATCTAGTGGTTTATTATGAGAATATCAACGTGAGTATTATAAAAACAAAACAAAAAACACAAAAAAAAAAAAAGGTAACAAAAAATAAATAAAAATAAAAACAAATGTGAATTGTATTCGTGAGTGTCATATTTCTAAGGAAGAATAGATCCACGGGTTAATGTTTCGTGGCAGTTCCCGAGCAAAATTTTTCACAATAGCGGCCGTTAAACACAAACTCGAAAAAAAAAAAATCAAAAATAAATCGATCCAAATTATCCGTTACGACAGCCTGACAAATTATTATTATATACATATATACATAAATACACACATATGTATATATATATATAACATTAAAAAAAAAAAAATATATATATATATATATATATATATATGTATCAACTTCCGATCAACAAAGAGGAAACTGTTTCTGAAACATTGCCCAGCGAAACCAAGGTTCCTACTACGTTTTATAAAATGTAATAACTAACTTTATTGCGAAAAAAATGAAAAAAAAAAAATGAAAAGCAAAAAAAAATTCAAATGTAAATACGTCGCCCGAGTTGATTCACGATACAATCAGCAATTTAATGATGACGCTACGAAAACAATAAGTTGAAAAAACAAAATTCAACATACGAAAAACGATGTAAAAAGACCAACATAAATGGTCAACTGACTCGTAAAAAGAAGAGAGCTCAAAATGAGAGCAAAAAAGAGAAAGAGGTGGGGGGGGGGGGGAGAGAGAGAGAGAGAGAGAGAAAGAAAGATATAGTTGTCTTGTTGTTTTCGAGACACTCGATTGGAAAATCGAGCTTGTAAAACTGAGCACGATCAATTCTCGAGTCAACAATGATCGTTTATGACGATCAGCAAATTCAGCACATAAGTATACAATTAGGATAAATGCCGTAGTTTTTAGATTAAATGTTTAGCGCCTAGAAACGATGTAACATTACGCTACGTATTTAATGAAGAAAAAAAAAAACAAAAAACAAAAAAAAAAAACAACAACAACAACAACCACAACAAAAATATATAAATTTAGCAACTAAGCGAATACCTGTGTAAAATCTAGTAGGTGTCCACAAGAATAAAATAAAAACTTATATTGTGGTACAAATCCTACAAGAACGTTTGGGTTTGTTTGTCTTTTCATTCTTCGGTGTTTGCCAATAGAACGAGTGTATCGAGATAATTCAATTGATTGGGTACAATTGAATTTATCTAACTAAGAACTATATTTAATTAGCGACCTGCCAATTACGAGGATGAGTCACGAGCAGCAACTAGTTCAAAATCAGATTTCTCATCGAGGACTTTTTTAATTCTTCCAGTAAACTCAATGATAGCGTATCCAATCACTCCAACGCATAAAAGAATGATCAAAATATAGAGCTTGATGTACGTGCAGAGATAAGGGCTGTATGCGTAAGCCACGACCGAACCAGTCGCTTCCCACAGACGAAAATTCGAATACGCCGCTTCTTCCATACCGGGAAAGAGGATTCCGCTCAGTGCTGCAAGAAAAAACACATCGAGTTCGTTTATCAACAGTCGATAATAAAGGGCGCGCTTATAATACGAGGCCCACAAGTCTCGGAAGGTCAACGTATCCACTGTAGATAAAATTGTCTATTGTCGGTTTATTACCATCGGTAGGTAAATTAATTCGTGTACCATCCGTCGGCTAGAAAAAAATCTACAATTTCACAAAGTTCAATTGTTTGTATAAAACTTCGCGATTTCTGTTAAAACTGGAAGTACTTTCGTACCTATTTTGGATTATCCAATTTAAAATATCGCACAGCAATATATTATTGTGGAACAATCAAGCAATGGCGTCTGTGAAAGTCTCAATGCAGATATTAATAGCTCAAAGTGTCTATTGTTCTGATGTGCGCAACTATGATTGACCCGAAATTCTACGAGAATGCGATGTGATACGGTTTCACCATAGAAATAATTCACCTATGAACTCCAACGTTCTCAAAAGCTCTATTGTATCCTATACAGGTGACATTATTATTTTGAAGGAACATGATGGAGACTTCCCATTGTTTCCCATTTATAGAAATATTCCAACTCACTGTTGACTTGAACCCAAATAACATCGCATATGCCCAAAAAGCTGATGGACATATGAAAGAGTAACAAGATCTGTTCCAGGTCAAATTGTCTATTGTTCTGATGAGTATGACTGGTTAACCCAAAATTCTACGAGATTGCGATGTGCTACGGTTTCACCATAGAAATAGTTGACCTATGAACTCCAACGTTCTCAAAAGCTCTATTGTATCCTATACAGGTGACATTATTATTTTGAAGGAACATGATGGAGACTTCCCATTGTTTCCCATTTATAGAAATATTACAACTCACTGTTGACTTGAACCCAAATAACATCGCATATGCCCAAAAAGCTGATGGACATATGAAAGAGTAACAAGATCTGTTCCAGGTCAAATTGTCTATTGTTCTGATGAGTATGACTGGTTAACCCAAAATTCTACGAGATTGCGATGTGCTATGGTTCCACCATAAAAATAATTCACCTATGAACTCCAACGTTCTCAAAAACTCTACTGATGTTCTGATGTGTGTGACTCTGGTTAACCCAAAATTGTACAAGATTGCGATGTGCTACGGTTTCACCATAGAAATAGTTGACCTATGAACTCCAACGTTCTCAAAAGCTCTACTCTATCCTATACGGATGTCATTATTATTTTGAAGGAACATGATGGGGATTTCCCATTGTTTGCCATGCATAAAAATATTACAACTCACCGTTGACTTGAACGAGCCAAATAGCATCGCATATGCCCCATAAGCCAGACATGAGAAAAAATATCAAGCCCTGTCCCGGTGTTGGTTTCCAAAATAAAAGTGTTATTATTATCATGAGATGTAGCAGAAACGCGAAGACCATGACGGGAACTCTTCCGGTAACTTTTACGACTGAGCCAGTCGTCAATGCTGCTATTGCATTTGCAACACCATAGCATATCATGACGTATCCGATGTTACTGATACCCCAGGCGCATGAAACGAACGACTGAAAACGTTTACGATATACAATAAAAATAATACACGTGTTCTTTTTTTTTTTTCTATTTTGAAAGTATCGACAAGTCTGCCCCAAGCCAAAAGAGGAAAGGAAATGGTTATGTGGATTTCGCATATCCACCAGTGAGTAAAAACGAGATGTGATGGGCTTTGAGGGCAGAATGTAATTTAAATAGAAGGATGGAAGGCTCGGATGCTTTATCGTAAAGGCGATTATATCATATATATATATATGTGTGTGTGTGTGTGTAGTTACAGCATTGTAGTCAGCAAAGAGGAAAGCCTGTTCTGCTCCAATAAACATTGTTATGGGTAGAATGAGCAGTTGACTTTTTTCCTTCAACATTTTTAATGTCACGGCCAAGAGCTTGAAACCCGATCTTCCTGTCGCTGATCCAGTTCTTCCTCGATCATATCTGCGAAAAAAATGTTCAAACGCGAATAGTATTGTAAATTTTCATCTCTTCAGATAATCGTTCCATTTCTTTCTTCTGATATTTTTTCATCGAATGTTGGACTCGACTTTAACAGTGGATTATCTTAATGGTAGGACAGCAATGGATTGCATGGATGGATAAATTGTTCAAACGCGAATGATATTGTAAATTTTCATCTCATCAGATAATCGTTCCATTTTTTTCTTCTGATATTTTTCCTTGGATTTCAAAGTGTCAGATTATTTTTCATCAAAGGTTAGACTCGACTTGAACAATATTTAGCCAGGCGCTAAGTCATTCTCGTATAATAAAAAAAATGATCTTCATCGGATGATCGACATATCAGTGGGTTATCTCAATGGTAGGGGAGAAATGGATTGCATGGATGGATAAATTGTACCACGTGACATTTCTCGAGTAAGAACTCCAGAGAGGTCATGGAAAGATCGCAGATGGGGGAGAATATCGTAAATATTGAAGTATTGAGTATTGGTGTAAATGGATGATTAATCATTCGGCAGAGTCCTGATGACAAAAGTTGACGACTGGCCTCGGGCCATTGAGCTGAAAGCTCAAATGACTGAGCATTATGGGCATTCATCGGAGCAAAAGTTTTGTCCACATGGAACAGTTTATGCTTACGATGAGTGCTGGCAGCATTATTAATCGTGAGTAATTGTTGGCTTCCTGTGACGAAAAATAACTCCAACTCGTGAGAAATGGTCAACAATTCCAGAATTTTTTTTTCCCCAAATACAATGAAGGTGGCAGGTCAAAGGTTGGTCCCAGCTGCTTCCACCAACATTGCTAATCGATCACTCGATCAACATGGCTAATTAAACTCACCTCGACAGAGAATCAACCCCAAATGCCACGATCAGACATGCCACCACCATACAGGCCAAGTAAATTCCAGATATTAGATGAATTCTTTCGGCTGGTGGTGGCTGCAAATTTGGATTTTCCGTTTCGCTGGCCGTGACCCCGCAAAAATTAGCACCGCATACTTCCGCAACTACTGAACTGTTCAGAGCGATGTTAGCCGATACGACATCCATTCCGTATGACAGCACTGAGAGAACAATAATGATAATATGCAATAAGAAAATCTGTAATTTCCAAATGAATCAAATTCATGATCATGAACTCGTGTGAACTCTATCACGAGTTCCAATTTGTCATTTCTGTATGTAAATTTTTCGTATAATTATCTCAAACGGGGACGATCTTTCTTCGTATATAACACATGGGGAGTTTCTCGGAGACTCGGAATGTATATCGACGATTAATTGAAGATTCATAAATTCATTTGTTACACGTCAAAGGGTACGAATGAACAAGGGAAGGTCAACGTTAATTTATTTTTTTGCTACCATTGAATTCCGGAAATAAATTATTGCGTGTTTGATATTTTCCATTCGAGTTAAACACCCACGAGTGAATATATATATATATATATATATATATATATATATATATATATTTGTCATTTCTGTATGTAAATTTTTCGATTAATTATCTCAAAAGTGGACGATCTTTCTTCGTATATAAGACATCGGGAGTTTCGTGGACTTGGCAAAGAGAGGATTCCTGTAACCACGAATTAGTTTTTCGTCTAGACTGTCAACTTATCCATTGCTCGCAATTTATATCGATGATGAATTAAAGATTCATAAATTCATTTGTTACAAGTCAAAGGGTACGAATGAACAAGGGAAGGTCAACGTTAATTTATTTTTTTGCTACCATTGAATTCCGGAAATAAATTATTGCGTGTTTGATATTTTCCATTCGAGTTAAACACCCACGAGTGAATATATTATTGTAAGAAAAATTATGAAGACGTCAAAACGAGTACTTAATATTTTCCATATTTATATTTCAATATTTTTTAAATCTCTTCTCACGCTGCCTCGCATGTCTGGCAGCAATATGTGAATACGAAAGATTTTTCCATTTGAAATTTATAATGATCGATCCATAATTATAATGCTACAGAGTAATCAGCTGGTCTCTCGTTATCAGCGGATTTTATTCAGCTCCGCTTAGGATTAATTACGAGACGTTTATTTGCACGATGAAACATTACAATGTCACGTGATTGAATTTACCAAACGAGCTGTTTTGCTTTTGTCATGTAAAAATTGAGAAATTTTGTAAATTTTAGTTGAAAGGAAAATGAAGGCTTGAAAAAAAAAATACGTACCAGCCGATGAGATGAGATTTCCCCAGACTTGTGCCATCTGATAGAACATGAAGAAGAGTCCGAAAAATCTCGTAACGAGAACATCAGCACCAAGATCGGAGACTGTTGCATAGGCCTCGGATACGACTGTCAGGTAAGTACATTTTGCACACCAGAGGGGACCACCACCCAGACCAACCGCCAATCCAGCTGGTATCATTGTGTAAAATTTTGGATAAAATTGAGCCCCTATAAAGGGCATGTAAGCGATAAACGTCAGTGATATCGTCCATTTGCATCCCAGCCAGCTGAAAGCAGAGATATAGATTTTTTTTTTTTCTTGGGAGTAGAAAAAAATTAATTTGACGAGGCGTAAAATTTGCTGCAGTGAGAAAGAAAGAGAGAGAGAGAGAGAGAGAGAGAGAGGTATAATCGTGTAAAATTTTGGACAAAATTGAGCCGCTATAAGGGGCATGTAAGCGATAAACGTCAGTGATATCGTCCATTTGCATCCCAGCCAGCTGAAAGCAGAGATATAGATTTTCTTTTTTTCTTGGGAGTAGGAAAAAATTAATGTCGCGAGGCGTAAAATTTGCTGCTGTGAGAGAGGAAGAGAGAGAGAGAGAGAGAGGATTAACCGTGGCAAATTTTGGACAAAATTCAGCCCCTATAAAGGGCATGTAAGCGATAAACGTCAGTGATATCGTCCATTTGCATCCCAGCCAGCTGAAAGCAGAGATATAGATTTTTTTTTTTTTTCTTGGGAGTAGGAAAAAATTAATTTGACGAGGCGTAAAATTTGCTGCAGTGAGAAAGGAAGAGAGAGAGAGAGAGAAAAAGAGAGAGAGAGAGAGGATTAGTCGTGTAAAATTTTGGACAAAATTGAGCCGCTATAAAGGGCATGTAAGCGATAAACGTCAGTGATATCGTCCATTTGCATCCCAGCCAGCTGAAAGCAGAGATATAGATTTTTTTTTTTTCTTGGGAGTAGAAAAAAATTAATTTGACGAGGCGTAAAATTTGCTGCTGTGAGAAAGGAAGAGAGAGAGAGAGAGAAAAAGAGAGAGAGAGAGAGAGGATTAGTCGTGTAAAATTTTGGACAAAATTGAGCCGCTATAAGGGGCATGTAAGCGATAAACGTCAGTGATATCGTCCATTTGCATCCCAGCCAGCTGAAAGCAGAGATATAAATTATTTTTTTTTCTTGAGAGTAGGAAAAAATTAATTTGACGAGGCGTAAAATTTGCTGCTGTGAGAGAGGAAGAGAGAGAGAGAGAATTAATATTGTCGGTTTAGTGCATTTAGAGGAAAGACCGCGAGGAAGTAACAAATAACCAAAAAGATAACCGACGCTTGCCGTAAAATTTGTCATCGACATCACGAGTATATATATATACGTATAATTTCTCGAGCATGCAATAAATATTTTCTCTGGCACAGAATTCAGTGACCATCGCAACTTTTTTTTCTAACATGGCAAGGAAAAAATTTTCTCTACACGTTCCATGGTAGACGAAATTCTTGTCACCCTGATGGGACGAGAATGAAAGTGCACAATTAATATCTTTCTCCTTGACAAATACGAGGTAATTACAGCGGTGTAAAAAAAAAAAAAATCTCGAGGACATATTTCAAAAGGGTCATTTGTCACGCGTGTATGAATTAATTTCCAAGAATGAGGAGAAATCCTCTATCTGTCGTCCAAATTACGAACTTACGGCAATTGCAAGCGACCGTGTTAATTTTTTTCGTAAAAAAATTCCACCCCAGATTGGGGCAATTTTTTCAGACTTAAAATTACTCGAGATAAATTTTTTGTCAATCAAGAAAATCAAATGTGAGGATTTTTTTAAGTAAAAAGTAAAATTGACAGAAATTTTAAACCTCATTTGCACCTCCTGAGGCTACGAACAAGTTAACTAACCGTAGCCAGCGAGACTATTCAATATTTTCATTATGACATTTATCACGATTCTCTGTTTGAATACAATGCTGGATGTGGGCTCATTTCTCAAATTGTATGACACGAGATCGTCAGAGTGAACAATGCAACAGGTTGCACTCGCGACGAATCCAACGAGAGCGATATTTACTGATGGGTATTCTGGTTCTAGTGAAATTTATTATTTATTTATTATTTATTTATTATTTATTTATTATTTATTTATTATTTATTTATTATTTATTTATTATTTATTTATTATTTATTTATTATTTATTTATTATTTATTTATTATTTATTTATTATTTATTTATTATTTATTTATTATTTATTTATTATTTATTTATTATTTATTTATTATTTATTTATTATTTATTTATTATTTATTTATTATTTATTTATTATTTATTTATTATTTATTTATTATTTATTTATTATTTATTTATTATTTATTTATTATTTATTTATTATTTATTTATTATTTATTTATTATTTATTTATTATTTATTTATTATTTATTTATTATTTATTTATTATTTATTTATTATTTATTTATTATTTATTTATTTATTAAGGGCAAAGGCTAAAATGGCTGATGACGAGAAAAGACTCACCTTATCATGAGGACAGGTAGGAAAATATTACTGAATATGAGACTGCCATAGACCGATGCGAGTGTAAATGTGCCTAATGACTCATCAGCGTTAACCGAGCTCTGAAGATTGCTGGCACCCATAAACGCCGTAAAGTGTATCATAAAGGCAATCCCTATCATCAGAATATTTTTCATTATTCGCCATCTCTCGGATGGATTGAATTTTCTTCCACTTGTCTGAATGTTGACAAACTGTCCAGGTTTTTCTCCCTTAATCGATGTCATTTTGACAAAATTTTTAATAACTTTAATGATGATTCAATAAATGAAATGTCACTAAAAAAAAAAAAAAACTGTGTATGAGTTTTGAAGATTTTTTTAAATTAAAATAAAGCAAAAATTCACTGAGATTCGTTGGAAAATACTACAGTAGCATCGGATTCACTCAATCAATCACTATCGTAGATTATTAAAATTCTCCACGACGCAAAATGCAAAATAATCCTTTTATAATGAGTTGGCTCCTTCTGCAATTCACTTTGCACCGAGACTCATGACAATTTCTCATTCAACTCTGAGATTCATCATGATTTTTCAACGTTTTTATTCTCTCGTTTTTGTTGTCGAAGCGATCATTGCATTCCTCGATAGAAAAGTTTTTTTTTTCTTCTTTTTACCGATATTTTCACAAAAAAATTGACACATGGCAGACGATGTTGTTGGTCTTTGTCATCTATCGTTGTATCGAGAAGATTAGAACGATCGTAAATGTCAGAGTGACCGAAGCGAGAAGAAATCAAACGTTGGCACACGACGCAATTGTCAACGAGTGTGTATCGCGTCAAGACGTTATCATACTGCGTATATGGCCTCTATATATATGTATATGGATAGTTGGTCGAGACTCGAGGCTGACCAATAACTTTGAGGTAACTGGTTCTGCAACCTGGAACGCCCGCATCTCATGGAAATGAAGGTGTGTTAAATCCTTGTTGGTTGAATAAGTTCCACGCTGATATATCTGTAAGATAAAAATCCTTGAGTACCTTATCCGGTGAATCTCGTGCTGCGATTAATCATATTTCTTGAGTATCATAGCGATTGCGAGATCGTTAAAAAAAAAAAATTGATTCGCCTTCTCTGATTAAAAATCGATCGTGCGCGGATGACCAAAATGAACCAACGATAAAAAATCTAACGAGACTCCATTTATGTATGAAATATGGATCAAACTGTGAGATAAACGTCCCAATAGCTGGTCACGAACCAGTAGCTGAACCCCCTATGCTTGAAACATTCGTAGAAAAAATATACAGGTATAGAACAGCATGGTATAGCCGAATAATGGTTTCTGTCCAGCCACTGGCCAGTTTACCTTAATTGAGAGTGGGGGACTCAATTTTCTGTGTATAACTGCGAGCGTGAAACGTAAAATCGGGTCAAGCCCTCAGGTTGTCTGTGAACGATGGTTAGCTGCAGAGAAACGAGGGGGGGAGGGACAGTGAAATGGTCCTTGAATCAATTGAAGCACCAATTTACGTTGCGTTACATACAATTTTACCGAGTGAAGCAATACCATCGAGGGGCTACAATCATGCCTTATAATACATTATTTTATAACATCAACGAGTTTTATTCTCTGCGTATATAACGAAATCGAGCAGCATAAATATATTCGTGTTTAATCGCATTATAATAATTTCATATTATTATATTAACAACGTTTTAGCAGTGATTTTCCATACATCGAGAGGAAGAGAAAATTTTATGAAGCTCCTATTGAATGTAAAACTATAACCACGTTTGATCAAAATGAAGCATAAATTAATTATTCGCTGGGGAGTTAATTAAATTTCTAAAGTGCATCCACGTGCTGTGCACTTTCGCAATATATATATATATATGTATATATTTGTTCATGTTTATTTATCGGTTGTTCATTAACCCACGAAATTATCGTCCACGATGATGGACATTTTTTTTCAAATCGCCGTTTTTGTTTCATTTTTCAATTCACCACTTTGAAATTACATAGAAATTTAATTATTCGCTGATAGACAGAAATATTGAAGCTTTTTTCAATTCGGTTTATTCTTTTTTCTTACGAAGAAAGGATCATGTGAGAGAATAATGTTCCAATTTATCGTTCACTCAGCCAAGTACACACACCCATATATATATACATATCGAGTTTGTAGGGGAACTCGACCTGTTGCAATAATTCTGCGCTTGAAAGTGCACGTCGTCCCGTCATATCAGAATTGTCGACGTCGTCATCAACGTCGGCACTGCCCCGAGGCAAAATATAAAATTCATACATACGCTCGACAGTGTTTTTTCACGTCACTCACGTAACATTGCATATTCAGTAGAAAATTCGGAGACTTTCAATGTATTTAAAAAAAATAAAAATAAATCATTGTTACACTTTTCATCAACGAGAAACTTTTGTGATGGTTATTTTGGCAGGTGAAAATTCTACATCGAGAAACAAGATGAAAAACTTTTACTTCAAGCGGATGCCCAGTAAAGTTGTTTGACATTTTTACATTTTTTTTTTCACCTCACACATCAAGAATTTAATTTATATTCTGTAAAAATAGTTCAATATCTGTTGAGTTCTATGAGTTTCATAAATCAGAGGATTCGACACATTTTATCAACGCTATTAAAATTTGTTTTTATTTGTCACGATTCCAATAGATTTTTTTTTCACTCTATCAACGATCGATACATTTCCCTCTTAAGTAATCTAAATTATTAAATTTGGTTTACAAAACACATGAAATGAGGAGATATAAAATATTTTTAAGGACACTAAAATTTCAATTAATTTTTTCGTCTTATTTCCGTACACAAATGAAATAAAAATAAAATAAAAATGAAGTGAAAATGAAATAAAAATGAAATAAAAAAGAAATAAAAATGAAATAAAAATGAAATAAAAATGAAATAAAAATGAAATAAAAATAAAAATAAAATTAAAATGAAATTAAAATGAAATTAAAATAAAATAAAATGATTGAGAGCTTCATTATTCAAGGTAGACACACAGGAGCGTTGCAACGATTTCCGCGACCATTAGTAATTCTCATGGCTAATTAACTCTCGGTATTGCATCAACGTGCAATAACCGGTGTGTGTTTATACACATTGATACATGCGTGCTGGCGGTTTAAACTTCCGAGGTGGTCGAGAGGGGGGGGGGAAGTGAAGGCAACATCGAATTGCAGATCTTTGCATCGAGTGGCCTTGGAATGGTGTATCACACTCTGATCCTTTCACACGAGCAAGTGGCCCACAGCAGCGATCAAATAGACGATATCGCATCCTTAATATCATAAGGGCGTATATTTCACTCTTATACGACGTGAAAATCCCGCAGTGATTTTTTGATACGCGATAAACCTTCCGGGATTAACTCCATGAATTTTATATCACCAAAAATAATCGTACTATGAATTTTTTTCTGTTTTTTTTTTTTTTCATTCCTTCGAGATAATTTTTCGCAATGATTATAATCAATTTCCGGATTAAGGCTAATCTCTCGTATCGTGATAACGATTCAACGATGAGCAATTTGTGATACCATCAAGGTTTTTCCAGATCTTTGGATCGAGTGGATCTTTAATATCATAAGGGCGTATATTTCACCCTTATACGACGTGAAAATCCCTGTGATTTTTTAATACGCGATAAACCTTCCGGGATCAACTCCACGAATTTTATATCACCAAAAATAATCGTACTATGAATTTTTTTTTGTTTTTTTTTTTTTTTTCATTCCTTCGAGATAATTTTTCGCAATGATTATAATCAATTTCCGGATTAAGGCTAATCTCTCGTATCGTGATAACGATTTAACGATGGGCAATTTGTGATACCATCAAGGTTTTTCCAGATATTTGGATCCAGTGACCTTGGAATGGTGTTTCACACTCTGATCCTTTCACACGAGCCAGTGGCCCACAGCAGCGATCAAATACACGATATCGCATCCTTAATATCATAAGGGCGTATATTTGCCATATATTAAACCGTCCGGGATCGACTCCACGAATTTTATATCACCAAAAATAATCGTACTTTAAATTATTTTTTGTTTTTTTTTTTTTTTTTCATTCCTTCGAGATAATTTTTCGCAATGATTATAATCAATTTCCGGATTAAGGCTAATCTCTCGTATCGTGATAACGATTTAACGATGGGAAATTTGTGATACCCAATCTAGGTTTTTCCAGACCACGCGCAATAAAGTTATTTTTACAGAGAGAAGATTGAAATGAGAAAAAAGAAAATGGAATTCAATTGAAAAATCTAAATGTTAATAATGTTTGAAAAATGGAGATACAAATGGAAGGAGAGAAAGAAAATGGGGAAGGAAAGAAATTATTCCTGTACACGTGGAGTCTGCTTTCCATGTACAAAATATATATATATATATTTTGTACATGGATAGCAGACTATATATATACAAATGTATGCAAAATGCTGAGACAGATATCTAACTTGTATCCCAAGCAAATTCTGTTTCTCATTGCAATATTACCGCATAAACGTAACAAGATTTTCATTATAATCAGGAAAATAATATCAGAGAAAAATCTCTCGAGACTCACAGCTCGAGTGTTTATGGTTTTTCTATTTTTTTTCGTATTTTTTTTTCCTGACTCAGCGAATCGTGAGATCGTTGACATTTTCCCTCTCTCGAGTGCAAAATCCCCACGATATAATTATCGCGAATAATTTAATTTTTATATTCGTACTGAATTTTTAATAATTCAACCTGTCAAGCACGCACGTGTCGTAAAAATATAAATTACGAAATGTACAAAGTGGAACGCAAACATAGCAGGGCGTGGAAATAATATATTCATGGACTGTTGGAAAGTTTGAACGAGCATTCTCCTGTCTCGAGAGAGTTAGTGAGATGATTTTTTTTGTTTCGTTACAGTCGATGATTGACTCTTTTAATTTTTTTTTTTTTTTTCTCAATTACTCGCGATTTGATTTACAGTTGATTTTTTTAACCGGAATTTCACTTATTGTCATTCCATTTGTGAACGTATCTGATATAAATTTTATCGAAAAATAAATTATCAAACTCTCGAATATAATTAAAATTTCAAGGATTTCAATCGTATAGTCATCTCATTCACATTGATGAGGCAATCATTCCAGTATTAATTAATTCATGACGTAACATTCCTCAATTTTTTTATAACCGAAAATTCAAAAAATTATTCATATTTAAATTAATTTAAATTTTGTCCAATGTGAAAATTTACCCAGATAATTCAGTTAATTTTTGGAATACGAGATAAGATTTTTATTTGCACAGTTTCAATTGGAAATAGATCAGTAATTAATGCAATGCCGGAATAAATATTTTACGAGTATGTTGCGTGATATACATATATATATATATATATATATATATATCCTGAATCGATGAAATTTCAAGTTTCGTTTAATTTAAATGTGACGGAAAGATGGAATGTAAGCCAACAACTTGATTATTATATACCACATTCGAGTGGATTGAAATTTCGTTCGGAGGTTATACTCTATGTATATGTCAAAATGTGAATAATGTAACGAAGATGAAATCGCAGCTGCTGTCACGATTTACATAATGGGAGAAAAATCAGAATCTGTCCGTTGCATGGCGACGACCCACTCATTTATCTCCGGAAATTGAGAGATTTATCGAGCATATTATATATATATATATATATATATATATATATATATATATATATATTGCGTGGCCTTGTAAGTGAAAAGCTTCGCTATGCAAAATTCAAAAAATTGCCAACCTATCATTGGATCGGAAACGTATGAAGTCGAGTTTGCCAGTGACATACGGAAGAGAAATATTGAATGTTGACTTTGCATTTTGCTCAACAGTTCCCCTGAAGGTACATATACATCTCTTGAATTTAATACGAAAAATAATTTCGTTATTGAATTAAATGAAAATTCATTTGAATAAAAAAATACGTATAAATTCGAGTTTATTTTGTCTAATTACGATCTATTAAACCACAAATAACAATGTAAATTTTATTCGCTAAAAATACATTTTTTTTTTAAATTAACTTAATTTTATTAAATAAATCAATGAGATTAAAGTAAAATATAAATAAATTTATTATTCTGTCAATCAAAGACTTGTAATACGGATAATCCATGATATGGTGATAAATCAAATTACTATGAGGAAAAACTCACCGATTTGTTGAATTAATTTTTTTTTTCCTCTTACGTAACACGAAAAAAAAAAAATTTCATTTTCTTTTTTTCAAATTTATTATCGATGCACAGTAATTAGAAGAAATATTAAATATACGTGACAGCGTTTGGTAGAAAATATGTATTAAAAAAAAAAAAAAAGTCAAGGAGAGCAAGTCCACAGGCTGAGAGATAAATGTGACTGTTTGGTACAGGCGAATGAGTGACCGAAGTGGCTCGTTAACTCACTATTCCCCACCCACTTAAATGTGCCTTTCCACACTTCAAGCTTTGCGTATTAAGAGATATAGCGTCAAATAATATTATATCTCCAATAATACTTTATTTCGATCGTAATCTCGTGTTGAATATACTCGGCGTGTCAATAACTAAACTCATAACACGTGGTTCTTTTTTTTTATCGTTTTTCTTATCAAAAGAATTATAATATTCTCATAATATTTAGCCAATCATAATCTCTCACTAAAACGTAAATAGAAAACTAACTATTGTCAAAATTCTGTCAAACTTATCCCTAGAGATGTCAAATAATATTATATCACCAATTATACTTTATTTCGATCGTAATCTCGTGTTGAATATACTCGGCGTGTCAATAACTGAACTCATAACACATATTTTTTTTTTAATCGTTTTTCTTATCAAAAGAATTTTGATAAGAGACCCAACATTACTCAGCACAGTCTGTCTATCTATATATCTATATTTCGACCCATAAATGTATCCTGGACACGAAAATAATTGAAATTAAAAAAATTAAATTAAGAATAACAGTAAGAGTACGAAAAATTATACTCTGGATATAATAATGTGAATGAGAATTTTTACACGTCTGTATATAATTTGATAAATACTTAAGGCTCTGCTAATCCGTTGAAAATATTAATCGCCATTTATAATGACTTGTAAATCCATCTGCGATTAATTTCAGACTTAATGCTATTAAGATGTATATATTTGTGTACAAATATGCATAAAGTGACAATGCAGCGTCTCCATTTCGAGCCATTGAAATATTATTCACAGATTTTTATATCAGTGATGATGATAAATTATTTTTGTACAATGCATTTTTTTTTTTCATCCAAACAAATTTTAAAAACATTTAGGACGGTTTGCTTTTTTTTAAGACTTTTTCAAACTTTACCCAGCAATTTTTTTGTTTCTTCTTTTTGTATCTTCAGCGTGGTTTGTATATAAGTATAGCGAGACGATCAATACCATTACCAAGCCATTATTCATGCACCCCATTGGACAAATTTGACAGCCTTCGTGAATGAAACTGCAGCGTCTCCACTTCGAGCCATTGAAAAATTATTTGCACATTTTTCTATCAGTGATGAATAAATTATTTTTGTAAAATGCATTTAATAATCGAAACAAAAAATCGATAAATGCTCAATATACTTTTGTAATTTGAATAAATATTTTTATTCAATATTATAATTATTTATAATTATCGAAAAATTTAGCCACCAATTAATTATTGTTTTTTGTCTCCCATAAAACATGGTCAATTTCGTTGAAACAATTTACGATATATTTTCTTGTATTTGAAAATTTATATTTACTTGAAGACATAAATTCGGAGTAAAAATGTTGTTACCTCGATTATGAAAAATGAAGTATTGAGTAAAAAAACTGGATAATCATCTACTTTTGTATTCATGGGCTGATTTTTTCATAAACGACTTTGCGTCAAGATTATGATCGATTGTTGGAGACTTTCAAAGTTTATAAACTACGCACGCCGCTTATAACACAAATGAAAAAAAATCATAGCTCGTTTGCTTCTATAATATCTGGGTCATCGTATTCACGTGAAATGAGCAAACGCAAGATTATTACAGCGAAAAGAAATTTTCCCACAGGAACAACAGCGAATAATATTCGCTGGAATTTGCTCAAACTATATATATCGGTGGAGTAATAATTAAAATTGGAATTTAATTAATCAAACTGGTAATTAAGAGATAAGAATTAAATTCCGATAATGGATTATATTCATTCCATCCATAATAAAATAATGGATTTACCGAGTGCCCACATTGAATTTTCGATGATTAAACGAAATTAGGATCAAAGGTCAAGAACGTAATTTCGCATCCCTCTCTCGTATTCAACGAGCTGGAGCTGCATAATTGTCAGTCTTCGCTCTGTAGCCCTTAAAAGTGTAATTTTGGACTAAACTGACTGAATTTTGGACTCGTTTTACTGCTGCTTTTCATTAGTGTCAATTTTACGAATTTAACTAAGTTTTAATTAATTTCTACCAAATAAAAATAAATTATTATTATTACCGATTACAAATCACAATGGTTATCTCTTGATATTTTTTCCATGTACAGACCAAGAATTTAATTGAAGGATAAACCCCATGAAAGAATTTAATTGAAAGGATTTACCCCATGACCACGTTCATTTACCCCATGAGCATGTTCATTTTATGAGATATTCGAGATCTAAAAAATAATTTAAAAACGAGGAAACATTTCATCAATATTTAGCATGCAAACAACACTCTTGACATAAATACAAAAGTTTACCAATTTTTTTCTACGACGCTCTTTATTATATTTTTATTCTTAAGCGCATATTATGCAAACTAATCGTTCCCCAAAAAAAAAATTGCCCAGGCCACAAAACAGGGCAGACATTATTCGTACATTGGTTGGTCGTAGATTATTCAGAAGCTCTTTGCTCTGTACCCCTTAAAAGTTTAATTTTGGACTAAACTGAAGTATCGTTTTACTGCTCCTTTTTATTAGTGTCAATTTTACGAATTTAACTAAGTTTTAATTATTTTCTACCAAATTAAAATAAATTGTTATTATTTCCGATTACAAATCACAATTAACATTATCTCTTGATATTTTTTCCATGTACAGACCAAGAATTTAATTGAAGGATAAAGTATTATTTACCCCATGAGTACGTTCATTTTATTAGATATTCGAGATCTAAAAAATAATTTTAAGACGAGGACACATTTCATCAATATTTAGCATGCAAACAACACTCTTGACACAGATACAAAAGTTTACCAATTTTTTTCTACGACGCTATTTATCTGTATATTTTTATTCTTAAGCGCATATTATGCAAGCTAATCGTTCCCCCCCAAAAAAAAAAAAAAAAAAAGAATTGTGCAGGCCACAAAAAACCGGTCCTGTCATCTTGAATGATACTTAACGCCAATGGGCAGACCTTGGTCTTATATTATTCAGAAGTTTCACACGAGAAATTTCACGAGTAAACCGTGAACTTCAATAACGTTACAGTGAGCCAAACTCGGGAAAATCCATCAGGAAGATGTTACGAACTTTAACGTCTTTGTATATCTATATTTGTATGCACATATATAGAGATGTAAACTTGTTCATTTTCCTCGTATTGGTAATATATATATGTATATATATAGCAATTGCACGTACGTAATATATATATATATATATATATATATATATATATAGCAATTGCACATACGTAATATATATATATATTACGTACGTGCAATTGCTGGATTTCCAACAACAACCGACATTGAGATTCCAATCTAAAACGTAACTACAGTAGACATACAGTAGGCATACACGAGAACTCGAATCGGACAACTCGAGTCTTCCACGAACTATCTCGGAGCAGCTTCTATCACGTTCGTGATTGTCACGAGATTCACGTAATTTAGCAATAGCTAAATTTAATTTGGATTCGTACTACGGTGGTGGGGGGGGGGGGGGGAGGTGGAGGAATCGACGAAAACGACTCATGCAAATTCATCTCACGAGGATTTCATGAAAATTGTTAATGCCTGTAATAATAATAAAAAAAATAGAAAAATTTCAGAAATTTTATAATCTTCAACGTTAATGAGATAAAATCTGATCGAGTATATTCTGAATTTTTTATTGACTAAAAAATTAAAATTTGATATCGAATTTAAATACTTGCATGAAAAGGAAAATTGAATCGAGCAATTTATCAAGCTGACTAAAGGGAGAAATTATTTTCACAAAATCTAAAAAGATTCTGAGCAAAAAAAAAATGTTTCCAAAATTTTTGGCCAAAACGTCAAATTTTACGAAACAAAAAAATCAAACTGTTTCAGTATTATTTCAATTTTTAAAAAATCAACATGTGCCTTTTGTAAAATTTGGGATAAAAATCTCATGCCCGACGTACGAATGGAAATGAGAAGCTGTCAAATTTTTCTTCTCAAAAGATTTATTTTGGGTGACGTCTGTATGTAAGTGGCAGAATAGCGAGACGACTGGCGAAATTGCCATTGTAGAAATAAACTACTTTCAAGATATCAAATTGGAATTTCTCATCAGATGCAAGCTTCTGTTGTAACATTTTATACATATATATATATATATATATATATATATATATATATTGTATATTGTAATATATATATAATACAAATTTGTACATATTAGGATTGTATACTGGTAGGGAGTCGAGATATCGGCATCTCGACAAGTTCTCCGAGTGGGACAAATCACAATTGGTCCTGTCGCGACGATAGGGGTCGGGGAATGGTCGCTTGGGAATTGCCAGTCGTTTTTCCAGACTTTCAGAAATATCTACGACCCTCTAGTTCTCTCTCTCTCTCTCTCTCCCTCACTCTCCCTCTCACCACCTACGAGGTGGTAAAATACGATTGTACGCATGAAAAATATTTTTCCACCGCTGTTTGTGACGGACAAATCGAGAGAAATGAGAGGAAAGATTGTCCAAACGTTTCGTTTAATTTTACGTCTGGTAAGGTCAATCGATTCTCCATGACTATGGCAGGATTTTTTTATTTCGCAAATTTTCTCGTACAAAAAATTACCTATATGCAAAAATGTAGTTGGATTGGTGGGAGAATCCTCGATATATATATATATATATATATATATATATCCTCTTCTTTTATATATATATATATATATATGGAGCATATCTTTGGAGGGTAAGAATTGAGTTTTGCTGGTATCTCATGTGGGTAAAGTATCAATGCAATCATGCATATAATGTATGCCTCACACGTATTATAGCACATACATGTGCAAAGTATATTATGATTATGAAACTTGATTGGATTACGAAGTGTGTTCGTGCCAAGTCGTCGGGTGCGTTCATATGAAAATCATTGAAAGCGATTTATTCGCGTATGCGTGAGTGAACGAGGAGAATTCAATCGTATTTAATTTCGTCATGAATTCCACAAAGAAATAATTATCAAGATAAATGAAAATTATTGCTGAGAAAAATAATTTTAATTGGTTTGAATAAATTTTGACTGTAAATATGATTTTTTAGGTTCATTTGAATAAAATTTATTTTTATCATCGACAATTTTTCTCAACATTGGCATTTTGACATGAAGATTGAATAAGCTCAGAACTTGGCAAATTTTTCATAATTGAACGTTCAATTAAATTATTATTCTCTTTGGATCTTTCGCGAAAAAATGTCAAGGATCATAAAAAAAAAAAAAATTGGTCTGGCTGCATTAGACAGATCAAATCTGAGAGTGAAAAAGAATGTCATTGGTGTTTGTGTGCCATGGATGAAAAAAAAAAAGCTCTGGGGAGATAAGCTTCTTTTTCCTCTTTGCCTCTTTTGGAATGCTTCGTCTTCCCATTTTTTTTCTCTCGATTTTCCTATGATAATGAGTCTCCTCAACTCCTTTCAGCTCCAGTCGCTTCTTATCACTTCCGGTAAAAGCCAACGTTTTTCTTCTCCTTCTCCTTCTTATTATTCTTTTTCTATCTCATCTTTTGCTTCTTCCCATTCGGAGAGTCTCTCGTGCAAAAGGAGTGAATTATTATGTACGGGAATAGCAAGTGCGCAAATGCTCACCCAGAAAGAGAGAGAGAGAGAGAGAGGAGAGAGAGAGAGAGAGAGAGAGAGAGAGAGAGAGAGAGAGAGAGAGAGAGAGCGAGAGAGAGAGAGAGAGAGAGAGAGAGAGAGAGAGAGAGAGAGAGAGAGAGAGAGAGAGAGAGAGAGAGAGAGAGAGAGAGAGAGAGAGAGAGAGAGAGAGAGAGAGAGAGAGAGAGAGAGAGTAGAGAGAGAGAATGATTTGGTTTCTGCCAGTATAAACAATCCCCAAGAGCCCCAGAAACATTGCACAAACCCATGCACATGTACTCGGGGTAGATGCTCGTTAAGGGTGCTTCCTAAATCAACTGTGCATACCTGTGACATAGGTTTTCTCTTTACTCTCAAGAAAAAGCTACAGGGAGCTGTTGTAGTCATAGCTCTCGAGACCCTCATTGAGAGCGAAAGAGAGAGAGAGAGAGAGAGAGAGAGAGAGAGAGCTGAAGTCGACATTTTTTACTCTCTCCCTCTTCCCTGAAATTTATCTCCATTTTGTATAAAGGACGAGAAAGAAACAGACTTGGAGATTTTCATCCATCATCATCAAATGATGATAATCTGCAATCATAATCATTGTTTCAAATATTATAGTCATTTTTATCATTTCTATTATTAAACAATATCGATGAATCGACAAATTAAGAATTTTTCAATTTTTTTTCAATATTGAAACCTTGAAAATATTTTATTATGACAACGCAATTGTTAAAAAAATAATTTAAAAAAAAGTGCATTAACCACGTAACATTTTGGACTCGGATATTTTTTTTTTGCTTCGACTGTTTGAATATCATAAATATGAGAATTATTCCATTGGGTAACTAGGAAATTCTTGTGGCTTTGATTTATATATTTATGGCATAGAATGCTGCAGTGCATAAGCAAGTAGCTGGAGCCGATGTATTCGGATAAAGAGAGAGAGAGAGAGAGAGAGAGAGAGAGAGAGAGAGAGAGAGAGAGAGAGAGAGAGAGAGAGAGAGAGAGGAGAAAGAGAGAAAGAGAGAAAGAGAGGAAGAGAGAAAAAGAGAAAGAGAGAAAGAGAGAAAGAGAGAGGCAGAGAAGAGACGAGAGCAGTTTCATTTTGAGTGATGTGTCTGACGAACGATGCTAGATCCTACTCACTATTTCTATGCATTTTCGTATTCTAATACTCATTAATGGTGAAAAAAAAATCACGTTGAAATGAATCGACCTGAGCAGCATTGAATTTAGGGAAAAGTTGCCATATCTATACCTACTTCATCCCCCCCCCCCTCTCCCTCTCTCTCTCTCTCTCTCTCGCTCTCTCTCTCTCTCTCTCTCGAAATTTTGTCTCTTATGAATCTTAATGAAATCTGCACTGTCGGTGGTACGTGCAATCTGATGATTCTACCTTACACTTTCCAGAATATTCTTAGAGAAGGAAATTTTCGACATGGCTAAAATAATTGATTAAAGGGTCACGTGGGTTAATCAGAGAGCGTGAACCATAGGGGGTGTGAGCTTTACGAATCTGGGTAAGAATCGAATAAAATGATTTTGGTGAAAATTTTTAGTGAGGATTAAATACTCATTATTTTATATTCTTTGGACATAAAAAATATCTCGAGTATATTTTTCATATGGAAAATATTTTGTGTATTTTTTATTCGGCATCGTATCGGTTTGGATTACGATTTCGCGATGAAATCGTTGGGTAAAGTGAATCAAACGGATATAAAAAATGTACTTTATGTAAATGGACAAACGAATTTCCCGTGGGTTTAAGAAAGTAGATGAGGGAGGGATACAGTGATAAAAAGTCTGCAAATTCTTGCATGAACTTTGTGACCCCGGGAAAATTCCTTTTTCCGACATTCTTCGAAGCTCCATAAAGGAAATTCACTGATCATGGACCAAATATCAAAAGATTTAATCAAGCCATATATATATATATATATATCTATATATATATCAATGCCATATATATATATATATATACATATATATATATATATATATATATATATATATATATATATATATATATATATATCTATATATACATATATGGCTTGATTAAACCTTTTGATATTTGGTCGAGTTGTCTCGAATAGTTGTGTATATCATTATTATTATCATCTCAACTTTACTCATACCGACACGAGGCAGAAATTCCAGTCATGTTATATCCGCATGAATGCATTTGGTTTAATGTTAAATTGTGTATTTCTGACTTTTTCCAGCATACGAGAGTGAGCACAGAGGAATTTGCTGACAGCCACATCCGTGGCAAAGTCTACGGGGCAAAAGAAGCTCGTACAGTGAGTTGGATGAGTTTAATATGTCGTCGACGAGAATACCAGAAATATTTGAAAAATTCAAAAATTATACGATACAGGAACACATACGAGACGTCACATACGTCTAAATAAAAATATATGTCGACAAATAAACGATTTTTTTTTTTTTTTGGTGTGCATATTTTCTTTTATGTTGTAATATATATATATATATATATGTCCTCTTCTCTTATATATATATATATATTGAAAAGGTAATACGAACATTTCAAACGAGGCTGTATAGAAAGAACGTAGAGACAGATTTTTTTTTTTTTTTTTATATAATACACGAAACTCAAACGAACACGGTGGATGTCAATATAAATACGAACAAATACAACTGACTGACGTTTGACTCGCGTATACGGGAAAAGAAAAGAAGCAGCAAACAAAAAGCTTGCGAGTATGAAAATGACAAAAGGCAATATGAAGTAAAAAAAAATGTTTTATCCCAATAGTTTGGAGTTCAGATGTAAAAATATATCGATATTACAAAAATTCTTTAATCTAGTTTATCATTTTTTTCGTATCTCAAAATAATTAATTATTCATAACTTTTATTTGGTTACTACAATTAATTTGATACGTTTTATTTTTGAAAAAATAAAATAAAATAGTAGAGGATGTGCGAGTTCTGGCTTCCGGTTATACCCGTCGTATTTTTTCACAAAATGGTCAGTTTGCTTCATATGACCCAAATTGAAACGATAAAATCGCTTCAATCGAGAATCCGTAAATTTGAGAGCATTCACGAAGGGTTGCAACGGCAGCCGGAAGTAAAGAAAAAAAAAAATTTTATTGCCAATTCTGTTACATCGGTATGCATATATATACATATATATATATATATTTGCTTACTCGTATATGGTAAATTTAGTGAGGGGTGAAGGTAGCAGACAAAAATTTGTGACCCCTCCGGGGGCTGTGAAAGTTACGATATATCGCTGGCTGTGCTAAAACGCCCACAGTTTAAATGTCCACAGTAATAATGTTAAACCATGAAGTGTCATTGGGTCAAAAACAATGAAATTCATGGGTTACGGAAATGTCTGCTAATCTCTCAATGGTTTCATTTTCATTCCTATTATGTTACGCAGACAAATAATCGATCCAATTAAATGGATTTACAATAATTACAATTTTGCTAATTGTTTTTCACCCATGGACATTTATTTTGATCGTATTTCCTTTCGATCAAAGTCATTCAGGATTATTCGAAAATGATAAAATACTCGATTTCTGGATAATTCAAAATTATTTTTACAGACAAATATTTTACTATACAAAATGTATTTTTAATATGAAAAACCATCCGTGGCTAATTATTTGCAAATTTTTTCACTGCTTTATGGCAATTTGCTTGAAGAAATTTTTTGAAATGGAATTCGTCGTAGGAATAATTAAAAGTAATTTTTATTGGATCCAAGACGATTTTAACATATACGTTATGACATTCTGGAACTTCCTCTCATTATATTTATTGTAAAGCTAATTAATTAATAATTTATTGATCACGTGACTATATATTCTGGCCCAAAAGCTGCCTAAATCTATTTTTGGCGAGTGGCATTGATTTGATCATCAAGTCTTACTCGTGAAAATGAAGAACTCGTACTTCATCGACTGACAGATAGTTGAAGTATATTAGGGGTGAACGAAAGAACCCTCGATGAAGAGTGACAGTTTGACCCCATTTACGAGTCCTCGCGTGGAAAACAAAAAGGTCAGTTGCGATGTACCAATCGTTACAGTAACTCACCATGAGTGCCTATGAAAATGTAAGTTTTAAATTTATAATTAAAAATATATCGTCAAACAGCTCAGATGGGTCCATGGAGCATCATATGGTAATTCACGATGAGTGCCTATGAAAATGTAAGTTTTACATTTATAATTAAAAATATATCGTCAACCAGCTCAGATGGGTCCATGGAGCATCATATGGTAATTCACGATGAGTGCCTATAAAAATGTAAGTTTTAAATTTATAATTAAAAATATATCGTCAAACAGCTCAGATGGGTCCATGGAGCATCATATGGTAATTCACGATGAGTGCCTATGAAAATGTAAGTTTTACATTTATAATTAAAAATATATCGTCAACCAGCTCAGATGGGTCCATGGAGCATCATATGGTAATTCACGATGAGTGCCTATAAAAATGTAAGTTTTACATTTATAATAAAAAATATATCGTCAACCAGCTCAGATGGGTCCATGGAACATCATATGGTGATTCACGATGATGAGTGCCTATGAAAATGTAAGTTTTACATTTATAATAAAAAATATATCGTCAACCAGCTCAGATGGGTCCATGGAACATCATATGGTAATTCAGGATGAGTGCCTATGAAAATGTAAGTTTTACATTTATAATTACAAAATATATCGTCAAAAAGCTCAGGTTGTCCATGGAACATCATATGGTAATTCACTATGAGTGCCTATGAAAATGTAACTTTTACATTTATAATTAAAAATATATCGTCAAACCGCTCAGATGGGTCCATGGAAAATCATATGGTAATTCACCATAAGCGATCATGAAAACGCAACTTTAATAATAATAATTTTTACACTAAATAAATAAAATATAAAAGTGTCACAAATATATTTCGAATATATTGAGTATACGCGTGTCTAGAGGCCAAAGGGCATATCTCCTGGGCCTCTAAACATGAGAAATATGTATATGTATAAGATATATTATATATTTTTTATGTTTCATAGGAAATATATGAAATATATTCCACATATATTTTTCCAGCACAATTTTATATATTTCTAAATATATTCGCGTATTTTTATTTATTACATTCAGCCAATTTATTAAAAAATAATATTTCCTCCTTTCCAGTAATTATGAGAATCAAATAAATTTTCTTTCGACGATGAAAAATGAGGTTGACATTTTAAGGGTAGCAACATCCGGTCTCGAATGACATTTTATTGATTCATGGCCAATATTTGCCAGCGCAAAAAAGGCTGATTAAGATATCGAAGTGATAGGCAGTTGAGACATGTACGAAAGTATATAAAAGGGAAAAGGGGAACCAGCTAGAAATATGAGGAAGAAAAACGCACAGTGTGTAGCCGATAAGGAGAATGCGCGTGACGAGAAGCGCGCCGTTACGAGGGGGTTGCCTGGTGGTGTTTCAAGCCGGCGCCCTCCTGGCAAAACTTTCCTTCAGTATACGCGCGTCGGTACATTCGAGAGGAGATCGCGCTTATCAAAATATCCAAATTTATCAACGCGATAAATTTTCATCCCAGCATGACCCGGTCAATTAATTTTTTTTTCGCTTACCAAAAAATTTATCTCACTCGAGTGTCGTTGCAATAAAATATAATATGTTTAAAGTGTTATTGAAACCGGAAGTGAACAGATAAAAAAATCGAGAAAAAATTCGTCGAATTTTCGAAATTTCGTTAAAGAATTAAAAAAAAAAATTTACAATAAAGTTACGATAATAATAAAAAATTCACAATTAAGATATTTCGTGAGGACGTGAATTTTTAACACGTGGGGCATGTTCGATCCAAACTGTTGATGGGGTAATTTCGTGATTAGCGTGATGAATCTCGTTGAACGAAGTGGAAGATTTTTCATATAGTCGTAACGGTAAGTTTCACCTCGATTTTCTTCACATTTTTGATAAATGATTAGAATGTTTTTTTTTTTTCATCGTCGAATTCTTCTCACGAATCTCTTTGATGGCATTAAAAAGTCAAAAAAATTATCTCGCTTTTGAATTTTTGAAATACTTTGTAGAGATTTCATATCTCGATGTCATATCTTCAAATTAATTCTTACGTCCTCAAAGGGCCAAATTTATGTGCATGCAAGTCGTCGTGAATCTCGTTATTTTTAATAATTTCGATTTTTAAGTAAAAAAAAATTATTAACAAATTCATTGAAAAAAGCATAAAATAATTCAACTTTTTCATCACGAGTTCCATTATTTTTTACTGTCTCGCGCGTGTTATGTGCCACGTGTGATTCTCGCTTGCAAGCTGCGATAATCGTTTAGGATTTTTTTTTATCAAAGTTCAAACTTCTTATCATCATCCGTCGAATTTTTTCGTAGCTTACTGGAATTTTTTTAATTTTAGCAGTGGCGCAAAAATATCTTTTGTTGAAAATCGATATTTATTTGTTTCGAATCATTATTATAAATAAATTGTGTTAATTATTATAAATTATATTTTTTTAAATACATTATTATTATTATTATTATTATTATTATTATTATTATTATTATTATTATTATTAAAATACCGGTCGCCAAATAATTATCCTTCAGCAATGTACGACATTTAATCAAGCTTTGAGTCAAACCAGGTATCCGAATATTAGTCGAGCCCAGCATAATATATACTCCGAGTCCAGGAAGTCTCTGCATGGTTTTCCTCTTTGAGGCATAGCATCGTTTGTGAGTTTCGGTTATCGGGGTAATTTGTTGAAAGTCACGTTGCTCAAAAGTTTCACTTTTGAATGATTCAGAACTCGGCTAAATAGCAAAAGCTTTTCATTTGGTGGTTCATTGCGAGCCGAATAAATTAATACACTGATGATTAATATGCAGCGAAGATGGGATAGAAATCAATGAAATTTCGTGCTTTCGCGAAATATGCCAACGGCAAATTCTCGTTACACGTCTTCTATTCACCTGTTGATTATATGCGAGTACAGTCGAAAGCATTGAAATTTTAGATGAGAATTTCTGTCTGTATAAAACATGAAACATACGAGACTGATGATTACTTCGAAGGAAAAAATTTTCACTTTTTTTTTTATCCCTAAAAAAAAAAGCCTAAAATTGTCACAATTTCAAATGACCATAACTTTGTTCCTATTTGGCCGATTTGGATCGCTAGCGAATGTTTTAAAAACGTCGCAGGTAGACTTAAAAAATGGCATTTTCTCTATTGCGATAACTTTATTTTCATGGGTACAAGAGCGCTTTAAATATCGCCAAATTCAAGGATATACGAAAGTTTAGAAAACCGAAATCGACTTCAAAAAGTGTAATTTTTTTAGTCGCAATATAACACACCTGGCATTACCTCTCGGTGCTATAACGATTACGATAAAAACGAGTAAAGAGTGGTCTTGTAAATTGGGAAAAAAAAATTCTGGTCATTTCATTGAACGAATTTATTTTTTGGCCAAAGTAGAAAAGAAAAATATCACGTGTTTTTCCAAATTTATTTTTCGTATCAATATATTTTTATCGCTGATCATGAATTCGCCCGCAACATTTTTCGTAATCTGACTAATGTTCTCTGAGAGATTTGCCGCGAGATAATAATAAAAAAAAGAAAATCTTCACAAATTCCCCTTCAGTCTGATCGCGTAGTGCACGTATCTACTGCCTCAGACAGCTTGTACTCAATTATCCTTTTGGGAGCGTGATAAAAAAAAAAAAAAAAAAAAATTGCTGATCGAAAGCTCTTGGGGGATGACCCACCCTCTCTTGTCAGACTATCCGATGGAAAATCCTCCCCTAACATAGGTGCCAGCACTATATAGTATATCTGCATAAATAGGCTGACTATTAGTTTGCCATAGATAAAACGTATCCACTTTGGATGGAGTATTTTTTTTTTTTTTCATCCTTGGAGAGTTTCGTTACAATCGTTTTCTCGTTTTACTGCAACCAATTCTTCGCTTTTTTCTTCATCGTTTTTTTTCCCCCGATAACCCAAGCGAGATAACCGTTTTTTTTTCTGTATGTCATCGCCATCCTCGTCGTCGGCGACGCGATAAAGATTTGCCAAAAAAGTATAGTCACGAGAAAGGAGACAACGAGGCGATCAAAATGCCGAATGCTCTTGTTCGCAAAAAAAAAGCTTTTATTTTCTTTCTCCCATTACTTGAGGGTTTTTTTTCCCATTGCCCTGCTCGCTATGCGAATACAAAGTTATATTGTTCACACGATTTTTCGTTTTATTTCTCTTTTTTTTTTTTTTTTTATCACACACTCAGCTTGTCCCTTTTTCTTTTTGACCTTCGATCTATGTCGTCAAATCGCCACGAGACTAAACGATACTCTGAACGGAGGCCAAAGCTCATAAAAACTAATGAATTTGTTACTGGCTGTCTTGACAGCCTAAAAAAAGCTTTCCATAAAAAATTGCAAGATATAAATTCCCCTTTTGCCTAAATTGGAAATAATGATGTGACATTGAAATTAATTTGTATGGATTTGTATGGATTTGTATGAAATTTGTATGGATTTGTGTGGATTTGTACGGATTTGTACGAATTTGTATGGATTTGTATGGAATTTGTATGGAACAAGAATTGTTTGAAATTCATCAAAGGGATTATTTAAATGAGATGGACGAATATTTAGAAAAATATATTTAAAAAAATAGACTCCAAATTGTATTTTAAAATTTACCATAAGTGACAAAAATTTTAAAGAACGTTTGAATAATAAGGTAAGCGAATTTTTCTCGGTTTATAAAATTTTATCTTGAACACAAATAGAATTGTACAATTAACGTTGGCTCTTGACTCGCTCTTCGTCATCACTTAATCAAAAAATTATAATAGCAATTAGTAGAGAGTAACAGTGAGTAGCTGAGAAAAGTTTGGTGGGTTTCGAGAAATTATTACGAAACGAAAATCAATTTGGACTTAGTAATTTTCTACTGCTCGTTAGTCATCGGCTAATTACATAATTTGAAATTACTAATTTTTTTATTATGTGTTAAAATAGCAAAAACTCGCTCTTACCACTCCTGTATTTGCAGAGCTCGTTTGAACGATCCTCTAATTACCGAAAAAATTTCTCTCTACCACAATGAAAGAAAATATGATTAACTTCCTTTTTAATTACCTTTCGACTCGACATTTCATAATTTCGTTAAAATTAATTCAATCCTCGAGAGTCTCATGAAGATTAATTACTGGCCATATTCCAATGGCGGTTTTGCTCAAATTATTCAATATAAAATGTGCGGAAGTTGAGAACGAGTTCCTGGCTCGAAGCGTGATTAATGCCACAAATTTTCCCTATCCAATATTGTCTCGATTTAACGTGCATATATACATATATATATATATATATATACATATATATGCACGTTAAATAGTAAATAATAAACGGGCTTGGAGAACAATTAATCTCAACTATCGGTAACGAAGAGCTGGCAAATTTTCCTTATGGAATGTGGACCTTAAAATATTGGAAATGTTGCGGTCTACTGAAATGATTCTTTTATTTTTTTTCATTTCTGATATGAAAATTTATAATTAGCATAATTGCTGAATAAAAGGATTTCCTAAGTTCTTGGAGATCTGCGGTGACGTATTCGTATTATATGCAGCCCTAAATATTATATTAATTTGAAAAATAATTTACGTGATAGATCGTAAACAAATTTTTGCAAAATTCCAAGAGTTTTGAGAGAAATTTGCGATGATAAATTTTCCATCGTGATATTTTAATGAGATTTTTTTCGATTGATTTATTCGAGGCATAATAATTACGAATTCGTGTAAATTTATTTATATTACGAGCGTATTTTTAGCCTGACGACGACAAATTGTCACAGCCATTTCTCATCTCATTTATTGGTCATGAAAATATTCAGTGTATAATAATTCTTGGACGGAGATTATTAAATTCTGAAGATATTAATATCTCGAGCATCTCCATTTTTAACGAGACAATTATCTCTATTTCAATAACAAATTGGTCATTTTCTATAATAACAAATTGGTCATTTTCAAAAAAATACAAATTAAAATTTTTAAAATGATACTGAGAAAAAAAATTACTCAACGACGTGACAGTTTTTATTTTTCAATTTTTTTAATTCTTCAGCCTCACTTATTTGCTCTTGACAGCTTTAGTTCTTTTTTTTTAAGTCAATTGTCATAACTCTTGAATAAAAGGCGAGCAATCTGCGTGAAAATTCTTATTGATTCACAATGATCGAGATTTTCCAAGATCACGATTAATTGTCACATTGCGAAAGCTTTAATTAATAATAGGATCGTGTGTTTAGTCGTGGCACGTGAGCCACCGTAATTGATAGATTAAACTTTGGTAATTGATCAGGATGATACCTGGTCATTTGCCAAAGATACAGAGGTGAAGATAGTCGGTGAGGGTGGAGGGGATTACTAGAGAGAGGGTTGGGGAGATTGGAGGGATGCAAATAGATAGATATTTCACCCTTAGCTGCATAGATCCTGTGTTCAGAATTTAGATATTTGGGAGGCTTCTTGATGTATTTATTAATCCTTTGCGAATTCTCCCCATATATATATATATATATATATCTATATATATATATATATACAAATTTGATACTTTTGACCAGAGTTACAGACCACCACGTGATAATTTTCGAGCTGACAAACCCATGAAATGTTACGAGATATATTAATAATAGAAAAATATTTTTGATGATGTTTCGTAAACCGAAAACCGAAAACAGTAATATGGGATCTGAAATTGAGTTTTCCCTCGTGTATTCAGAATTTAGACAGTTGGGAGGCTTCTTGATGTATTTATTAATCCTTTGCGAATTCTCCCCATATATATATATATATATATATATATATATAAATATATATACAAACTTGATACTTTTGACCAGAGTTACAGACCACCACGTGATAATTTTCGAGCTGACAAACCCATGAAATGTTACGAGATATATTAATAATAGAACAATATTTCTGACGATTTTTCGTAAACCGAAAACCGAAATATGGGATCTGAAATTGAGTTTTCGTGTATTTCCTCCATTTGGTCGATTCCAACTCTTTTTCTCACGCCTATAAATATATTTACAAGTTGATTATCGTGTGAACTGCTGCTCTCGCAGTACAGCTGTTTGTTCTTCACCTCATCGATGAGTATTTTACGTGTCTTAAGGGCATCACCATGCTGCTTATAAAATTTAATAAAAATTCTCGTCTGAATTTTTACTGTTAAAAAAATTAAATATGACGAAGAAAAAAAATCATTACAAAAAACGACATAATGGAATTGAATTTATTTAATGGTCAATAATGTATAACGAACGCATTAAAATTTCACGCGTTATCTCCATGGGGAGTTAATGTAGATGGAATCACGAACAGGGAAAATTCTCGACTAAAATGAGCTCGTTCATCACGACCGGTGAAAAGGATACGTCAGAAGTTACTTTTCGTTCGTTCCAGCCTCTCGTGAGTCTAATAAATAAATAATAAAAAAAGCTGTGAATGTTGGAATGGGAATTAATTCAATTTACTTAGTCTCCAGAGGTGGTTATTCTAAATCATAAATCACAATTAGCTGGACATTTTGTACCATGTTTTAGGGATAAAATAATTCTCTTATATATATATATATATATATATATATATATATATATATATATATATATATAGAGAGAGAGAGAGAGAGAGAGAGAGAGAGAGAGAGAAATCGATCGTTTTACATGCTCCATATGTTGTTGTTATACAGCAAAATATGACCAGCACTTTGTCTATGACATAACTAACCATATCCTAATTAATGGTATGCTCGAGATCTGCCACAATAGCGATGAAAAAGAGGCCAATAGATTTCCGGTAATTTGCACAAACGTATATCAATCTGGACGATTTCTTATCACGTTCAACTTGGCCACTGCCAATTTAACTTTTGACACTATAGCAACCAAGTTTAGTCAACACTTTTTACTGATCCTTATGAACGATATTACGTCACCAGTTTGTTAATTACTCACGAGAATTCGGGTGTTAAAAAACATTGAATGAAATAAAAGTTGGCTGATTTAAATAAAAATATATAAGCAATTATTTAAAATAAATGCTTACTATGGTAAAAAAAAATTAAATCATTGGCATATATTTGTACAATAATTTTGTGTTTGATATTTCTTGATTTAAAACAATTTTTTTATTGCATTTGTATTTTTTTATCATTCGAAAAAATATTAGAATATCAATAACGAGAGAATATGTGGTGAGAGATTCGAAAAATTCGATGACTCACCATGACAAAGATTATTTTTCTTTCTTTCTATTGTGATTTTATTCTGAATAAAAATTTATACACCACGAGATACGATAAATTTTAAAAATATTGCCACCTGGCTGGAGTGCCAAAATGGTAGTTTTTCTCGGTGTACATTTTTCTCTCAATGTATACAACTATTGCAAATCTGTATATAATTTTTATCTAGTCTTTGGTGGTCATGTGTGTTTTTTCGTTCATAGCCGAGAAGCAGCGAACAGAATTACGACCTACATGCTCACCGATCGGAGAACCGTTATATACACTAAATCACAAAATATATTTACTTTTATCCGCGTGAGTTGAGCCATTTACTGAAAGAATGAAAAAGTAGATCTAGTTCTCTCGATTATTATTGAATTTATCTGGGCATGCAGGAAAGGAAAAAAGCAACTTATAAAATAAAATAATAACAATCACATATTGTTTATATTAAAATTCGTACGAGTTTGGAACTTGCAAGCTCCGAAAGTGATTTTTTTTTTGTTTCTCTACTCTCGTAGTTTTCAAAGTAGAGACATTTTTTTTTTTTTTTTTCGTTTATGAAAGCTCTGAAGTTAATTTAATTTTTGTCAGAATGAATTATTCCTGTTGAAGCTGCTTTTATTTTGTTATAAAAACTTTTGTGTCTTTAAACAAATGCTCAATGAGAGAAACGAAATATGAAGAAAAAGTCTTTCTGTATTTCCAATTAATATATTTCCAATTAATGTATTTCCAATTAATCTAATCAATTTGTGTCAAAAATTCATGAAAAAATTAAGAATGTTATTATTGCGCTAATACTAAAAATTCAACCATAATCTCAGGTGAAAAATCTGCAGCAGACAAAGTTACAATTTTTGGCTGAATCCCATTAATTAATGGAAAAAGGTGAAATTAAATTTCGAATAATTTTTGCACCAGATAACAATAATTTATTAAAAAATGGCATCACTGCAAAAATTTTCCATCTTATCTATTTATTTTCCCGATTGTAATAAATACAAGAAACAACTTCTAGAATGATTACTTTCGAGGATCAATTTTTCAAACTTTTTTTTTTACTTTTTTGTTCCAGCACAAAAAAACTTTTCTTTTCCTGAGCTTTCCGCTTAGCTCTCGCTGTGTTGTGGTATAGAAATTGGTGGAATCAGCGACCTCTATCGCCTTCGTGATAAAGTACCAGCCGGCTTTAACCCCGGCATCGGAATTACAAAAGTGTTTTAACCCCCTCGAAGCAACGTCGGGGTCAAACTTATCGTCTCTCTCTCTTTCTCTCTCTCTTCCTCTTCCTCTTTTTCTCTAAACCTTGGCTAGTGCTCTCGACAGTAAAGCTTTCGAGCTTTCTCTCTTGCTTTTCCAACCTGCGTAAAAGCTTGTCACGACGATCGTCTATTGCTCGTGCTTTGCGGTCCCATGCATAAAACTTGCCCTTTTCACTTGTGCGATCGTCTTTTTATGAAATAAATGTTAGAGAGTTTCGCATTAAATATTATTTATTTAATTCGTAACGCTGCTTCTTATTCGTAATACAATTTTCCAAATAAAAACAATTTATATAAAAATCCTCGACTAAAGTGATCTAAATGAGACTTAAGAGACGTATTAAAAACGTTACTCTGCAGAGCTTTTTTATCCTGCTGTAAAGCGCCTCGAAAAAAAATCACCCTCTGATAAAATGATCAATGAATCAAATTTAGTTTTATTTGCACAACTTTTCCAAAGTTTTTTACAAAAAGTTCTGATAAAATTAATATACGAATATTAAAAAAAAATTATGATAAGAAGTTTGTTTGTAAAATAATATATATATATATTTATTGAATCTACGATCGAAAAAATAGATAAATATTTCAAAGCCATCCGCACTTGGAACGTTTTGTCACGAATATCAAATAAAAGGGCCTTGGGGATAAATTGACCCTAACAAGTTTAAAAATGCATATCACGAACGTATAAGAGTCGTTGGTCGTTGGCTATTATGAATATCGTAACGACACTTCATACATATCCTCGAGAAATTTGTTCTCTCTCATTTTCTGGTTCCCTCGCATTGTTATGGAAAAAAAGGGAAAATAGATAGGGTGAGTTGATTAGGAAAATTTTATGCACTGGACGTGCAAACTGCCATCAACCACACACATATAAGACTTGACTAGTTACTCGTGTGTAAAGGACTCATCAACCGTGGCCACCTTGGAAAGATTTCATGCGCAAGTTCAATTAATTTTAACAAGCTTAATTTTATTTAGAGGCTCCCTTAAAGTTTAACCACGTGAAACTCTTGCTCAACTTGGGTGACATTTCGATTTAGCAAGAGTTCCCCTCGCTTTGTAAATCATTTATTTTATACATTTCATTCCAGGCAACTTTACGAACATAAAGTTGTGCATCTTTAAAAGCTCCATGTCATGGGATGCTAGAGGGTAGTTTTTATTTTTTCAATTACTGTTAATGATAAATCGTTTGGATTCTGTTCCCTTTGGACTCCATTTTTAACATACATGGCCACCTTGGAAAAATTTCATGCGCAAGTTCAATTAATTTTAACAAGCTTAATTTTATTTAGAGGCTCCCTTAAAGTTTAACCACGTGAAACTCTTGCTCAACTTGGGTGACATTTCGATTTAGCAAGAGTTCCCCTCGCTTTGTAAATCATTTATTGCATACATTTCATTCCAGGCAACTTTACGACCATAAAGTTCTGCATCTTTAAAAGCTCCATGTCATGGGATGCTAGAGGGTAGTTTTTATTTTTTTAATTACTGTTAATGATTAATCGTTTGGACTCTGTTCCGCTTGGACTCCATTTTTAAGCTCGATTTCATCGAATGCGAGAGGGTGGTTTTTTTTTTTTTTAGTTACTATAAATAATGATAAAACTTTTGCAACTGTAGCATTAGTGGAACTTTTTTTGTGGACGTTAAAATTAAATATCTTTGATGCTAGTCATTTTTTTATATGAAAAAAGTATGAAAAAAATTCGACGATATAAAAAAAAATGTAAATTTAACAATTCCTTGTCTTAATTTACGAATTCTTACAAGGAAACCTTGAAGAGTGCTGTGCAGAATATTTCAAGAACTCGAGGGAAGTTTTTAAACAAATAATTGATCAAGAACAGGTAAACGTGCCAAAGAAACCTTAAGTAAAAATAAAAACAATTTAAAAAAACCTATTCCTCACATATTACATAATTAAAGTCTAGGAAAATGCAACAAGAATGTAATAAGAAAATGAAAAAAATATATACCCTTGGATAAGTTTGAAGAATATATATGGATAGTTCTGCTTTAAACTTCGTCCAAAAGTTTATTCATGGGGGTAGATTGTACGAAAAAAAAAAGAAAAAAGAAACTTACCTCTGGCGATATTAGACCCTTCCAATTACTCAACTGTTGGATAAAATGAGTGTTCACTTTGCTGCTCGCTACGATCGTGAAGCTTAACGTTTGAAGATCGAAAAAAAAGATTCCTTTCTTCAACAACATATATATATATATATATATATATATATATCTGTGACAACTTATCGTGTATTCCACACGAAGCAGACTGATTTTTAGCCAAGGCCATTTTTCGTATTCGGTTCATTGACGAAAAGGTGGATCAGAAAAATAGTGTAAAAAAAAAAGAAAGCATAAAATAAAATTGACGAAAGTCTGCCAAGCTTATCAAAAGAAATAGTGGAATAAAAATATTATTTTTTCGAAAAAATAACTTCACGTTAAAGTCAACGAACCGTGAGAGCAAAAAGAAGAAAATAATATTAGAATTTATTTTCGATCCAGGACAATTCTCGGTGCAGTTGGTTACATTTAAATAATTTATAAAGAAGTGCTGTGCGGTAGGAAAAGCTCAGGATGTCGTACAGTACAGTCCAGATTATCTTAATTTACGAGGACGTGAATGGCATTTATTACCATCCGACCAGAACCAGAAATCTATTACTACCTATCTCGTGATTTATCGTCGTGATTCTCATGCAGAAATCCCCCTCCTATTTCTTTGCACTCTCTGACTCGAGCTTGTCTCTCAACCCCCAAAATAATTCACGAGCTTCTCACCATTATTTAATCAATTTAATTCTTTTCTCTCACCGTTTATCTTCGCAACGGGGCCAGAAATCTCCACTCGGTCCATTTGCTTCCCGAAGTCATGTTAGCCAGATGGAGAAAGAATTTCCGACATACACATAATGCATAAAAATTATATATATTTTTTCAAAATACGAGTGTGACACATTGAAAAATTCCTCAATATCGAACGTTCTTCGTGTAGAATTTTTTAAAATAATTTCTCACAAAAATACGAGCACTTTTATTCCTTTTCATTGAAAGGGCCACCCTTGTATTTATGTGTATATATATATTTATATAAATACAAGGGTGGCCCTTGTAACGGTGGACGTAGTCCATTAACGACGCAGTAAATCAAGTAGATTTTTAAAGTGAACCACGTTGACCTCAAAAGTGAAACATACAACCCTTATAATATATAATACATAGACCATGAGATCGAAGGTATCCATTTTGGACCACTCCAATCATTAAACGATAAATTTTAACGCTGTGAGAATGGCAAAAAATTAATTTGTCATCGAATATACAAAATTCTATTGCCTCATTTTTTTAAATCACTATGCAAGTTCTCGTAAATTTCGAATGAACATTTTTGAAGAATTTATTCATGACAAAATGACAATTATTTCAAGTTATTCCTAATATTTTAATTTTTTTTTTTTTATTTTGTTATTTTTTTCTCGTTATGGTATTTAAATTGAATACCAGGGTGGAAAAATATTTCAAGACGGACCGAGGGGTAACTCAATTAATCTCCCTTTTCTTCGTCATTGTTGGAAATTCAAGAAAAAATGAACATAATGAAATAGGAAGAAAAAAAACTGAAAAGATTTTTTCTGCTCTGTCAAAAAGCAGCCATTTTATTCACTTCAACGGTAAATCACATTCATTTTCTCGTAACATTGGACTACACCGGACAATGTCGTTTCCCAAGTTGAGCAATTTAACTCAACCGTTGCTGTGCGTTGTCGCGAACAGAGAGGGGGAGAGAGAGAGAGAGAGAGAGAGAGAGGGGGGGGGGGAGAGAGAGAGAGAGGGAGAGAGAGAGAGAGAGAGAGAGAGAGAGAGAGAGAGAGAGAGCGAGAGAGAGAGAGAGGGGGGGGGAAGAGAGAGAGAGAGCGAAATAAAGTTTTGTACAACGTCACAGTTGAGTTCGTTACGTGGCTTTTCAGTTGTTTCCCATCTCTATGCTGTCTGCATCTATATGGTTGTTGACGCGCCGGAGGGTGAAAAGGAAAATTGGGTCGGACAGGAGATTCGAACGTAATTCCTGCGAGAGGATGAAGAGCACCTGTTCGTTCGACGTAAAACCTTTTGTCCGTCTTTACTTTATTTACATTTTATGCAATTGCCCGAGGAGATTGGTGGCAAAAAATAAATAAAACGTGGATAAAATGGCCTGGTAAAACTCGTTCAAAGTTGGACATTCGTACTTCTCACGAAACTAAAGTACAAAAACGTTTCGTAGACAGGAAAAAAATAGGCGTTAATTCTTAGAGAAGATATCGATGGGTTTAGTCGAAGTAAAAGGCGCTTTTTAGCTTTGAAAAAACTAGATGTGAGAACCAGCATGAGAGTTACAACATTTTATCTTCGTGCTTTGTAAACTTTTTTTCTCTCTCTCTCTCTCTTTCTCTTTTGCTCTCTTATTTCTCTCTCTCTTATTTATGCTTATTTATGCTCTCTCTTATTTATGCTTTTTCTCTCTTATTTCTCTCTCTCTCTCTCTTTTTCTCTCTTATTTCTCTCTCTCTCTCTTTTGCTCTATTATTTCTCTCTCTCTCTCTCTCTCGTTCGCTCTCTTATTTTTCAGCCATAGTTGATTAAATTCCAAGATAAATATAATATTCTTCAAGCTGTATCGTTTAATTAATTCAACGCAAAAGCTCTAAATTATCATCTTATTCACTCATAGACTAAACAAGATAATTTGGATGAAGAAACTTCATGCAAAGAACACGTGCGAGTCTCTCGTGTTGAAAATTAAAAATGAAACACAGAAACTTCAAGAGCAAAGCGAAAAATTACAAGATAGTAATTTAAAAGGGTAATAAAAAAGGTTATAAAAATTGAAATATATTTTATTATGCATCGCTAGTTGAGATTTTCAACAGAAAACATTGCTAAAAGCGTAAAATAATAATTTGAAATGTCAAAAAAAATGATAATGCATTAATTAATTTTAGAATAAAATGAAATAAAAAAATGATAACAAGGAGAGAAAGTTGACCACAAAAATCTATTGAGTTTATCGATCATACGAGAGATCGTAGGGGGATGAATTTCGTAGAAAATGGCAAAGATCGTTCAAATAGTAGTTTCTACTACTATTCACTTCACTACCTCATTTTTTAATCAACTGCAGAGCCCTCTATATATACTGAACATATATATATATACATGTATGAGCTCTCGGAATTCTCCATATAAATGAGCTTTTCGATTGTGTGAGAAATCGCTTCAGGTAGTTTTCGAGTATTTTCACTATCCAAGTTTTTTAAGCTTTTCAGTAAATATCGTGCAAAAGGGTAGAATGATCGTTAAAATAGCGCCAAAATTCTCTCTTTCAATCATACGTATGTAAACTCTCGGTCCTCTTGGTCCTCTCTCTCTCTCTCTCTCTCAGTACATATAAATTAAATGAGATCGTCAAGAAACGATAGGAAGAGGATTAAAATTGAGAATGTCACAGGTGGTCGTTACGTTCTCAAATATTGTCAAAAGAAACGTGCGGTACCTGAAAATATTCCTGTGGCAAATACACATATATATATATATATATATATATATATATATATATATATATATATGTCGTAAACGTAAAATACAGGTATATTGCAAACCAACCCTGTCCAGCGAAAAAGCTTTGTAAATTGACGAGAGTATCTAACGACGTGCAAATATAACGAGTCCACGTAGAGTGAGGGTAAACATAGGGGTTGCAAAAAATAGTATTTTTTGCTCTCACCAGTAGCAAACTCATTGCGAGTACATTTCTCTCTGTCAAACACTTTGAACTTGTGTACATTGAGATGAGTTACACATTAAATTGTTTGAGCAAATGTATGAAGTACGTGCAGCAAATTGTCATTTGATTAATTAAACAAAGTTGCTTTATCGTTTACTCGAAAGCAAAAAAATTGTCAACCCTTTTGTAAGCATGAAAAAAAAAATTGTCATTATAGTTGTGAAATTATGAAATTTTGCTCGAGGTAATGTAAAGACGTTTGGACAATTTTACACTTTTATAAAGTAAGTTTTGTTAATATTGAGAAATAGTGTGGGAATGAATAAATTATATTACTGTATATAGTTCACGTCAATATATTTTTTATTGCACATGGAGGAACATTTATTCAAACTATATTATTGTCGCTTCAGCAATAAAAAATGTGAAAGTTTTAATTCATTTTTTATTTTTCTAGGGTGTCGGATATTTTTTTCATCTCATACGAGTTTGTATGGTTATTCAGAAATATTGAGAATCCCAGAATAAAAGTTAACAGACAATTTCGAGACAATTTGCATTCACCTCTCTCTCTCTCTCTCTCGCACTCATTGGAGTTTAACATCACCTTAAACGTAAATTATATTACTGTATATAGTTCACGTCAATATATTCACGTCTATATATTTTTTATTGGACATGGAGGAACATTTATTCAAACTATATTATTACCGCTTGAGCCATAAGACTTTAACTGCCTTTCTACATGCTTTGTATACCATAAATTTTTCGTACAATTGTAAAAGAAAAATATAAATCACTGGCAATGCAGGTAAAATCTCTCACTCTCTGTATATGTCAGGAGTATTAAACGATTATTATCTACATACATAGATCAATGGATTTGTGGCTTCTTCTTAAATTGAGAATTATCGAGAAACTATTTTAGCAAATGACTTATTTTATCCGGAATCTCATTTGAATAAATAAATAATATTTTTCGAAAAATTATACAATCCATAATTAGCCCAACAAATTTTATTTATTGCAGGCACAAAATTTATTTAATAAGAATAAATTTCGTTGCACTAAAATTAAATTTTATTTCATAATAAAAATGAGTTGATTCCTTTCGATCCAACCAGATAAAAGGGGGAGAAAGATTTTTAGGATTTTAAACGAATAATACGATAGCATTTGGCAATAAAGTTTTTTAATTCTCTTGCGAGAATCCCTTCAGCAAATATCCTCATTGTGAAGGATTTATTATACATTGTCGATGCCACAGGAAGTCTCAGTGCAACTCCTACAGCGTTGCCAACCGTCCATTGTATTGTCGATAAATGCATTCATATATATATATATATATATATATATATATATATATATATATATATGTATATGAATGCTCATCATATATATATATATGTATATGAATGCTCATCATATATATATATATATATATGATGAGCTGATTGACTAGTATCATGCTAGCCTGGCTGACGTCTATGGAGAATATATATATATATATATATAGGAACTCTGGCTTTGCGAACAGGACAGTTACAGCACCATTCTGTGATGTCGAGAAACTCGAGAACATTTTGGTTCGCCCGCAGGTAAATCAGAGAATAATGTAATTTGTAACAATGATATGGCAATACTGCCCCAATTATAAGGGTAACTTGAATGCATATTCTCTATACGGATGGATGGATAAACCCACCAAAGTAAATGAACACCTAAGAATCAGCCTCAATGAATTAACACTCGTATTAAAATCACTATAAAAAATCACTAGAAAAAAAGCTCATTAGTTTTTGTCAAAGACTTAAATCGACATTTTAACAAATAAAAGAAAAATATCAATTACCATTTTTTTTTCTGATAAAAAAAAAGTACACGAAATTATTTCTTTCCATGATTTTTCCCATTTATGCTCAATGCTAAAAATAAAAGAAAACGAAAAAAAATTGAAGTAAAAATTATACCAATTATTACCAATTATAAGGGTAACTTGAACGTTCATATTCTCTATACGGATGGATGGATAAACCCACCAAAGTAAATGAACACCTTAGAATCAGCCTCAATGAATTAACACTCGTATTAAAATCACTAGAAGAAAAGCTCATTAGTTTTTATCAAAGACTTAAATCGACATTTTAAAAAATAAAAGAAAAATATCAATTACCATTTTTTTTCTGATAAAAAAAAAGTACACGAAATTATTTCTTTCCATAATTTTTCCCATTTATGCTCAGTGCTAAAAACAAAGAAAAAGATAAAAAAATTGAAGCAGAATTTTAATTTCCGTACAGATTGTAGATTGTACTCAGTCGTATAAATATTGTCATCAGTTGGAGCGATCCAGAGTAATTTAGAAAATGCTTTTCTGCCCAGACTTTGAGAGAGTGGCGAAGCAATACTATGGGGAATATTATGAGAACAATTTTTTTTAATTACTTGGCACCGAGAAATACTTCTTCGTGGTTAAGACTGCAAGCACGGAAAATTGCTGGCTCGATATGAGTTTTTTCATAGAATTTTATAAGAGAGAGATCGAGAGTCTTCACTGCCTTAATGGACCCGTCAAGATTTAATACACCAATAAATTTTTGTGCTAAAAAAAAAACAAAATTAAACCAGGATTCTTCCAGCCTTTAAGAGATCTCTGTAACGCAATTGATTCAGTCCATTCTCAAGCTTTTTATTCGCGGGTATTTTCCTCCTTAACGTTGTTCGTGGTGAAACAAAAAAAAAAAAATTATCCACTTAACTTTTACGAGGAAAAATGAGTCGACGCATTGTGGTCGTTATCGAGAAAGTCCGTTTACCGACTTCCAATAATCTCGGGTATTCGATTCATTCACCCCGTATAGCATCGAAACGACGAAAACTTTACTGGAGCTCGAGTGACTGGTTATCGATTTGGAAATAAGTGACTTTCACGCTTTTTAAACAATTTAAACGCAAACAAAAGGAAAAATGTTTAAGCGTCGTTCTCTCTTTCAACTCTTTGGACTCTTTCGACGAGAATGTCTTTAGGCTGGAATGTCAAAGTTGAAATTTTCACCCCTTATAGCATCGAAACAACGAAAACTTTACTGGAGCTGGAGTGACTGGTTATCGAATTGGAAATAAGTGACTTTCACGCCTTTTAAACAATTTAAACGTAAACAAAACGAAAAATGTTTAAACGTCGTTCTCTCTTTCGACTCTTTCGACGAGAATGTCTTTAGGCTGCAATGTCAAAGTTCAAATTTTCACAAGTTTCAACTCACTCAGTTTTGGTTCACTCACCCCGTATAGCATCGAAACAACGAAAACTTTACTGGAGCTCGAGTGACTGGTTATCGTATTGGAAATAAGTGACTTTCACGCCTTTTAAACAATTTAAACGTAAACAAAACGAAAAATATTTAAACGTCGTTCTCTCTTTCAACTCTTTGGACTCTTTCGACGAGAATGTCTTTAGACTGCAATGTCAAAGTTCAAATTTTCACAAGTTTCAACTCACTCAGTTTCGGTTCACTCACCCCGTATAGCATCGAAACAACGAAAACTTTACTGGAGCTCGAGTGACTGGTTATCGATTTGGAAATAAGTGACTTTCACGCTTTTTAAACAATTTAAACGCAAACAAAAGGAAAAATGTTTAAGCGTCGTTCTCTCTTTCAACTCTTTGGACTCTTTCGACGAGAATGTCTTTAGGCTGGAATGTCAAAGTTGAAATTTTCACCCCTTATAGCATCGAAACAACGAAAACTTTACTGGAGCTGGAGTGACTGGTTATCGAATTGGAAATAAGTGACTTTCACGCCTTTTAAACAATTTAAACGTAAACAAAACGAAAAATGTTTAAACGTCGTTCTCTCTTTCGACTCTTTCGACGAGAATGTCTTTAGGCTGCAATGTCAAAGTTCAAATTTTCACAAGTTTCAACTCACTCAGTTTTGGTTCACTCACCCCGTATAGCATCGAAACAACGAAAACTTTACTGGAGCTCGAGTGACTGGTTATCGAATTGGAAATAAGTGACTTTCACGGTTTTTAAGCAATTTGAACGTAAACAAAACGAAAAATGTTTAAACGTCGTTCTCTCTTTCGACTCTTTCGACTCTTTCGACTCTTTCGACGAGAATGTCTTTAGGCTGCAATGTCAAAGTTCAAATTTTCACAAGTTCCAGCTGACTCAGTTTCGGTTGACTCACCCCCTATAGCATCGAAACGACGAAAACTTGCAGATCGAATTTAATATTCGCTGAGAAAATAGGGGTGAGAAATAAAAAATTGGAGGATCTCAAGATCGCGTATTTCTTTATTTTGCTTCGTGGAATTCTGAATTGTTGATAATTATCCTTAACCAGAACTAAAGCTTGAAGCTCAGAATGCAATTTAAAGCAGAATTTGGTTAAAATCTTACAGTCGTTTCATACTCAAGTTCCAACTTTCGTTTTAAAACTTCGGATTATAGGAGTCGACCTAATTGCCCTTGTCAAGAAATCGGATGAGAGAAAAAAAGCACAAGCTCATATTGTTACACGCAAACTTTGAGCTTTCCGATAATTATCGATTGGCTGAATTTCTTCGATGATTAAATGTGTGACGTCACAAATACTTTTCAATCTCATTACAGTATGTATTGGTTGAAAGTTAAGCTATAGATGAAAACCGATACCGAATAGGAACTACAAAATTACTCAAAAGTTTTTCATTAAATGAGATCAACTCTCCTCCATCTACGTCCTTAAGATGTAAGCCCTAAGCTTTGACTCGCTGACTTTTCGTTGCTCAATCTTTCACCAAGGATTTTTTGGTCTTTGCAAAAAAAATTTTTTCAATCCACGGACAGAGATGATTCATGACATCCTTTTCCATGTGCCCAGATGATCTCTCGGAAAGATAAGCCGCACAAGGTAAAATAAGATAAACGCCTATCGTGTGTTTTATCATACATAGTAAAATACAGACAAAATCATCCAGCATGGAAAGTTTATTGACATTTTTCACTGGTTGCAATACGCCAGAAGAGACGAGATGCACCAAATAGTCCAATATTTTAATCAGCTCAATATTATATTATAATCAGCCAACATTTTAATTATCCACATATTTTATTCAGCCCAGTATTTTAATCAGCCCAGTATTTTAATCAGCCCAGTATTTTAATCAGCCCAATATTTTAATCAGCCAAATATTTTATTCAGCCCAGTATTTTAATCAGCCCAATATTTTCATCAGCCCAATGTTTTAATCAGATCAATATTTCCATCAGCCAAATATTTTATTCAGCCCAGTATTTTAATCAGCCCAGTATTTTAGTCAGCCCAGTTTTTTGATCAGCACAATATTTTAATCAGCCCAATATTTTAATCAGCCCAATATTTTAATCAGCCCAATATTTTAATCAGCTCAATATTTTAATCAGCGACATATTTTAATCAGCGACATATTTTAATCAGTAACATATTTTAATCAGCAACATATTTTAATCAGCAGCATATTTTAATCAGCCCAATATTTTAATCAGCCCAATATTTTAATCAGTAACATATTTTAATCAGCAACATATTTTAATCAGCAGCATATTTTAATCAGCCTGGTAGGCCATCTGATTCTCCCGCTGTCGTAACCATCATATGGAGATAAATTGGTAAAGTTTTTGCCGGGAATAAAGATTACCCTTTTCCTCTTCTCTTTTCTCTTTTTCTCGTGCTCAAGATGTGTCTCTCCGAGACATCGCATTTTTATTGGTCACTTGGCGATATTAAAAATCTTGCAAAACGAACCTTGACATCCAGAGTGTGACGCTGACAAAGCGATGCCACCTTTATACCATAAAAAATTTCCTTCGTCCTTTTTTCAAGCTTGAGTCTTCAGTTGATCCATGCTCGTGAATTGTATAATTTTGTAATTAACAAAAATTGCAAGCTCATGAATTTCACTGAACTAGAATTGCCAAATTAATTATAAAATGTATATTGATGACACCAGTACGAATGGATGGGTAGAAATCCAATGGAGAAACCTTTTTGAACTATTAGATGATTGATCGTACAAGAGTTCACCAGGATGACCCACGATGCTGTTGCAATTAATTTCCTTCGGAGGATGAAGGATCAGCATGATGGTTTGGTGGTTAATGGAAATTGCAAGTCACGCGGAACTTTCATTGGCTTGATTTATACAGGCAGCAATTTGTATCAATAGAAGAAGCTTACCATCGACAAATGTGAATGATAAAATCAACTATGAGAATATCTTAAGCTCCATACTTATTGAATTTCCTATTTTCTATTGTCACTCAAATTCTCAGTCCTTTTAGTATCAAATACATTGAACATGTTTAAGTTGATTTTAGGAGAAAATATTTAAAGAATAATTTTTAATTTATTAAGACGAAAAGTTACTACGAGTGAAAATTTTCAGCATAAACTAATAGCGAGGCAATTTTATAGGCTTTTTAAATTCTCTGTCGTTCTAGTATTAAAAACTTTGGACTCGTTAAAGTTGTTTTTTCTCGGACAGGGACAAAGTGTTTGAACAATATTTTTTATTTCTCGAAACGAGATAGGACGTCAGGATATTTCAACATTTTATTGGCCCAAACGAAAGTTCGATCTTATCAGTTTTTTTCATTTAAAAATTCGACTCTGCCCACGAGTTTTTCTCACATTTCGTAATTAATTTTTCCATTACTGAAGACACTTCATCATTGTGAATTTAGTTTCGAACAAATGAGAAATGGAGGTAATTCTATGGAATGAAATGGTGGGTGTCTCACTAACAATTGAATTACTGCTCTCTCGTCATAATAATAATTTCTCGACCATATAAAATCAGAGCTTTTATGTTATACTGTAATAAATTGTTGCTGGTTTGAAATTTTAGCTTTGTAACTTTATAGCTCTCGATATTGCTCTCAAACAATGTCTTCTACCTAACGAAAGTTCGATCTTATCAGATTTTTTCATTTAAAAATTCGACTCTGCCCACGTGTTTTTCTCACATTTCGTAATTAATTTTTCCATTACTGAAGACACTTCATCATTGTGAATTTAGTTTCGAACAAATGAGAAATGGAGGTAACTCCATGAAATTAAATGGTTGGTGTCTCACTGACAATTGAATTGCTGGTCGCTTGTCATAATAATAATTTCTCGACCATATAAATTCAGAGCTTTTATGTTGGACTGTAATAAATTGTTGCTGGTTTGAAATTTTAGCTTTGTAACTTTATAGCTCTCGATATTGCTCTCAAACAATGTCTTCTACCCAACAATAGAGATATATTCTATTTGCTTGGGCATGCCGATTTCCAGAAGCATAAAACTCATACTTGTCCGTATCCTCTATATCTCGGATTCTCGTATCATTATACAAATGGTAGGAGGGCACAATTTCACCCTAGGAAAATCATCCAGCCACGAATGTGTGGGCTGAGAGATGAGACAAGCTTCTCGGTATAACAAGAACCCCGAAGAGGAGGCTGGTACATGATAGTATATATATATATATATATGTGTGTGCGTGAGTGTGTGTATATATATGTATATATGAGTGTATATACGTGTATATATGTATATATGAGTGTATATACGTGTATATATGTATATATGTATATACATATATATATATTTAATATGGAGCTCAGCATCAGCAACAAAACAGCACACACAGTTATTGAGAGCTTCTTGAGCCTCAACCACGTATATTTCCTTACGAAATATGAGAGACGCACATTCTTAACGATGCATCGTTAACGCCAGGGGCAATCTAATGCGCTTCGGCAAACACACGGTATATTTTTGGTGTGGTATGACGTTGCATGAATAATTCTTATCGACGAATAAACAACAAAATTCTGGCACCCTCTTAACCACAATGTGAGCTTTTATGAGTTTTCCAAGTATCGTGCCAGGCAACACGCGTGTTTTTCGTTAAACTTTTCTCTCTCTCTCTCTCGCTCTCTCTCTCTGTCTAACAATTTTCCACAGCCAACAATTTCTGATTGAAAAGGATCAAGAGGAGAAAATTTTCTATTAAGGGATGAAAAAAACAAAAAAATGTAATAAAATTATAAGCTCACAGATGAGAAGAATTTCAGTATTTTTTCAACCACACGTGGCATTACAAAACAAAAAACGTTTCCTCGTAAAAGACATGATATCTTTTGTCTCGCAGAATCTTTCATCACATTAAGCAATGCTTTTTGTCACAGGCGAATTATTTTTCCATAAATTCGACTAAATATCATAATAAAATATTTTCTTCCATACAATTTCCTCATGGGGAAAAAAAACAATTATTTTTCGTCCGTTTAATGTCGCTTGAACTCCACCACAGTCTATGGTAATTTTTATCATTAGTACTTTTTCCCAGTTATAAGAAAAAGAACGGGACAGAGCACTTGGAAGTTTGCAGTGCACAAAAGGGCCCACTCGACTTGTTTTTTTTTTTTTTTTTACGGCCACGAAGGTCGTACCGTAAATCTGGCATCCAAGAATAGTGGTCAAAGAAAGAATCCTGAGAAAAGGAAGAAGGAAAAGCAGGATCTGCGTCGTGAAAACGAAAAAGTTTTCTTTATCCTGGAAGTGGTGGATGGAAAAATTGAGCGATGAGAGCGAAAAAGACTGCTGTGAATAAACCGAGTATTCCGTTTAGTGGGTTATGCATGGTAATGTCTATTACGACTGTGGAGATCGGCTAGTGTGTTTGTGACTCGTTAAAACATCATATATATGTATGCTTTCTGCTCGTCTTTTATCTCGGTTCATGTTTGCTGCAACCACGGTGCCCTGAGCTTGGGATCGCGTGGGTGTGTGTGTGTTTCTGTGCTTGTGTGTCTGTGTCTGTTTCTATTTCTGTGTCTGTGTCTGTGTCTGTGTCTGTGTCTGTGTCTGTGTCTGTTTCTGTTTCTGTGTCTGTGTCTGTGTCTGTGTCTGTGTCTGTGTCTGTGTCTGTTTCTGTGTCTGTGTCTGTGTCTGTATCTGTTTCTGTGTCTGTGTCTGTGTCTGTGTCTGTTTCTGTTTCTGTGTCTGTGTCTGTGTCTGTATCTGTGTCTGTGTCTGTGTCTGTGTCTGTGTCTGTGTCTGTGTCTGTGTCTGTGTCTGTGTCTGTGTCTGTGTCTGTGTCTGTGTCTGTGTCTGTGTCTGTGCCTGTGCCTGTGCCTGTGCCTGTGTCTGTGTCTGTGTCTGTGTCTGTGCCTGTGTCTGTGTCTGTGTCTGTGTCTGTGTCTGTGTCCATCTTTATATCGCATGTGTGTGCCCTGAGTGGATCAAGGAAAAAATGCATACAATTTCTCGTGTCTCTCGTTGAATTTTTATGCTTATATTCTGACACGTTTGCATTCACGAGAATGAAAGCACGGCAGAACGGCTGAGCTTCTGTGCTGCCTCGTACTACCTACTTGTGTGTCATATTTTTGTGTGAAAAGTGAGAAAGAGCAGGCAGAAAATGCAAGAAGGTTATTGCGCGTATGCTCAGAGATTGTGAGAGGAAGTTTAGTCGCAACAGTATTATGTGTGAGTGTGTGTGTGTGTGTGTGTGTGTGTGTGTGTGTGTGCGTCGTGAAACCCCAACAGGACACGCTGCATACTTTTGACCTGCTTTGGTTAGCATATTTGCATTTTCTCACTTGGTGACTTTGAATAGGCCATAAAGTTTTATCGGCGAACTTTGAACAAATGAGATTTAAAAGAACGAAATAAAATACGAGGGAAGTTAAGCAAGACGCTGAAGAATGAGAGAGCCAGGGAATAAGGGAGAAAATACAAAATACTTTTTGTTCCTTTTCTGATGAATGAAGGAAAATGTCAGATAAGTTTATGCACTGTCAGGAGAAACGACAATTCTTGACGCGTTCATTACACGAAAAGTATGAAACTGTTTTATCCTCTCAGGTTTTACAATTAGCGCCGAGCCAAGGAAAAGTAAATTCAGTGCCCGGTAAATTTAAAGTTCGAACCAAGAAAAAAGGGGAGAGAGAAATATATATATATATATAGATGGCGGAGAAAAAAAAAGGAGAATTTTTTTAAGTTTCCTCCACAACTTGCACAGACGTCGTTTATCATTTCTAAATCCTGTTTGATAAATTCACGAACATTTTTAACACCTAACTAGCTCTTATAGTCACTGCGGAGTATCGCCAGTCACGTTTTTTCGTCAATGATTCTCTCTCGTCGAGTAAAATTATCACGAAAGCCGTAAATGCTCGCTTCAAGCTTTTACTTTCTATGATACTTTGGCCCTGCATGCTCGTCCTGGCTTGGGGTTGGCTCCTAACCCAACATCCAACAATCTCCCCGTCTTGGGGAAGTTTCGAAATGCGAGAAGCTGGAACTCGAACTCCTTAATGGGGAGCCGAATGGAGGCGAACTTTGACCGTAAGCATATCTCCTTGGATGCTCGTGCGATTGTTACCCCAATATACATATATATATATACAATATATATATATATATATATACATATAATATATATACAATATATATATATTTAATATATATACAATTTATATACATATATATATATATATATACAATATATGTATATATGAAGGATGACAGCAATATATTGTGAGGCTGCAATTTAATGGCATATCGCTACTGTTCAGCAGTTTGTCGTCACATTAACACGGTCAGATAACCAACTACAAATTTCTCCTCTTGCCCCTAACTCAAAATGATTCGAGCCCCATAAACCATTTATATATATATCACTGTAAATTCGTCTCGATATTGTGCAGCTAATTGCTTTTCCTTTTTATAAATAATTTATATCGTGTAGAGGATTTATAAAAATCTTTTGACACGTCAATTAAAAAAAAAAACAACGTTATAAATTGTTTTCATTTTTTTTGGTCAATCTTTTTAGTTTTTAATTCAAACATATTTTCCAGAAACTTTGATCAAAAATTAGCGTTGAAAAATAATTTTTTGGAAAAATCAAAAATTTCAATGAAAATTCATATTTTTCATTCGAAAAATCAAAAATTTAAATGAAAATTCTTATTTTTCATTCGAAGAACCATAAGAAAAGAAACGTTATTCAAGAATCGAGGGGGAGGATAAATTGTCTCGAGGTGTGTGTGTGTCAGGGCGATTTGTGGGTTGTTCCCCTGACCGCTTTGACACCCGCGGTTTCCTCTCGCCATATAGGCTGAACGAACGGAGGCTTCTTGAGTGATTTAGTGAGGCGTGCACGCGTTATTTTTATTTTTATTTTTTTCTTCCTCTTTATTTGTCTCTACGTCTATACCATCGGGTTCTCCCACCGGAAGAGCTTTTTTTTTCCAAGGGTGAATTATTTCGAGTGCAGGTGACACCCACAGTGAAGTTTATCATGAAAGGAAAAAAAAAAAAAAAACGTTACAGCCCATTCGATTATCCTTATCCTTATCGTTAAGATTTTCCATAATTTTTTTTCTTCTTTTTTCACGTTTGCTCATTGATAAGGAAAGTTTCTCTTAAAAGCTTTTCTGACTCAGGGAAAAATGAATATTTTCAAATGAAATATTAATTCAATTCAACCCTTTCCAAAATACCAAATTTAATCGACTCTCCAAAAATCATTAGCAACCCTTTCATACGAGTGAATCTCGCAAAAAAAAAAAAATGAATGTACGTGAATATATAAAATACAATTTGCAAACAAATGCCCGAAAACTCTTTTGTCCCGTCAGTCATCAAAAGTCCGATGGGATTTCACATAATACGATTGAATATTGCACATAGATTTTCCATTAGCGAATGCTCATTGGTAATGGAAAAAAAAAAAAAAAAAAAACACACCCCCACAAATCTAAATTTACGAATGCACATGACAAAAGCTTTTCAATTTTTGATATGTCCGCAATCATAAACGTATAGATATACATAACGTATAAATTATTTTACACGATGGAGAAAATATCGATGCACGCACACATGCACAGTTATGCTCATCGACACTTTTATACCTAATGGAAAAGCAGAGCACAGATAAATGGCAAGTAGTAAAAAATGATGGGAAATGGAAAAATGCAGTGCATCGCGAGAGAAAGAAGAAGAGAAAGAGGGAGAGAGAGAGAGAGATAAAGAGAAGGAGACAGAGAGCTAAAGAAAAAGAGACAGAGAGATAAAGAAGAAGAGAAAGAGGGAGAGAGAGACAGAGAGATAAAGAAAAAGAGACAGAGAGATAAAGAAGAAGAGAATGAGGGAGAGCGGGGGAGAGATAAAGAGAAAAAGAAAGAGAGGGAGAGAGAGAGAGAAAACCACGTGATGTCTCATTCGTAGATGTCAAAGTGCATTTGGCACATCTCTCAAACCAGGAGAAAAGTTCATGTGCTTGGGAAATATACCAAACAAGCTTGGAAAAAAGTGAAATGTGAGAGTAAAGAGTGAACGAGAGCCAGGATAAGAGCAACGTTCGCACAAAAAAAATAAAGAGGTGTGAGCGAAAAAAAAAAATGAATATCGCAACGAGCGCTGAAGTTTTTCATAAGACTTGATTCGAGTGTCACAAAAATGTCTTCAGTACTTATGCCTTAGTAGTTTAATATTAAAATTAATTTTTATTTTTATTTTTATTTTAAAAGTTTAATTTAGTCTAAGTTTATGTCTCTATAGATATATCGAAGGCAATATATTCGAGGGATTCTCTTATGGGTGACAAAGAGCGACATGATTTGGAAAAAAAAAAAATTTCATAATAAAATGTAGAATAGCACGAGGGATTTTTTTTAACTTGCATATAAATATTGTTAGAGCCATTTTATAATATTTATGTTTGGGTTATTTTTCTATTTAAACAACAAAATGATGATTTTTAAAATCATGAGAGTTCCAGGGAGATTGAGTTGAGCAAAAATCGAGGACCGGATATATTTTTGTGAAGTCATTTCGGGCTTGTTAACTTTTGCGGGGCACCTGCGATCTCATTACCGTTCGATAATAGAGATTACTGCTTCCTGCCTGGCTGTATGACTTTGAGGATTAAAGAATAACATTTTTAATCTACCAACTACATACATTCACGAGGAAATATTTAATTGGCTTTGACTTAGCATATCGAATTCCTTGTCTACTCTCTCTCTCTCTCCCTCTCAAAATTCAGTTCAAATCGAAAATCATAAACATAAAAAAATTTCATATACGCGAGAGAAAGGTCTCAATTTAGAAACATCGAAAAATCCAATAACTGGTGAGGGTGAATGCAAAAATCGATAGCAATATCGCTAACTGTGTCATATCCACTGAATATGAAGGCAGAGTATCTACAGCTGCTGTGGCCACGACTACAAATGTACATACACAAATTTAACTCTATATATATACTCTTATATATATATAGATAGATAGATACATACATATATATATATTTACTTATATATACATATATACATATATATATAGATATATATATATATATATTGCACATTTATAATGGAATTTGTACATAGAGTCGGTTTTTGTTCAATTAGAAACAAAAGTCCATTTCACGCACCCTTGTTCGTAGATGGCGTTGTTTGCATTCATGGACAATGGGCACGAAGAACCAGCGTGAAATTCGCTCCAATGCTTGAAAAAAAAAAAAAAAATCTCCAACACTGGATGGAGGATAAAAAAAAAACTCTCTCCACCCGCACAACATTGCGAGCATTTTTGTTCTGTTGGATAAGAAACAAGAGAATGGTAACAGAATGTGAATAATAACGATGTTAACAAACTGATACATAGAGTTTTTTTTTTTTTTTTTAAAAAGCTCTTTTCAGCAAAATAATGAAAACGTCGGATTATTTATTTTTCCCTCTGTAAACAATTCCAAAATTCGTCCATAGAATTACAATTTGCCAGAATGAATTTTTAACCATTTTGCAGACACCCGGAGTGCATTGTCATTTGCTTTTGTTCATGAGTGAAGTGCAGAGGGATGTGGACTTTTTTTTTTTTTTACTGAGAGAAATTTGAGCGAGTTCTTGATGGATGGCTTGTCATATACTGGGCTCGAGGAAAGATTGAGTGAATCGGGTCACTGGATAAAATGAATGAAAATTTAAGAAAAGTTTAATAAATCACGAAATTTTTATAAATTTTTAATGAAAAAAATAAACACATAATTTCATACATATAATTTTTTTATCTGAATATAACTGTTAATAATTCTGATAAAAGAGTTTCATAATATTCAAGGGTATAAAAAATCAGAAAAGCTCTCAATAATAATTACAGAATAAGCTTTCTTCTCTCATCTCTCTAGGGAGATTCAAAATGAACGTGGTCGTGGGCACAGCTGGTGCATTAATAAAAGAACGCAAGAATTCTCAAAGCATGTCGGTCTGTTGAAGTTTTCAACCCCTATACATATGTATATATATATACATAAATAATGCTTAAAACTTGCGATTGGACCACTGAAGCTCCAACTCGGTTTCCTCCTGTCCTGTTCTCTATCTCTCTCTTTCACCCTTTCTTATCCATTTCCATTCAAAGGACATCCTGAAGGAGAGCAGGATATAACTAGTAAGACATGATAAAAAAAAAAAAGCACAAAGCCCGATGGGCCGGAGGACAGCCAGAAGATAATAGCGCCAGGAGTAAAAGTTTGTACTGCAGTACAACTGCATAGAATTGGCCACCAGACGCATGAAAGTTTAAACATCTCAAGTGCAGAGAGACAGAACAATTTATCACAATAGAATGAGACGAAAAAGTGGAATAAAAAAAATGGCTGGCAAAGACAGAATCATTTTTCAATGGACGTGTAATTCACATTATTATATATATATATAATTTGATAAAGTTGGCTTCATGGAGTCACACAAAGTGGAGAAAAATAATCATGCCAAAGATTTATCTAAAAAATATTTTACTCGTATATTTTATAAATTTTAATTGTACAACTTTTTGATTCATTAAATGACAAAATTTCAATAAATTTTTTCATCTTATTTTTCGTAGGAGATAAAATTGTACAAGGTCGCCGATTACTCGAATTAATAAATATTTTAAAGGCACAAATGCAACTTGGAATGAGATTTTTTTTTTTTCATCCACCAACAAGGGGGTGAAATATATGGGGAAATTGGTGACTGCATCGTTATAAACTTATGTGATATGCAGACTTAAAAAAAAAAAAAAATCTTATGGTTAATAAGAACCAGCCAATGCTAAAATATTGATTTTACTAAAAACAGAATCATCAGTGTGTTGTTTACAATATTTTTATAAATATAATATTAATAATCTTGCGCCAAATTTTTGGTCACTCTAATTTTTATCCTCGTCATTGGAAGCTGATATTTTTTTTTTTTGGCTTGTTGGTATTTTTATCTACCTCCGTCGCTATTGGCTCCGGAGAAAATGCACGAGGTAAATATTGACGGTGGAAGTTTACCCAAGAGCTCCTGTATATAAGAGATGAAAATTGTCTGGCTGTGCAGCAACTCGATACTCTACTGAAATCCCAAGCGTGGATTATTGGGATTTTGTCTATTTTCACGCCCCTTCTGCGACCTCGCTGCTGATACTATGTGTATACATAAAACAAATAAATAAATAAAATATATGTATATATATATTTATATATTTTTATATATATATGTATATATATATAATTTATTTATATATATTTATGTATATATATATATATATATAATATATAGATGAACAAAATAAGTATATCCACTATAGGATTCATCTGGGTAGTCCCATCGCGAACGAAAAGGAACCCAAACGATCATCGTGAAATCGTGAAAAAGGTAAAACAATGTTTTCCAGCATCCCATGATTTTCTCGCCATCCTTGACATATATATGCAGTCTTTTTTCATTTCACCTTATATCGCAATACCGGCCACATGAGCTTTTTCTGTACTCAACGATTAAGCTGCTGCTATGTGGTGGGAAATTCAACCAAAAGTTTTCATATCGCCAGAACAACGAAAATATAGCCAAGGATGAGAGCTTTAAAACGTTTTCATAATTTATCGCAAATCATATTTTATCGTCATTGGCTGCACGAGTCGCGATGATTTATTAAATGACAATGGTTTTTATTACTCGGCTATCACTAATTCGTCAGATTATTTTATACTTAATACTTTGGTATTGAAACTGATAAAAAAAAATATTTTCCAACCAACTAAAATCGTTTAATGAAAAATTATTGCTTTTTTTTTTCGGACATTTTTGCTCTAAACATTTTAGTTGCAGGGACAAGCTTACCCTATAAATTTTTGGTAATGAAATTGCTGTAATTTGTCAATCTATCTCACATTTAATACTTTGGTATTGAATCTAAAAAAAAAATATTTTCCAACCAACTAAAATCGTTTAATGAAAAATTATTGCTTTTTGTTTTCGGACATTTTTCCTCTAAACATTCTTCTCCTGGCACATTCTTATTCCAGTGACATGCTTGCCCTAGAAATTTTCGTTAAGGAAATTGTTTGTTTCGGGCATTTTCAAATACTCGTTCTCCAGGAATTTCTATTAAATACAATCTTATTGCAGACATTCTTAGTGCAGATCTCATTTTTTACAATCATCCAAGATATCTCGAAAATACTAAACCTTTAACACGTGTAGAATATAGACATGGTTATCCTCTTGCTCAGTTAAGTTTGTGTTTTGCGCTAAGATTATGGCAGCCGGATGTAGCTTCATTACACAACGAGAATACGAATAAAAAATAATATTGCACAATACAGTCATGAATAAAAGCCACATATATTCGAGTTGTGATAAAACGTAACGATAATATGCCAGTTATTTCGTAAGAGAGAGAGAGAGAGAGGGAGAGAGAGAGAGAGAGAGAGAGAGAGAGAGAGGATGGCATGGATGGAGGAAGTGAGAGGGAGACAAAGGGAGAGAGAGACAGAGACAGATAGAGGAGGGGGAGAGAGAGAGTGTGTAAAACAAAAGCGTCATATTGTGTATGAACAATCTGCTGCCACTCGGTCAGCCGTTTATAAAAGCCCGCAAGTTCATATATTATCCATTTGACATTTATATAATCCCGTTATTGCCTATATCAGGGGCCGTTTAATCGAAGTCATTCAAGCCCAGTGTAGTACGAAAACAAACCGATAACAATTTATTGAATTATTTACGTTTTATCTCTTCGCTTCTATAAATTTTAGATGATTGATATTATTTATGCGCATATAAATTATTTATGAATGTACGCAATATAAATTCCTGACGAGTTTACGTTGCCAATATATCTTAACAATATCTTTTGCGATACAAAATGGAGATAAATCATCGTTGCTGTCATTTAAAAATGATATGAAGAATAATGAGACTGCTTGTTTTATCAAATGCACCGATATCCATCGTGCGTCTGAGGTGCAAATATATTTCCTCGAAAAAAATTACCGATTGAACGTTTATTAAATGAAATATAATTGATTGATTTTTTGAAAAATCGACACACTCATGGACCTCGTGAATATTAATTTTTTTACTACTCCAGAATCTGTAGCAATATAAAATGCTTTTTAACAGATTTGTAACCCTACCTGTTTGAATTCTGCACCCTCATAAATTAAGCAGAGCATTTTTTTCTGATTATCATTTTCAATTAAATTTATTCCTCATTTTTCCTTTTCCTAAATTTATTCCACATTTCTCCTTTTCCGAAATTTATTCCTTATTAGTTATTTATTCCTCGAAAAAAATTACCGATGGAACGTTTAGTAAATGAAATATAATTGATTGATTTTTGAAAAATCGACACACTCATGCATTTTTTTCTGATTATTATTTTCAATTAAATTTATTTAATGAATTAAACGATAATTAAAAATATTATCAAATATACATTTTCATGTGCCAAAGTTTCATCATTTGAATTAAAATATTAATTGAAGATTTTTTTTTTGTAAATTCGAAAAATTTCGAATTACGATGAAAATATATTTTCGTACAGTCACGTGTGTGTGTGTGTAGCGATGGGATTTTATCGAATGTTACGGTGTAATAAAATACCTCTATCAGCTTATACGAAAATATCTCATCAGACCGCATTTGGGAGAGTAAAAATAATAGAGAAGAAGCACATCAATTTTTACGAGATTTTCATCGTAATGGAAATAGTGTGAGTAAAGCGTCGTGTATGTCACTCGGGCGAGATGAAACTTTTCGCTCCATCAGAATCTCGATCGTAAAGTAGAAATGGGGGATTTTTTTTTCTTTGTTTTTTTTTTTGAATATTCTTCTTTTATCCTGATCGTGTTGAAATATTTGAGACACACCAAGATTTATTGTATGAATTAAATTATTGTTTGCTCCTTTGTGACCTCGAAAATTCGTTCTATATTCATGTACGTGGCTGACATTACGAATTTTTTTTATCACCCATAGCAAGGAAAATAAAGATGAAGGGGCGATTGCGATGAATTTTTAAACATTTTCTCGATTCAACGTATACTCGTACTTTTGATGAAAATCGATCATGTATGCGATAAATAATTCAAACGATGCAGCAGATCTCCAAGTTTTTGCACTGATCACGATTTTATACGTACTTTTACTTTTTTACTTTACGCTTTGGATATTATTGCGTTTTATTTCGGCTGCTTAAAATGAAGCGAATAACTTCCTGGAGACGCAAATATAACCTGGAGTAAAAATCTCATGTACATTCGAAGCGATATTTAAAAAAAAAAATATATATCGTAATATTTCGACTTTTTCCCATTTTTTGATGACGCAAAATTTCTCGGATACAATATTTTTCTTATCGCTATATATATATATAGGGTATCAATATATAGTATCCGAGAAGTTTCGCATCATCACAAAATGGGAAAAAGTCGAAATATTACAATTTTTGTTCTTTTTCACATACACTTTTTGCTGCCTAACAGAGAATTCGTGATTTTTTTTTTTTCATCACAATTTGTTGGTAAAGTCAGCAAATTTTTGATCGAAAAAGCTCTTAAAAGCGTGAAAAGAATGAATTTCTAGTACGGCTTTTGAAAACATGAAAAAAATTGTCAAAAAAATGCACCCTGATGCACCAAAGTGCGTTGCAAAGTTTGAAAAAAATAGAAAAATCCGCTTCAGCTTGACCATAAAATTGTTTAATTAATTTGGTTCTCGTGAATTTTCTTCTCTTGGAGAAAAAATGTGAGGTTAAAAAAAAAAATTAAAATGCAGTAGAAGGGATGAAAAAAATAATAATAATATGCGAAAGAGGAAAATATCGCATTTTGCCCTTTCTCGTTAACAATTATAAAATATACTCCGCTTTTGTATAACAAAAGAGAAAGCAACAACACGCATAATACGATTACAAACTTTTTATCAACTTTTGAAAAAATTATTTTCCATCCCCGCTCGCGATTTTTATGCTTTTAAGTCTCCTCACGCCTCAGCATTGCCGGCAAAAGCCCGGAAAATAATTTTCTACATAAATTCTGGACAACTTTCTGATGCCAAAGCTCAACGTGACCTCAAAATTAAGGCATACATGAGAGAATTTTTCATTGCCCAGAAAAATGAAGAAAATAAAACGAGCCGAGAAATTTAGCACGCGCAGTACACAAAGTGAGCACTCGTGCAAGTTTTCGTATTTAAAATCCAGGAAATTCATGAAAATTTGACATTGTCAGTTCCATTTTGACGTTCCTGTTATCAAAGTGATGTCTAGGTGACTTATGACGTGATTATTATTATTATTATTATTATTCTTATTATTATTATTATTATTTTTAATAGCCAATACTGACTAAAAAAACTGTCCGGAATCGAAATGGAATTTATGGGCATTATTTCAGATGATTTAAAAAAATAAATTGTTTTTTTTCACAAAATAATAGTCAGCGCAAAATTGATTGAAAAATGTGAAAAAAAAAATTGAAAATTCAGTGACGAATATGAGAATTTTAAATCAATTGAAAAAAATTGTATGCATGCTCATCATCAGGCACACAAATTGCCTGGTTCGTTTGTCCCATAAAAATGTCATTTCATTGCATAATTAACGATGCAAATACTGTAATATTGGGGGGTTGTTAAAATTTTGCATTCACCCAGGAAAAGGACGATAAATTCGCGTCACGTTTGAAAGAATGCTTATTAACTTAACGAGCACTGTATCACGTTCGAAACGAGCCAATTAACCCCCGCTTGCTGAACTATTGTGCTCTGTGTGCAACGCTGCAACCCCTGAAAATTATTATTGCGCGCTCGATTTCCCGTTGCATCATTCTGATGGGTCACGGATATCCTCTATACGGTGAAATCGATCGTAGTCTCGAATATATAGCTATAGCTAATCTCCCCCCATTTTCTCTAAGCTGGCAAAAAAAAATTATTTACCTGCAAATCTAATTTTCTTTTTGATTAAAAAAAAAAAATGAAAAATACGAATTTAATTGATTCGGATAAACTTTTATTATAATAAATCGTAACTTCAATGAAATAAAATAATTCCATTTTGACAGCCTATGGTGGTATGAATTATTGCAATTAGGAACTCGTTCAAATAATATATTCGACCATCATTGAAAATACATTTGATGATTTTTTTTTCGTACCCTCATTTCACACTAATATCTCCATATTTCATGTATATACCGTCGTATTGTGATCAGTGAAGAAACGGGAACGATATAGGATTCTAAAAGAAATTAATGATTTTTTTTTATTTTTATTTTGACCAGAAGCTTAAAAATTTCACGTGAAAACGGAAAAAATAAAATTATTCGAAAAAATCAAATTAATCGACGCTTCGAATTATTCATACAACCCTAATCTATATATATAAATTTCGAAATATGAACAATTAATTAGGAATCTTCAACAAAAAGTCACAGTGCACTTCGGGCAATTAGTGGCAAGAAAATTTGAAAGGACGAACGAAATAGGGGATGAATAATGCATACACAGCATCGACCGTTCATCAAGCGGAATAATTTTTTCTGTTCGTATATATATATTTTTTTCATCACCTTAAATCGTCCAATTAACTAGGAAAAACTTTGAGACTTGGTGGTGAAGGAAAAATCATGAATTACAAAATGCTTGTTGGCCGAGAAAGCGAAGTTTTGCATTGTGCAATACGCTTATTCATGGTCTGACGAATACTTTAACCCAAGTGGAACCCATTTCAGAGCTGCCTCTTGACCCTATATATATATATATAGATGGATGTCCATATTTAGCGTACAAGAAAAATCGATTTACATTCGAGATAATATTTCTGCATCAGGCAAAAACTTTTCTACCCTTAAGAATTATTATCGTAAATTCCACTGGCGTAAGCGAATTTCTGATTGAATTTTTGTTTTCTGATTGGATGGTGGCGTAAAGCGTCTCGACGAAAAGTAATTAAAAATAAAAGTAAATGTATAAGTCCACAAAATATATTGAAAATTACTGGCTCTCTTGCACGTCTCGATCGCACTTTTTTTTTTTTTTTTAATATTTATTTGTAATTTTCGAATTGGTATATTTTTTAATGGGGTGAAATTTAATATCATAATTCAATTTATCTCCACGCAAACATGTCAAATGACCTGAGTATTTGAGAACGCTATAGAATGTTTGGAAACTCTTCGAGAATAGAAATTTTCAATTCTTTGGAAATGGAAATGGAACTTTCCCAGTATCGTCATAAGGAAAGTTCCTTCTTCTCCCTCTCACGATATTTCTCTCGTCAGTTTACTTTTGTGATATATTGCATCAATCGTAAAAATCTGTCGCTGCTTGCAATAAAAACGTCAAGGTTTGTCGACTAGATGAATTCTCTGTCGAAAAGAGTTTTTCGAAACTATTTCAAGCACACTTTGCCAGTAATATAATCTAAAAATGACGATATATATATATATAGTGATTTATTCCTAGTCCCATGAATTATAAATGTCTGACCAAACAACAATTTTTCTACTGCTGCAGATGTTTTTTTTTTTTTTTTGCAATTTCCATTGCACTTTATTATTTATCAGTAATAATATTATTCGTGGAGTAAAAGAAATGAAAATTTTCCGTAAAATAAAATGAAAATTATTAAGAATTAAATAATCGTTAAATTATTTTTTATCGCATTAAAGAATAGTAAAAAATAACCTGTTGACAAATCGTTATTTATCATTATTATTATTATATATCCTTACTGGATAATCTCGACACGAAATTCCCCATTAATTAAATCTAAAAATAAGAATCAAGAATTTTTAAAAATATAAAAAATTTAACAATAAATTTATCGAAGACAAAACATGAAAAATTTAATATTTCTGTCAACAATAAACAAATTCTTCATCTCTCGCACGGAAAAAAAAGCTTAAATTCTCCATTGGTGAATAACTCGCGTTTGGTCATAAAATTGGACTGAGCTTGCAAAATATCGGGCGGTAAGCTGGAATTTTCGAGATTGAGATAGCGAGGTGTGAACTCATCAATCATTCCTCGTGAGGATGAATCTACCCCATATAAATTTCTACGTCCTTCTATCGCCGTACCAATCTTTCTTTTCTCTAAATCTCGTAAGAGGTGAGCGAAAAATCACTTGCTAGCAAAGTCGAACGGTGGATTGAAACATACGAGGCAATTTCAAAGCTCCTGACTCTCTTGTCGAGACCGAACAATGATTCGAGGAGTGGATTTCGAGAGAATTGTCTTTCTGACTGGTGCAACGTCTCTCTCTCTCTCTCTCTCTCTCTCTCTCTCTCTCTCTTTTTCTCTCCTTCACTCTATCTCTCCCCCCCCCCCTTCTGTCTCTCTCTCTGTCTCTCTCTCTCTCTTCTCCTCTATCTATTTTCCTTCCGCAGGGTATATCTAGGTTAACCCCAAAGACTCCAAGTAGAGAATGAACTGCCGCAAGTACAATTGGTGTGGAACTCGAGAAACTATCCACTCAGAAAGTGGTCGCGTATATTTAACGGATTGTCTTCGATAATCTGACGGTTTATATAAACTGATTTAATCGGTCCAATGTACTTATCGACCTGGACAAACGTGGTGTCCAATTTACCCCAAAATTTTCGAAATATCAAGGCCACTGTCCCCTTTTTATACGTCCTGTGATCGATCAGTGAGAAAATATTGATTGACAGACAAATTTAGCCGGAGGCACTAAAGCTCCGGGGATCCTCCAGTATTTATATTAATTATCAAGAAAGGTATGAATGAAATATCGTCAACGAAATAACGTCATTTCTCCATCACTTAAAATCTTCCATCGTACGTTAAATAAAAATGAATTAATTCGATCGAAATAAATTTTGTCTCATTGGAATAAATTTTATTTTTCATTATTAGAAATTTAGCAAAAGGACAGAAACAATTTTGTTTCATTCAAAATAAATAAATAGAATAAAAATTAAATGGCTGGAACGATACGAGTGTCATTTTTTTTCCAGATTGAATTATGACGAAAATAAATTGTTCCTGTTGAAATTTAATGGGGTAATAATTTACGACCGAGAGCTTCTATTCTTGATAGCCCATTAAATTCTGTCTCAATGAGCCAAGTTAATTTGGCTCTCTATCCGATTTCGATTAAAAGGAAATAGCACACGACCGGAAATTACCCGGTCGAGAGAACGAAGCGTTACGCAGCCCTTGAAAATCACTCGTTTACTACTTGCAGCCTCCCTTGGATAGTAAGAACGAATCCTCGTTAGTTATTCTAATGTTAAAAGACGATAAATAGTCTAACGAAAAATTAATATCTCATCAAATTATAAATCATGGCCACGACCACATACACAATTTTTTCCACCCCCCCTCCGGCCAATTAATTTACAATTATTTAATTAATTACCAATTAACTAATTTACATTCGAATATTCCACCCTGTAGTCTGCGCCACGCTTGAAACTTTTCAATTTGGGTATAAAATTGATAAATTTCGTCATCTCCAGATATCCAGATATCTGTCAGGATGAATAAATTTGGCATATAAATTATTCAAATAATTTTCTAAATGTATATTCGATAAATTAATATCCGTTCAGTATTTTTTATCGAAATTGGATATCAATTTTCGTATATATATAGAGAAACGATATCGCTAAACTTTCAATGATAGGCGACATAAAAAATATGATATATCGTACGTTCTTTTCACAGTAATAAAAGCTTTATCGTGATTGCTTTTCTGCCAAATTTTGTGTATATGATGTTCCCAGTAATAATCTGCTCGCTTGTCGGTAGTCACTCTGCAAGAGAAACTACATAGATGTTCTGGTGTGATTGGCGTTTTATCGTTTTTCAAGAACCACAGAATGAACGAAAAAAAATAATAAAAAAACAATAAACGACGAACAAAAAATATATACAGCTGCTTGCGAACGAGCTTCCAATGTGTTATGGAGTTTGACAAATTGAAAAAAAAAGGGCAAAGGACATAGGTGACAGAGAATCGATAATATCGTCTGTGAAGTACACAGACGACAACAAAAAATGGTACCCTCGTCTACCGTGAAACTTTTAGTGCCGCCATCAGGATGTCGTTCTTCCGAGCTTTTTTTCAACAGAAAAAGGCGACAGATGACGAAAAAAAAAAAAATGGTACCCTCGTCTACTGTAAAACTTTTAGTGCCGCCATCAGGGTGTCCTTCTTGTGGGCCTTTTTGCTGTCGAAAAATTCCTTGCAATATGAAATATATATAATATTATATTATAAGTTATTATGGATAACCACGAGGAGAAAAATGAATCAGTGAATTCTCGAATTGTTCAAAATAAAAAAAAAATTCTCAACCCGAGTAAAAAAATTTTTTTTTCTAATAATTACGGATCTTCAGATTTTGGGAAATATCGAATATCCTGTGGGAAATTTTACTCATTACACAAACGAACGTTAAAAATATATTTCTCAAGCAATAATCGTGAATTATAAATATTAAAAAAATTAAACTGTTTCACGATAATCATTTTTATTTTTAGAAACAATATTTTCGGATACTTTTTGAATTTTGACAGTGGAAATATTTTTTGGTAAAATTACCGCCTACTTTGAGTGTATATACTCGATTCTGCATTGTTATGTACATATTATTCTTTTCATCTCGCCTCTCGTAAAAAAAACACCCTTAAAAAAAAAAAAAAAAAAAAAGTGTAATATCCGCTGCTTGCACGAGAGGGAAAGTCCACGAATTGTATTTTCAAGGTATCAGAGAGAGAGAGAGAGAGAGATGAGAGTGCGAGCCAAAGTTGGCCCAACTGGCAACGTGAAAAGTGGAGGGTAATCCCACGAAAGAACGAAGTTGAGCAAAAATGGCTTAATATAGAAAATTCTGTGACGAAGAGTGAATCGTGTCTCTGTTAAAGCTTTTCACAAAAGTGTCAGGGATTTTGTTCGCTACACCCCATTATTATTTTGACTCCTCCTCCTGAGTTTATAGACTCGAATAATATCTTCAATTTTTTCAACTATTCATCACGAGACTTTGTCATCTGTATAAATATTTATAAATTTTCGTGCTTTCCATCATGATAAATGAGAATAAACAGCCTCGAAATATTTACAATTAATGTAATTTAGGAAAATTTAATGGCTTTTTTATACTAGACTTAACATCATGTGAGCCATTTAGTGTCACTTTTTTTTTTTTTTTTATGAAACTTGTGCTAAATTGTAATATGTCGACGTGAGAATTTTTTAAGGCCAAGGATGTGGGCTTAAGGTGATGAGTGAGAGTTTATAAAGGGAAATATTTATACACAGCTGAATGGAAGGATTATGACTTCGTTTGAACGTGACTGCATCGCGAGGTTAAGGAATAAAAATTTAATGAGCGGTTGCATTATGAAGGAATTTTACTACAGAGAGAGAGAGGGAGAGAGAGAGAGAGGGTAGAAATAAATAATGGCAAAGACTCGCCTTATTTTTTTTATAATGCATCCAGTTCTGAAAGTGCATAACTAGGAGAAAAGTGGATCCTCGGAGTGTGGGAGTTTTGCAAATTGTTAAATTTTTAAAATGTTCTTAAATTTTATAAATTATTTTCGATTTGAGACTGTAATGAACTCAATAAATCCTCTCATCAGCTGATAAAATATCATTCAGATGTGTGGACAGTCACATCATGTGTGTTTGTGGGGGTCGAGCCTGAACTTCGGATTATTACTGAGAGTGATTTCTGCACAAAGAGATAAATGAAAATAGTTCATAACTGTCTCCATCAGCATAAATTCCTCCTCTCTGTATTCCAGTCATTGGCCATATTGATTCTGTCATATTGAATTACATCAATTCAATTTGAATTTGAAAAATAAAAAACATTCATATGGTCCAATTAAATAATAAAATATCCTTAAATACTATTTGTTAAACAATTGATGATAATAATAATTAAAAAAAAAGAATCCGGAAGTCAATTCACTGCGAGTAATTTCTCTACATGCCAAGAAACAAACCACCTGATGAAATATCATTAAGATATGGGAGTCTCCAAGGAGTCATATCACGCGTGTTTATGGAGGGCGAGCAGTGATCGATATGGACCGTGATCTGTACATTATATATATATATATATATTACACATAAATATAAATATATATATATATGTATATATATTACACATTAATATAAATATATATATATATATTTATGTGCAGACAGATGGATAGACATAAATATTTCATAACTGCTCCCCATCAGCAGGAACCCCAATGGTCTGCTGGATCTTTCATTGGATTCCTTCATTGTTCCATGAGATATATATATATATATATATATATATATATATTTACTATGAATCCATAGGGCTAAAGTCTTATTCTCACTCAGGCTATATATTATACAAAATAAGCTATATGCTGTTTGCACGCCTACCCTGCTCACAGCGGGGCTTCTTCATTCAAAGAGATATAGAAACAGATAGAGAGGGTAAGAAAGGGGCTAGGGGTTGGAATTAAACGAAGGGTGTAAAGAAAGATACAATTTTCACACCGGTCCCAGCCCTTAGCAAACGTCACCGTTCATCCCACGATATTCCATAGCACTTTTGGCTACAAAAAAAAAAAAAACAAAAATTATATAGTCTTTTAATAAAGCAGATAAACAATTTAAACAATTGAGGAAGAATTTTTTTTTTTTTTATTTTTTTTTTTCGAGGTACTTGAATACATTTTAGGATAGTTGGAAAATTATCTCGACGTGTATATAGTTATCGTATTGCCACTGAAATTAATTGGTGAAAATGTAACAGTAACAATAATGATAAAATTTAATTTTGAGAAAATGCCTTTTGCTTTGTTTCCAGCCAGAATTATATGGCTATTGTTCGCCATTTCTACATCCATCTCGAAAGAAGAGTGTGTGTTGGACACGATATAATGGCGCCGGAGATTATATCATTTACTGCAGAAACGTGCATTTTCACTACTGCCAAAAGATAATTTGTTTCGTCGTGCTTTTGTTCTGCCACGAGAATCTGATAATGACAAGAGAACAACTCAATTTTACACTGTCTGTACTATAGTCATAATATATATAGTGCGTGGATAATAATTCACGTACAGAATAAAATGCCTGACTGTCCTATATATATATATACATTGCTCGATATTTCCTTCCGGATACAAAATTCCCCTCGTTTTTGTAAAAAAAAAGTCTCACGATCAACCCCTACGATTAATTTAGTATCAATTTTTCAAGACACTAAAAATTTATATCATTTTTTAATTCAAGCAGAATTTTTGACTAAATACAATAGGCTGAAAATTTAACCACGTTGTTTAAAGATGAGGGTGAAATTAATGACGATATTGATATTTATTCATTATCCAAATTTACTAAATTGGGGATGATTTTCTTATTGTATAAATATTGTACAAAGTTTGAAAAAATTATGATAAATTATTTAATGAGCATATTTGAAATTTTTTCGTAATATTCGTGATAATAAAAGTTTTATAATATAGTAAAAAAAAAATAATAATAATAATAATAGCTGGAAGTAGGATTTATCATTATACAGACGGCAAGCATGAAATATTATAATTTATATTGTATTAAATTTTCAAGCAGGAAACGAAGGTTTTCATACAGTACAGAAGGTGTGAAAGTTTCCGGTAAAACTTATAAAATATTCCATCGCGTGATAATATTTCGTTCACCTGAGAATTTCACGAATCCAAGTGGAATAATGAGGACTCTCGTTCGAGACAGAAATAGAATAGAAAATATTACACGGATCTCACAATTTTTCTTATCTCTAACATTTCGATACGATAAAAAGTGAATTCATTTTTGCTTCAGCTTTTTCTACCCCCAATTTTATGATCGCTAAAGAATCTCGTGGTTTTTTTTTCTCCAGTTAATTAGAAATCTCGTTCGTATTTTTGCAGCTCGTACCAGGGACAGATCAGAGAATATTTTTATCAGCAGGAGGTGAAATTTTTTATCGGGAATCGCCCATGAGATCGATCAAAATGTACAAAAATATTATGCATTTATTTATCAATCAAAATTTAATCCTATTGAAAATTACATAAATATTTTACAATATTTTACACATACAAATGACAAATATTTTACACATACAAATGACATAAATATTCTGATTCAATTAACTGTCATTATTTTTTTCCAATTACCGATTTTTCCAATAAGAGATTTTATTTTGTTTTATTTAATTTTATCCTCAATTTAATCAAATAAATAAAATAAATAAAATGAATTCTGTCCAAGTTCACGCACACGCACACGCAATAAATGTACCTTTACAATAGAATTTTTGAATATTTACTTTTTATTAATAAACGATACACGAAAAATGTGCAGACGTGTCGGAGATCCGACGATTAATCATTCGAGGAGAATTGTTGGACGGTCAGGAAGGTTATAAAGGGAGGTCCAGAGAATCGGAAAGGAAAAAAAAAGTGGTGGAGGGGTGGACCGACTCAGAGGCGGTTTCGGACACCAAATCGATTTCACATGCCGGAAGCGTTTTTCATATCAGAAATTTCGTCGAATGCGCCCCGGGCAATCGGCTTACCGGTTAAAGCCAGTCCGTCAATTCTCTCGCTTTGTGTGCTTGAGTGTGGGTGATTTTTTTTCTTCGTTTTTTTTTTTTTATTCCGATCCCGTTGGATTCAATTTTATCGATCGTGTTTCGGTGGATGAAAAAAAAAAAAAAAAACAGACGCACGTAAAGTAAAACCCACGGAGTTTTTATATTAGAATCGATTCGACGAGCAATGGGGCAAAGTGATATTAAGCCTTAAAGCTTTTTACCGAATCGAGTAAAGTCCGAAAGAACGAATTAATTGGCTTACTGAAAAAAAAAAAGTGAGAAGAGGTCGAGGCAGAAATCGTCATGAAACATATCGTGTTTCGATGCCAAGAGGGAAAATCCCCACAAAGTTATAATTGAAGCGTCTCACAACGAGAAAAAAAATATATCCAAAATATATTTCCTAATAAATAAATAAATTTTTATTTATTTACATAATATAATTTTTTGTGCGGATTTTTCCAATTTCTCTATTTTCAATAAATCCTTAAATTGTTCCACGAAGGTGTCATGAAGAGGCGATAAGAAAAAAGTTGAAAAAAAAATGCTTCGTAAGGTAATTTGTTAATATTCTGAAAAATTTTCTTAAATTTTTATTTATTTACATAATATAATTTTTTGTGCGGATTTTTCCAATTTCTCTATTTTCAAAAAAATCCTTAAATTGTTCCACGAAGGTGTCATGAAGAGGCGATAAGGAAAATGTTGAAAAAAAAATGCTTCGTGGGGTAATTTGTTAATATTCTGAAAAATTTTCTTAAATTTTTATTTATTTACATAATATAATTTTTTGTGCGGATTTTTCCAATTTCTCTATTTTCAAAAAAATCCTTAAATTGTTCCACGAAGGTGTCATGAAGAGGCGATAAGGAAAATGTTGAAAAAAAAATGCTTCGTGGGGTAATTTGTTAATATTCTGAAAAATTTTCTTAAATTTTTATTTATTTACATAATATAATTTTTTGTGCGGATTTTTCCAATTTCTCTATTTTCAATAAATCCTTAAATTGTTCCACGAAGGTGTCATGAAGAGGCGATAAGGAAAATGTTGAAAAAAAAATGCTTCGTAAGGTAATTTGTGAATTTTCTGAAAAATTTTCTTAAATTTTTATTTATTTACATAATATAATTTTTTGTGCGGATTTTTCCAATTTCTCTATTTTCAATAAATCCTTAAATTGTTCCACGAAGGTGTCATGAAGAGGCGATAAGGAAAATGTTGAAAAAAAAATGCTTCGTAAGGTAATTTGTGAATTTTCTGAAAAATTTTCTTAAATTTTTATTTATTTACATAATATAATTTTTTGTGCGGATTTTTCCAATCTCTCGTATTTTATTATTAGCTCTTAGACACGACATTGGTCGCGAAAAGTCCTGAGTTAAAGCTCATGTTGGCTAAATGTGCGTCTATATATAGTTACATGGAAACGGAAAACCGACACCGATAATGAAAAGCCCCACCAGGAGCCTGGCACTCGGCCATCCACCGCAAGCTCTTTATGGCATGTTGTGTCGTTTGTACATCGTACAAAGCAGTGGATTACGCTTTTCGTACCAAAAAGTCTCGTTTACAATGTGTACATCTCGTTATCAATTTCTCTGTCTCTCTCTCTCTCTCTGTCTCTCTCTCTCTCTGTGTCTCTCTCTCTCTCCTTTTCTCTATCATTCTCTCTCTCTCTCTCTCTCTCTCTCTCTCTCTCTCTTTCTCTCCTTTTCTCTATCTCCCTCTCTCACTCTCTTTCTCTCCTTTCCTCCATCTCCCTTTCTCTCGTTTTTTAAATCTTGTCAGCCACAGCAATTTCTACAAAAAAATAAAAATAAATATCCCCTCTAATAAATTCGTCTAGTAAAACGGTGAGTTTTTTTACACGAATATCTGGAAAATGGACGACCCTGGTGACCATGGCACGTGTGTCAAGCTGGATATATATATTTCATTCATCCTCGTGAAACTGATAAACGGGGCAACACTCGGCGTCCTCTTTCCAACAATAATTTCTCACGCCTTCACCACAAACCTCGACGAATGTTTCTCTGTATCTGGTCGCAAATTGATCCAATGTGTTTGTTTTTTTTTTTTTTTCTTCCTCGAGCAGTTTTATCGCGTCTAGCCTGAATTTTAACGTGCCACTCAAGAATTTCATGTGCTTGAGCATGAAGCTTGAGTAATAAATCGGCAAGCGAAAATACCCCGAGGAGTTTACGATGAACGAGAATATATATATATATGTGTGTGTAATATTCAATGTATCTGTATTTCACATGAAAATATATGTATATTTTGTTAGATATATGACAGTGGATATATTTTAGCTACATTTTCTTGTCAGACACTCGAGAATAAACCACAACTCTTGATTCTTTATATCTCCGCTATACTCTCATTTTTCTTGATAACTCGACACGCGCCCCCATTCTGTATTCTACCATTAAATTACTTCATAATTTTATGAATGGAAGAAATATACGAGTTCTTGTTGGAGAAGTTGGATTAAAGCTTATGCAGATTAAAGCTGATTACTTGCAGCGTAGTTTTCATATATATATATATATATATATATATATATATAAATATATTATATACATTGATCGAGCTCTAGCGAGGCTCAGTAAATTTCGAATTGATTTTTTTTTTTCATCATAAAATTACGGAAGAAAAAGAAAATCTTTTCAATAATACCGAATGAATTTATCTCGAGAAAAAAAAGAGCTAAGAGCAACGAGGTGAAAAAAAAAAATTGTGAATTCTCTGCCGATTTAATACACGTTGATGAATACAACCTCGTTATTTCGCCCAGAAACGAGGATGATTGAAAATTATAATTAAAAAAAAATGAATACTTGAAAATAATTCCGAAGAAAAATAATTATATGAATAAATATTCTTACCATCGTTATAATATTCAATACCAAAGAAAGATTGCTGCAAATTATTAAGTTATTAAGAAAAAAAAACATTGAAGCTAAAGAATTTTTCACTATAATTATTCGTAATTCGTATATTTTTATTGCTCCTGATTTATAAAATTATTACATGTAAATTTAATTATAAACTTCGAGGTAAAATTCCATTAAATTTCCCATGTGTAAAATTACATTACACACACGCGATTACGTGTGTGTGTGTGTAATGTAATTTTACACACAAATGTTTGATCTTGCCTGTCGCTGTTCTTGTTTCTCTTATCAAGTAGTTCTCCATGTAAAGAGCCTTTCGTGTATGGTGTTTGTGGCATTATATGGATAGGCAAGCTAGGCATCATGCTGCTTCCAGTCTAGTGATTTGATTATATGTGTCAAACACAACAATCTCCCAACCGACTGCTCGTGGCCATCGTCATCACAGCAATCCGCATCCTTTGCAATGTGTGTACAAAGTGAAATAATGCCAGGTTACCACGCCCCTTCCATTCTCTATGCTTTTGCATCAATGTCCATAATCAAGAGGACTTGTACAATCTACAAATGGTTACAAGCTACAAATAGTTAGAATCGATAAATAGTTACAATATACAAATAGTTAAAATCTACACATAGTTGCAATCTACAAATAGTTAAAATCTACAATTAGTTAAAATCTATAAATAGTTACAATCTACAAATAGTTAAAATCTACAAATGGTTACAATTTACAAATAGTAAAAATCTACAAATAGTAAAAATCTACAAATAGTAAAAATCTACAAATAGTAAAAATCTACAAATAGTAAAAATCTACAAATAGTAAAAATCTACAAATAGTTACTACCTACAAATAGTTAGAATCGATAAATAGTTGCAATTTACAAATAGTTAAAATCTACAAATAGTTACTACCTACAAATAGTTAGAATCGATAAATAGTTACAATATACAAATAGTTACAATCTACAAATAGTTGCAATCTACAAATAGTTAAAATCTACAAATAGTAAAAATCTACAAATAGTAAAAATCTACAAATAGTTAAAATCTACAAATAGTTAAAATCTACAAATAGTTAAAATCTACAAATAGGTAAAATCTACAAATAGTTAAAAACTACCAATAATTAATATCTACAAATAGGTAAAATCTACAAATAGTTAAAATCTACCAATAATTAATATCTACAAATAGTTAGAATCGATAAATATTTACAATATACGAATAGTTGCAATCTATAAATAGTTAAAATCTACAAATAGTTAAAATCTACAAATAGTTAAAATCTACAAATAGTTAAAATCTACAAATAGTTAAAATCTACAAATAGTTAAAATCTACAAATAGTTAAAATCTACAAATAGTTGCAATCTACAAATAGTTAAAATCTACAAATAGTTGCAATTTACAAATAGTTACAATCTACAAATAGTTAAAATCTACAAATCGTTAAAATCTACAAATAGTTAAAATCTACAAATGGTTACAATCTACAAATAGTTAAAATCTACCAATAATTAATATCTACAAATAGTTACAATCTACAAATAGTAGATCAAGGTCAATTCATAAGAACAATTAATGACTATATATTCTCGTCTATAACGATCGATTTCATCAACATTTTGCAAGACACTCAGAAACTCTCACGGACATTTGTCGAAATAATTACATTATTTAAATAAATAGTAAGAATAAAAAATCATAAGAAATAATAAGAATATTTTTTTTTTTTATCACAAGTACGAGTCTTTGGCAATTGTGATGGAAAAATGGTCTGATCAGTTTGAAGAAAGAAAATGAACATATACGAATAGGCAGTCATTTGGGAAATAAGTTCCATCTGATGAAATTAGCACGGATAGTGCGATGAACCTCGGTGTGGAAAAGTGATGGGAGGAGAATTAGCCAAAATGCATTGAGATATTTAAGGGTATGAAGGTCCGAGGCCAGAGGACTGTATTATCGCATAGCGTGCAAGCGCATTGCCGTGAATTGTCTGTGGCTGTCGAACGGTGAGTTCAAACGGCTGAGGAGAGTGCTCCGTATGTTCGGACCAAAGTAATCCACATCGATCCACAGCCGCAAAGCTGGTGCTCACCACTTAAAGGGGTTTTCCCTCACGATGATCTCTACGCTCACTGGACGCGTTCCAGTCTCTCTCTCTCTCTCTCTCTCTCCCTCTCTCTCCCTCTCTCTCTCTCTCTCCCCCTCCCTCCCTCTCCCCCCCCCCTCCCCCTCTTTCTCTCTCCCCTGCCCCTCTCTCTCTCTTTCTCCCACCCTCTCTCTCTCTCTCTCTCTCTCTCTCTCTCTCTCTCTCTCTCTCTCTCTCTCCCTCTCCCTCTCTCTCTCTCTCTCTCTCTCTCTCTCTCTCTCTCTCTCTCTCTCTCTCTCTCTCTCTCTCTCTCTCTCTCTCTCTCTCTCCCTCTCTCTCTCTCTCTCTCTCTCTCTCTCTCTCTCCCTCTCCCTCTCCCTCTCCGTCTCCCTCTCTCTCTCTCTCTCTCCCCCTCCTCTCTCTCTCTCTCTCTCTCTCTCTCTCTCTCTCTCTCTCTCTCTCTCTCTCTCTCTCTCTCTCTCTCTCTCTCCCTCCCTCTCTCAAAGTTACCGAGCAGGGTTTGGTCGGAGGGCCAGAGTACGTATAGCTTCACAGCACTTACCCCAGTCTGGAGCATTAGCGGTTCGCTATACTTGCAGCTCGCTGTATAAAGAGCTCAATGCAGCTCTCACAGTCGAAAATCTAATCCAGAGATCAGCGTTGCTGGTACATTGAAAGATCGCGTGCAAAAGTCCACGTCGTATACAGATCCGAGTTTAAGAACGACGAGAAAAAAAAAAAAGGTTCGCCATCAAGAGCAGGTCAAAGTGATGAAAGAGAAGAATTTGAGCTTTTTTTCCGTTTCTTTTTATTCCCATTTTCTTGATGTCGAACAGACTAATTAGGAGCCACGATGATTTTTAACGAAACTGCAAGAGAAAAGAGACCCAAATGCATTATTTGTAATTAATAATTAATTTCTCCCTAATTACAGCTTTAGATTTTTTTTTTTTTTTATAACTTGGGATAAAAATTAAAATTAAATCGAATGCTGTCACTTCAATGAGCAATGGGCGGAAATGAAATTGTATGGAAAATATAAATATTCGTGGATAAAAATTTTGAATAGAAAAGCGAAAGAATCAACAATTTTCATTTTTCTACTGGCTTTTTGCTTTATCCAATATATATCATGGTGGCACTTCAGTATTCATTCCTCCTACGATTCTCCTAAATCTCGATATGTGTTTGTGCAGAAAGCTAAAAGAGGGTGGGAACTAGTCATAGATGGCGTATATATATATATATGTATATATATATATATATGTATATATATATATATATATGTATATATATATATATATATATATATATATGGACTTGAGATTCTCGATAAAACGGGACGTCTTTCGTATTCCGTCTGAGAAACCGAGTCAAACATGCTTTTAAAAGACGACGAGGAGCCTCGATTCCACTAGACCGTGAGTGAGTAGAAAAGGGAGGGTCGTGAATAAATTTATGCGTAATTTAGTAGGCCCATGTAGGTTGCTCGAAGGTTAATCGATCTCTCAGTATATTTTCCAGGGAGGGGAATCATTTTTACGCATTTTTATTACTTTTTTTAAATGTTAAAATAAATTTTTCGCCAAACATAGAAAATAGATAAAATATTTTGCAGATTTTTGTTTTTTTTTTATATCTCCAAGGGGGTAGCTAAGAAAAAAAGGTCAGAGGGTTATATTTAGCGATTATTTTTGATAGACAAAATAAAAATGAGAATTTTTTATTCAGACCAGCGAGTCTTGGAGATTTCCAGTGCCCATTGCCATAGCCAACTATTAAAATTTATTTTGTGAAAAAAAAATCGATGATAATTATTATCTATTTTATTGTTTTCGAATAATTAAAGATGGTTTTTTTTTTACAGCAGCTACGTCCAATCTGTTAGAAAATTATTTTTTAAGGCTTTTGTTTCTTTATTTGCAAGTGGAAAATCAAATTTAATGGAAATTAATATGAAATGTGTATGAATTTTATATTTGCAGGAACGAGCGATGATCATCGTGAGGTCAGGGTGATGATACTACACTACAGTTGGACGGTCCTTGCGGCCATCATTTGGACAATATTGCTCGATAGTTTGGCTCAAAAAATCATCTCGAAGGAGACGAGTGAGAAGAGAATTGAAAAAAATGTCATCACGGTTTACCCGGAAAAGGTGACTGATCGTCCAAAGAATGGCGGAAATATGACAGACAAAGGAGAAAATGGGGGATCAAATGAGGGGAAAAAATTATTTTATGACGAGACGGAAGTGAGAACCATTAAAGGGAACATTATTCTCGAATATCCGGTGACAAAGATCGTTGAGAAACGTCACGTACGAGAAAACGAAATAAGCCACAAGATCGCATCAATTCTAATCTTAAAAGAGAATTCCATGAGAAACGATGCTGGGCTGGAAACTGGAGACTCAAGGAAAAACACTAACGACGATCCGACTATTTTTCACCATCAGCCTGAGGCTTCTGACGATCCAGCGTCTTTGGAAGAAAATATCATTCCAGTTCGTAGCACTGCCAGAGGCGAAAATTCATCAAAGATGCCCAGATCAACAATTTCGAGAGAAATTGTGACGAAGGAGACGAAACCGAAAAATGGGGATAACGTAAAATGGAATTTGCACAAAAAGTACTTAGAAACGGAAGAAACTTCGAAGCTCTCAACAAAATTCCAAACACTCGATTCAGCTTCGTTAATTATTAATTCAAAAGCATCAAATGTAAAGCGTCAAATGGTAAATTCGAGCCCGGGGAAACGTAGCGACAAACATGATTATTCTACAAGCGGATTTGTACGAAAGACCAAATGGAGGAATGAGGACGAACCGTTAATGGGTTCAGCATGGTTGAATGGGAATTCGAGCGAAAAGGATCAACAGTTTGGGGAAGCAACAGAATCGTTGAACGATGACGGAAGGAACAAGCCCAGAAATATTTTATCGTCAGATAGACGAGAAAAGATTTTCCATCATAGAGTATTAAAGATGAAGACTGAAAATTATGAGAATAATGAAAAGAGGCTGGATGAGAAAATGTTTGACCGAAATAATCGAGATTCCATCGATGAAAAATCGATTAATTGGAAAAATGAGAATGTTGGTAATATTCGAAAAAGTATAGAGAAAAAATTTCTCACTGATCGAAGATCGAATGAGATTGTCAGAGATGAGAAAATTCATTTAGTAGCAAAAAGACAAACTTTTCCGCAGAGAAATAAATATTCTGGAGTCTCCAGTCCTTCCATACAATCCGCAAATTTATTGGAGAAAAAGGAAAATCGAGTTACGATTCCCTCGAGTATTCATTACACGAGCTCAAAATTTACCAGGACCGATGAAATATCATCTGAATTTAGGAAAAAAATATCAGGACAAATTCCCAAACAGCCAGAAACTCGCGATCATCAGAAGGAAAAAAGCTTAACAAAAGGAAATATCGCAAAGGATTACGAGAATTTCAGCCCAAGAAATTTCCTCGTGTCGTCCTCGAGGGTCTCGAGCGAGGAGGAAAAATCAAAAAATCCGCCCAGCTCGTCTTCCAATATGGAAAAAGTCGACAATCATCTGGAACAAAAGTGGAAGCTGGAAAAAATAAATAACCCTGGGGAAGAGATAGACGAGCATAAATCTTACTTTGCATCTCGATTGAATGAGGAGGTGAGCGGTGAGAGTACTGAAAAAAATAAGATAATCGATGGGACGAGAGAGAGGAAAAATGGAGACTCATGGAAAAGAAGTTCTGGTGACATGAGAAATAATGAGAAGAGATCTGCGAGCGAGTGGGAATTCATCGATAAACCGACAAGTACGGTTGGCACATCGAGAATATACAGAAATGTCATTGAGGAGACGTTGGGAGGTCAGAAGAAAACTCTTATCGGAGAAAAATTGGTAGGAGGGATCGACCTTCAGTCGGATGAGAACGATCGAGAGAGCCAAAAGCGGGAGGAACAGGTGGAAAAAATATTAAGCGATGTGAGAGCCACGAATATAGATGGAATTCTTGTACGAAAGAATGAAGCGTCTTGGAGAAAAGTGGCACTTGTGAATTCAGAAGCATCCCCGCCATTGTGGCTCGTGGTAAAACGAGAGAACAACCTATTGAACTCGATCGTGAGCGTGACTACTGGGGCTACGAGAAAAATGGAATTTTCCAAAACCGACGAGATTCGAGAGTCTTTGAGAATAAAGAAGGAAACACGTGGTGATGGTAGCAGGGACATTGAGAGGGTTGTATTTTCAAAAGAAACCACCACGGTGGTCCCAAGATCGATGCAATTTTTACAATCTACCACGACGGAACGTAATGCCCCAGGCGAGAAAAGTATTATCGTGGAAAATCGAGAGAATTTCATCGAGAAAATTTATCAGACCTCTCGCACTGATGCTCTTTCGCCGATGGATTCACCGCTCGCGGAAGTACACCCGGGGGATTTTTATCCAGACGATGACAGCCAGTACGAAGAAAACGACGGTCACGCTCGAAATGGCAATAAAGAAACGAGCAAAGTTCCAGATACATCGAGATCCGAGCTGCAAAAAGACAAAGTAGTTCACCAACATCCGCAGAAAGATAGTCAAAGAGAGATATCCTTGGATGTCGAAGAAAAGTTCAAAGTTCACAGGTCGCCGTTGGCAATACTGGCCTCGGATGCAGCTGCAGCTACGAAAACTGACAGAAGTATTATTGAAACTGTTGACATTCGTCCTGATAACGCTGAGGATGAAAGAGCCAAGTGGGAAGATTCCATACCCGATGACCCTGAGGTCAAAAATCCTGGAACTGCTTCATCATCCAGGAAAAATGTCACGAGATTATTGAATGATCGTGCCGATGAAATTATATCCGTCACCGGTTACGCGGGTCATCTGGAATCCAGGACGAAGTTGCCTTACGATGATCACCGTGCAAGTGACGTCAGCGAAGGAAATTACATCAGGATGTCAAAAATCGATCAAACTGACAGATCTTCAGTGGTGGCAAATCGTTCAAAGCTTCGTGACTCGAATAAATTTGTCGAAAAAGACACCCAAGAGACTCAGAGAGATAGGAAAAATTATATCAATGATAAAATTTCCAATGTCAAGCACTGCCGAGCTTGCGAAGTTGTGGAAATGATGAAGAGCAATGTGAGCAGCGAAAACCATGAAAAATCTGTTTTTCGTGATCATACGAACCATAGCACTCGTGTAAACATCGAGGATGGTACGAAAAAAATTGAGCAATCCATCAAAAAAGTGAGAGAGTCATTGAAAAACACGATTCATGCTGAAATAACGAGGAAAAATGGAACTTTGGTGGATATTGAATTCATGGCTGACGATGGGCATTCGTTAGGGAACACTTCGGTCAAGCTGAAAACGATCGATCATACGAAACCGGAAGTACCCATCGGCGAAAGAATGCAGTGGAAAAATACGGGAATTCTGGTACGTGGCCAAGAACCAATTACCAAAGCTGCAGAAATGAGGAATTTAATTGTCTCGGGGGAACGAGTATCGGCATTGCAAAGTCCAACAACGAACATTGTGAAATTAAGCGATAGCGTTGAATCAGCCAGCATGGTAGATGAGACTCTTGATCGAGGAAACAAAAGGATCAAAAGTATCTCAGCGTCGAGTCTCCACAGGGAATCTCATGAACTCAATTTTCATACTCCAAATGGTACAACCATCGAGGAAAAGGACGAAGAAATTGAAAATTTCACCGAGACTCTAGCGAAAGAGGAAAGAGCAGGATTTTCCAATAATGACAATAATGTCTCAAGGGATATAAAAAATATCCGAGCACATGAAAGTTCACAAACGGTAAGCGAATCTGAGAATGGTAAACGATGGAAAACCTTCGTTCCCGACCATGAAACGATGGATTCGATCAAGATCGATAGGTCTATCGTGTCGATCGATGGACCATCTCACAGTGATGGATCTCCGGGAGGAAAAGATCTCGCGGAGCACTTACAGTTGTATATACAACCTGGTGGGACTTCCGGAAATGGCTTAAAGCCATCCAACACCAGAACGAAACAAATCAAAAGAGGATTTATGGATGAGGACAGTATCTCGTTTTCCATCAGGGAAACGACACCAAGCCATTCTCAAGTTTATGGAAATACCGTCAGCCCAGATACACATGAAGTTCGTGATGCAAACTCACTCGGAGCGATAGAAAATTATTCAGGCATATTCGAGCCTTCCACGACAACTCCCATGGCAATCAAAACCGTAAAATCATCCAGCAGCGAGAAAATCATTACGACCGAAACTCCATTCGTTCCCATCACTAATCTGACAAACTTAACTTCCTCCCACATTACGACAGTTCTAAGAGTTACGGAAAATCCAAAAAAAGTGGTAACGGAAAATCAAAATTTAATGAATCAATTCGAGTCATCCTCATACAGCATCCTCAACCAGTCTGACGAGTCATTGGAGACACATCGATTTACAAACAAATCATCATCCATGTCTGCAGCTGATTCGACAACGATCGATTCTTTAATTACCGACGATACGGGAAACCGGAATTTCAATTATGAAAATTCGATTGTCGAGCGAGACAATAATTCAACGGATGATGTCTCACCACGAGAATCCGTGAGAATCGAGCCAACGGGAAACAAGGAAGAGGCACGTGAAATGGTTGATAACACGGGAGGGTTGTACGATACGCGAAATCTCAATCAAAGGATGAAGGATAATTCGACGCGCGTGACCACGACGTTAAATCAATGGCCGGTAAAGCACAGCGCGGTTGTTGAGGGTGATTTGGTGCTGGGTGGTTTGATGATGGTACACGAGAGGGAGGATTCGGTCACGTGTGGACCGGTAATGCCACAGGGTGGCGTACAAGCCCTCGAGGCTATGCTGTACACTCTCGACTGGCTCAACAATCGCGATCTCGTGCCTGGGGTTAAAATTGGAGCTCACATACTCGATGACTGCGACAAGGACACGTACGGCCTCGAGATGGCCGTTGATTTCATCAAAGGTTAGTGCAATATGTCAATGAATCCACATAAATATATTCATGTAGAATCCCCATAAAGATATTCATGAAGAATCCCCATAAAGATATTCATGTAGAATCCGCAGATGCGTTCTTTGGACTTACACATTCGATTCATTCGATTCATGAATTGAACTAATCATGGTAACGAGGCTATTGCGTTAACGATTGGATGATGAGAAAAGATTTCCTATTCCACTCCCATCCCATTCCATCGTCCCAACTCTCTCATTTCATCATCAGCCGATCAGAAAAGTGTCTCTTTGCCCTTTCCAATTCCCCGCAAAATCGGAGACTTGGATCAGATTTCCATTAAGATATCAAGTTCTCCGCCCTTCACGGTCTAAGTCATTTGCGTAATATCGCAGATTCTGTCTGCCCCTTATCTCGAGGGAGAAATATTTGAAAAACATTTTCGCTCGCGTTCGCCTTTCGATGTATTCGTGTCGAAATTACTTGGGGTGAGATGAATGGAAGGAGAGGTGCGTATGCGTAGAAATTGTTGGGTATATATATATATATGTATATTGGTGGTAACACGTGGCTGCCCATGCATATCGACTCCCCCTCGTGAATGAAACGAGTTGCTGGAGCTTCGAGATTACTGACATCGATAGGGGATGTAAGGGAGGGTTTGTGGGGAGGATTTCATGCTCTCGGTATCATCTGGGAATTTCGCCGAAAGCTTTTTACCTTGATGATACGTATCAACAGTCGGTAAATAGAGAGCTGAGGCCTTTTTGGAGCTTGCCCGACGTCGATAACCTTGCCAACGACCCCTACAGCCGGTAGGGTAGTATTATCAGTCGGACTGTAACTGACTGCTGGAGATAATTGTTATGAAAGCTCCGCTATCGACGAATATTTATCTACATGAGAAAAAAATCCCATCTGCTCTGTATCGTGTGAGTTTAAGGATTTCTTTCAAAAGATCCCAGCTTTGCCTGAGGAAAAGACCCTTAAAAAAATGAATAAAATTTTATTCGAGCGAAACAACGATGCTTTGAATTAAATAACTTTTGATATGAGCCTAACGAAATTTATTTGAAATATTTATCATTTGATTGATACAAGAAATTGATTTTAATCAATTTTCATTCAACTCAAATGAAATTTAATTGTTATAAATAAATATTAGTAAAGCACAATTAATTATTTTTTGATCAATTACATGAATTATGACTTGCCCAAGTAGATCTTATTGATTTGACACAAATTCGTGCTCAAACAAACTTTATTTTAATAAAATATATCGGTTTTTCTTTGGGTTAGAAGTTGGTCAATAGCAAGCAACTGTCGAGTGTAGAAAAAAAAAAAAAAACGTCATGAAATGATTCATCGCCCTACTTATTTTATTTTTCCGTTCAATGTGTGCCAGGAGCCATAGGGAGCTTTTACGCTTGTATAAAGTGGCCAATCGCGTCAAGGAATAAGTGACAACTGTGTATGTGTGTGTGTGCATTGCACCCTCCACCCGAAGCTTACGCGAAAGCCCTATTTCTTCAAGCTCTTAACATCGGCCAAAGCTTGATGGCCAGAAACTTGGTGTCTGAGTATAATTTTTCTTCCGGAAAATCCGTAACTTAACGACCTCATAAGACCGTTATCCGTCTTGCTCGCAAAGATGTTCTCGACAATGTCACAGTTTTCCCGCGTGAAAACAAAAAAAAAAACGTAATCGCGAATTATTTTTCGCAAATAAAAAAATTCATCCCATTATTCCGGTTGATGGGTGACAAATCCTGTAACAAACAATTTCTCAATAAATTCGTAATTCGATGGAAACCAAATGAGATTATTTTATTTTATTTGAGAAAAAAAAAGCAAGAAAGAGAACTTGAGTAGATTTAAATATTTTTATGAAAAATAATGGTACAACATTTTTTCACATTCTTTATGGTTTTTATTTCAAGCTTTAAATTGAGCATTTTTGAGTCCAGTAAGTTATACTTGATTAAAATAACATTTGAATAAATTAGTCAAATTTTATAATCAGAAAAAAATTATTTTCATTAAATAATACATTTTTTTCTCAGCCTGTTGGTATATTTGGTGGTTGGTAAACACGTATATTAGATTTATGGGCCTTGATATGAGAAAAAGGTGTCTGGTGGCGATCATAAAATTTTATCTTTCATCCAAAACTGTCAAGTAAATTTCATCATGGACTTCAAGTCTATGAATGCTCGATAAATCGTTTCTTTTTTTTTTTTTTAATCGTTCAAACGTGCATCGCATCAAATTAGCTATAAACTATGCACTTCCTGGAGAAATGAGCTTTTCGTGGCGATAAAAAATTAACGTAACGGAGACCCTCATGCATATTAAATATTCCGCTGCTTTGATAAAACGTTGATAAAGGGGAGCAATTCCCTTGCCCTCTTACCCCTTCGCCGTAACTGTTTTTTCCTCTGTTCTCCTCATTAGCCAGAATAGTATTTTCATTGGACCTGTGTGCTTTCGCTTTGAGATTATGGTTGTGTACAGATTATTATTCGAGCACGCGATCAGCCTAACTTCCTGCACAATATGCTGCATTTATATAAATATTTTGTACCCCTATAATGGCCTCATGATTGTAAAATAATGTTTTTATAATTTTAATCGACATTTCTTGGCACGTAAAAATGTCAAATTTCCATAATCAGCTATAAATAAATCAAAAGAGACAGGAGTGTATCGATTTCAAGTAATTAAAAATTATTTTTGCATGATATAAACGAATTTACTCGTAATATAAATTATTATTATCAATATAACATTTTTCTGTTTTTTTATATATTATTTCCTGTTTATTTTCAATATGGAGGGTGAGAGAGAGAGAGATAGTGAATGAGAAAGCTCTGGGAACGATTTATTTATGTCAGAGTTAAATTTGATTGCGTATCGTATGGTCGAGCATTAAGGGTAGTCGTTGTGTACTCGTTTCGTGTACTCTCGAGAGTACAACGAGGGTTAAAAAAGTAGCGAGAAGAGTGACAGTCGCGATCATCGCCTTGAAGTGCCATTCAACATTCACCCCCACACACACACACACATTTAACCTCAAAGCACACTTGTTCAATGATTTGCATTATCAAGGACGTTTGCTCGTATATATGCAGTACTCGTGTAATGCAATGCCCATCAATTCTCTCTTATACACACCATCATTCTTATTGTTGAACCATTGTCACGAAACGTCCTCTCGCTTATCGTTGCCTTGCACACTAGCTGCAATTTGTTGGGGCATTCTTTACTGGCATCTTTTTTTTTTTTTTTTTAACAATAGGCAGTCGATTGTATCACAGTTGAAATTCAAGCAAAAGTATTTTTATACGAAAAAATATATATATATTTATTTAACAATATTAGTCCTACGAAGGACATTTTTTACTGCCAGGGGAAAAAAAAATGGTCTCCCGCCTGATAAATTGGTAATCGATCAATTGGTTGATTGTATCAGTTGAAATTCCAGCAAAAGTATTTTTATACGAAAAAAAATATATATATTTATTTAATAATATTAGTCCTATGAAGGAAAACTTTTACTGCCATGGAAAAAAAAAATGGTCTCCCGCCTGATAAATTGGTAATCGATCAATTGGTCGATTGTATCAGTTGAAATTCCAGCAAAAGTATTTTTATACAAAAAAAATATATATATTTATTTAATAATAGTAGTCCTTTTTTACTGCGAGGAAAAAAAAAATTGTCTCCCGCCGTGTAAATTAGTAATATTCATTATTCATCCCCCCCCCAATTTTCGATATTTTCGAAGAATAGTCAAGATTTTAGGCTGCCACACAGAATGGGCGCCATGTCTAATTTTCAGGACCTCATTAAATGGACTCGTGCACTAGTAAACTATTTTTTTTTTATTTTTCGTCATTAACTTTGTACCTAATTTGTTGATTATATCTCGTCTGACACTTGAATCGAAATTACATTACGAATGCATTACGGAAACAGAAAACGAATTGCTTTGGAAAAGAAAAATTACACAGGCCGACTAGCAACTGTGATTTAGATGTACAGAATAATTCGCATATATTAGGACATGGCGAGGAGGTGTACGAGCGAGATAAACCATAAGCTTTTCGCGCAGTATTTCTCGCGGTAATTTGTCAGAGCTTTTTCGAATGCGCGCTCGTGAGAGAGAGAGAATGAGAGAGAGAGAGAGAGTCATAAAAACTGCAACATTTTTCAACTTTTATCTGAAAGTCAAACAAAGCGATAATGGCAAGACCGAGAGCGGAAATCGTCAGGCGAGCGAATCTCTCTCTCTCCCTCTCGTGCAATCTCGCAAGCTCTAACGATACATGAGGTAATGGTAAAATCGAAGCTCACTCGGAGCTTATATTATGCTTCGCTGCTGCATACATATAAGCTTCACGTACATACAAATAGAAGGAAAAATGGTTTATTACACTTGCGTGTGCTTCATTTTCATGCTTCGTTTCTTTTTTCTCCTGTGTAAACTTCAGTTCATGGGTTTTTCTTTCATTTTCTTTTTTTTTTTGTTTTAAATTCATAAACGTTCGAGTAGAAAAATTCCATTATGAGAAATGAAGAAAATAAACGTAGAGTAAATTAGCACGTAGTCAGAGTAAAGCCGGAGAATTAATAAAATGTGGATCAAAACGTAAAAATGATCAATGTGAATGGAAAAAAAAAAATCCCATTTTACCTAAGTTTTTATAAGCAGACAAAAATTAAATTAAATTATATTTGGGATGAGTGAAATTTTACTCGTATTCTTCTCTTCATACTTTGTTAAATAAAAACGAATTTATTTTCTTTGGACATCAAGCAAATAATTACTTACACGAGTCAAATAGAAATTAATCTGCAATGGAGAATTTTACATCAGTAAAATCCTTACACGAGGACTCTGGACATCAAGTTAGCCAGAGTCCTTTTTGGTAGCTTGGATTTCGTTTTTTTTCTATTCAGAAATATATTATCACTTATGTATATATATATAGCACTTGGTCGATCTGTCCATGAACGGAAGTGAGGAAGAATTAGATGGTGTCCAGGTCGAGTCAGACATATCGCATATCAAATGCATATGGAATGTTTCAAACATACACACATGATCTGAATATTGAATAATGAGGCAGGAGCTACTGATCATGTACATGTCAGAGTCTGGGAAGGGAAACTTCGAGATCAGCCGGTAAGGTTTGTCTGTATAATGAGCTCGCGAATTCAGTTTCAGTAGTATAAACTACGTTTGGTCCGTCCCGGATCACTTGGCGTTTCACTCGACTTGGGTTTCAGGCTGTCATGGGTCTCTCTGCGAACATACACAGGATATGCATATACATACTGTATGTATATATATACACACTATATATGTATATATATATATATATATATATATATATATATATATAGATATACATTCCATAGAAACCCACGTGAAATGGGAGATGGGCACAGAGACCCAAGGGGACGCTTTGATAACGAACACAATTAATTAACGAGAGTAATAATGAACAGAGTACTACCAACAAAACATCTTAGTGTAACAAAGTGTAGAGGATTTAACTCTAGTAATTTTTTAAGAAAAATAAGAAAATCGAACAAGTATGAAGAATTTTTTTTTAATGTAATGAAACTTAAAGTAAATTATTTAATTAAATAAATATTACTCATGGGATAAGACTGAAAAATATTACAGCAATAATATCTTATACTGATTTAAAACAAGAAAGAATGCCAAATATTTCATAAAATCAATTTTTGACGAAATAACAAAAATATTTGTAGAAATAAGTATAGATCTTTATTGTCTGGTCTCTTAAGAAAAATACTATAATTGTTTATCATATTTTCGTAAAAAGTAAGTGTAGCTATTAATAAATTGTCATCACTTTTGTAAAATCTAAAAAATAATAGCGCTCCGAGTTTCGTCAATTGACCATTTGACACGAAGCATATGGGTTGAAAAATTGACGATGGGCATTATTTAGAAAAAAAAAAAGGTGATAATTTGTGATCCTCTCAATGTCAGAAACGTATTTTTCAACTCCCTGCACTAAGCACGCTATAAAAGTATTTTTATGTGCTGCCATTTAAATTTTACGAGGGCAAAGGGTGGTGGAGTAATTAGTCACATCACGAAGCCATTAACAACGAGCCATAACTTGATGGATGTATTACGAGCGATATATGACCCATTGTGGTTCGCCTCTGCAATCGTCTCTCGCATTCGTCGTGAAAATTAGTCTCAAAATGACAATAACTCTCGTCACTACACACGCATACAGTCAAAATTCCCACAACTAAAGTCTAATCCTGCCTGTTTTAATATTTCAATTTCCCCCCACCAGTTTTCACCCAAAGTTACTAAATACGTCAAAGATTGTCACACGAACCCCTGCCAAGACTTTGGGGAAAATAAAAAATATGCAAATCGGAAAATCATAATTTTAGAAAATTGATTTCCTCAATTGACTTATTGACTAATTGAAATATTTGTAAATTATTTCATCGTGAAAATTAAGTCTTAATTACGAATTATATTATAAAATTAATGAGTTTTTCTAGAATTAACATTTTCGAAATAATTAATTGGGAATTGAAACTTTGTTGATACCTTGACCATCAAATGTTTGATTGGTAGGAATAAATTTTGACAATTAATTTTTTTTTTTCCAAATCGTTTGAACAATTTAATAATTTTGTAAATGTTTAAGGTGAACAAAGAGCTCAATTATGAGAGATTTGACTGTATATTTCTAATATCGCTTTGTATGGCTATTCTGGCATGAATTTAATGGGGCAAGTTTCCATCCCTTATGTAACGTTTGAGCATTAATAATCCAGCACACACATCATACGATCGTTGAGAAACGTCAAAGGTCTCTTTGGTTCCTTTCGTTTTCCACGTTGCATTTTGAAAGACATTAATCTAAGACGATAACTAACTCTGATGTTTTGATATTAGTAACGCCATCTTTTACCAAAATTTAATATAATTGGCTCAAGATATTGCGCAATATGATTATAGATACTCCGATTCTACTTCACAGTTTCTCTCATTTTCACGTTTCTGACGTAACGATTTCCCCTGAGATACTCGAGAACATTTTAGTTGGAAGAAAATTATTCGCCCCTATAGTGGTTAACGGATCGCCGATTTTATCTCTTCACTCGCCTTTTCTACTTTCCAAAAATATCATCTTTGCCTTTCTCCAGTTTAAATATTTGCTCTTTGTTAACTAGCGAGCTCACATTCGTCGTGTTTGCTTTAACTGCCTGCAAAATGTTAATTAACAAATTTCATTACGACTTATAAATTTTAGTGGTTGAAAAAAAAAATGAATTAATTTTATTACATAGAAATCGAACAAATTTTTATTGAGATAATTAATTTATTAGAAAAACTGTTTTTTTTTTTAATTCAATTAATTTTGAAAAGAATAAATCAGTGTAAGGTCAATTGAAAGCTTGAAAATTGTTACGAGCTCAAGTAGAGCCAGCTGAAATGGAAAATTGCCAAGAATTTCGAATTAATTATTGAGGCTTTAAATAGAGGAATCTTGAATCGTTCGATTTTCTTAATAAAAATTCTCCTTGTAATAAAAATGGGCTATAAATTTTGTGGGAAATTCCGTTCGTCGACGAATTATCGCTCTTCGTTCGAGTCTTTTTTGTCCCTCGGCTTCAATTCGTACTCGTTCAGCTTTGGGGTACGTAACCAATCACGAGTAAAATCGAGAGATGTGTCTCTTTGGTTCACGATACTCGCTGCTTCTTTTTTTCACTTCAGAGAGAATTATAGTCTTTTCGTGGAATTTCGAATCCAACATGTATAACCGTTCAGTGGATTCGTCGAAGTATCAATTTTTCTAAAATCTTATACACTCTTAACTTTTATAAATCAAGCACATCTGTTGCCTGGAATATGAAGCTACAATAAGCCACGAAAAACATATCAATTTTATTTTTTTTTACCGCTGAATTTTTGGCCAAACGTGAAATCTCCAATAATATTTTACACTAAATTGAAAATTGTCACGTTTTCTCCCACTTTTTTTCTCTCTCTCTCTCAGTTCGCCATTTTGATAACATTTATACGTTCTCAACGTGGATGTATGATCAACGAGCATTTAAAAATAGACACGTGTACAATAATCTATTAATATATTATTCCCAGAATTATTGCTAAATAAGTTCGACATAAAAATTGCTCATTAATTTATCTAACTGTAAGCATTATTTAAATATAACATTTTCATTGGAGAACAATCTCCGTTGTAATTTCGATTAAACAATTTTTATCATGAATTCGTAACGACTAAGTCAAATTTATTTTACAATCCATCATTTATTAAAAAAATATTATCGATTAATTATTTTTCACTTGAAAAACCAACAATTATTTGTGATCATTCGATAGACATTTTTTTGGTACAATATTTATTAATTTTTTTTCCGGCGAATGCTGTTGATAGTTTGAAACTTTGAATAATTCTGCAGTAAATAAAATTTAATGTAAAAAAAAAATGGGCAAGCATTCAGCGAATATAAAATAATATCGTTTTCAGCTCCAATTCCAGCTGTTCGGTGTGTTCACTTTAACTATATTTTATTGTACGTTTTCCAACACGAGAAAAAAATTCTACGAGCTCTATAAACGAAACGAGAAAATATTAAGGTAAAAGTAAAATTGTGATATATTCAAATTTGCTGGCATTTACGAGCTGAATAATCTTGGGACTGTAAGAGTTATAACAGTTGTTGAAAATATACGCATAATTGTTGGCTGGAGGCAATAAGAGGAAAAGAGTTAGGGTAGGTCATCATCGTCTTTATTCACCGAGCTTTTTTTCCCAATAAAAATAGGATTAAAGGTGTGAGGAGTTGACACGTGCAAGGTATATTTTACATTAAACGAGCAAAGGGTTTATGGACTTCATAGAAAATCTTCTCTCCATGTATCCATATTTTCCATGTATATAAATTAATGTGGGGAAAAAAGCGTATCTCCTGTCGTTTTAAATGGTAAATAATGTGGAATACGCCCTTCTGACTTTTATTAATCCACACATATGTGCACGTATTTATATATATATATATATATACATATATATATATATATATATATATATATATATATATATATTCAGCTATCATCACGCCTTGCGTGATTCAGGTGAGGCACGTACGACGATTTCCATACAGCAATGTTGCACTCAAAAGGGCTATAATGATATGCAAACGTATCCAACGTAGCTTCGTTAAAGATCCTTTCATGATTTGTAATTCGTATGCAAACGAGACCGGCTATTTGGCTCTTATCTTGCCGCAAAATTTTCCGTCCGAAATATACTTATCGTAAAGGAGAGTAGGCAATCTCAGATTTTTTTTTATACACCAAGTCTGATAGTTACAAAAATCCATGGGGGCGAGTCAGACCCTTTAACGAGTTTAAGCGCACGTGGTGCTTCACGGTGCATGAAAGAGACTATAAATTCTTGGAGTAATTTGGCAAGAGTTTTCCTTTAAAAAAAAAAAAAAAACGATCAAATTACGAAAGAAATGCGAGCACTGATTCTGAATTGGAAAGATGTATAAGAGATGAGAAGCATTCCTTAGCTCCATGAAATTAATGGGTCATGTCATTAGTCTCAGGGTAAAAGGAATTATTTCGTATTGAGTTCGTCCTAATTCTGACCACGTGATCAAAGGATTCATGTCCATCCTACAATTGTGTACTAATTTTCACTAATGCCCAATGACAAGATACAAATATTGGTAGATATAGAGCAGATTGACGATCATGCAAGAAAAAAAAAAATTCACTGATCCTGAATTAGAAAGATGTATAAGAAATGAGAAGAGTTGCTTAGCTCCATGAAATTAATGGGTCATGTCATTAGTCTCAGGGTAAAAGGAATTATTTCGTATTGAGTTCGTCCTAATTCTGACCACGTGATCAAAGGATTCATGTCCATCCTACAATTGTGTACTAATTTTCACTAATGCCCAATGACAAGATACAAATATTGGTAGATATAGAGCAGATTGACGATCATGCAAGAAAAAAAAAAATTCACTGATCCTGAATTAGAAAGATGTATAAGAAATGAGAAGAGTTGCTTAGCTCCATGAAATTAATGGGTCATGTCATTAGTCTCAGGGTAAAAGGAATTATTTCGTATTGAGTTCGTCCTAATTCTGACCACGTGATCAAAGGATTCATGTCCATCCTACAATTGTGTACTAATTTTCACTAATGCCCAATGACAAGATACAAATATTGGTAGATATAGAGCAGATTGACGATCATGCAAGAAAAAAAAAATTCACTGATCCTGAATTAGAAAGATATATAAGAAATGAGAAGAGTTGCTTAGCTCCATGAAATTAATGGGTCATGTCATTAGTCTCAGGGTAAAAGGAATTATTTCGTATTGAGTTCGTCCTAATTCTGACCACGTGATCAAAGGATTCATGTCCATTCTACAATTGTGTACTAATTTTCACTAATGCCCAATGACAAGATACAAATATTGGTAGATATAGAGCAGATTGACGATCATGCATCAGAAAAAAAAAATCACTGATTCTGAATTGGAAAGATATATAAGAAATGAGAAGAGTTGCTTAGCTCCATGAAATTAATGGGTCATGTCATTAGTTTCAGGGTAAAAGGAATTATTTCGTATTGAGTTCACCCTAATCATGAATTGATATGAATTGATATGAATTGATATGAATTGATATGAATTGATATGAATTGATATGAATTGATATGATTCTAAATTCGAAAGATATATAAGAGGTGAGAAGAGTTGCTTAGCTCCATGAAATTAATGGGTCATGTCATTAGTTTCAGGGTAAAAGGAATTATTTCGTATTGAGTTCACCCTAATCATGAATTGATATGAATTGATATGATTCTAAATTCGAAAGATATATAAGAGATGAGAAGAGTTGCTTAGCTCCATGAAATTAATGGGTCATGTCATTCGTCTCAGGGTAAAAGGAATTATTTCGTATTGAGTTCGCCCTAATTACGACCACGTGATCAAAGGATTCATGTCCATCCTACAATTGTGTGCTAATTTTCAATAAACAACGGAGTCTGTTTCGAGTCCATTGGTGTGCACTGATGGCTAATGACAAGATACAAATATTGGATGACACAGAGCAGATTGACGATCACGCTCCAGGAATTCGAAAATCCTGATCATCGTCAAAGCAATTTCACGAAGTACAGGAAATTGTATCTCACGTCGTAATTTCTGTCTCTCTGCAAGTGATTCAGTTTCAACGTGGCTCTTGCATACTAATTTCCACGAGAGCTCAAGAAAATTCAAAATTTTCTCCAATTTATAATCATTCACCTTCAAATTTTTCACAGTATCAATAAATTCTTTAACATCATTTGGTTAATATTTTCAACAATTAAGTGAAGGTCACTTTATTCATGAGAAAAGCTTCGTATAAAAAGCTGATGGTTTATTTTATACAAAGCGAGGAATTTCGTCGAAATTTTCCTTTCTTTTGGGGATTCGTCACGAGGGATGAAAAAGGGTGGGCAATATTTGTCGAAAGGTGCGAGTTGCGCGGTGAACGATTGCATATACATATATATATATATATATATATATATATATATATATACGCGCACACACATACATATACACACACACATATATATATATATATATATATATATATATATATATATATATATATATATATATATATATATATATATATATATATATACATATATATACACATATACATACATATATATACAGAGAGAGAGCAAGAGAGTTCCATAGGGTGCGCGATGCGTGAATTCCCCAAAGGATTCACCTAGTGCCAAGACGTCCGATAGCTCAACCGTTGTGGCGAGGGAGAAGGGGAAGGGGTGATATGGGGTTGATTCGTTTCACGAGCAGAGGGTAGTATTATCCATCGTTGGTGGTGCCTCAGTGGCTGCTCTGGCACAGAGCCGCGCGCGACAAATTTTTCTCAGAGCGCACGTTGAACGCGCATCTTTCCCATCGTAAAATAATACTCAACTAAATTGTTCCATTCCCCTATAAAAATAACAATCAATTATTCTTTGGACTTGGAAAATATTTATAATTTATGCGATCGAGTTAGACATACATAATTTTTTTTTTTCAATTTCGCGTTTTATTTATCAATCGTGAGTTATCATTTAATTCGAATATGAAAAATAAAATATGAAAAAAAAACATTTTGCTTTAATAAAAATATTATGACGATTGAATAATAATTTTTTTTTTTTTTTTTTCATCAAGTGTTAATTTTAACTCGAATATTTATTTCTTAAGTTTATTCGCGAAATTTTCTCGATCGTACGTAATAGTTTGACGAATAAATAAATTCAAGAAGGAACAATATTTTTAATGATTTGTGAAAATGATTCTCATTCGATTGATTCATAATTGGGTGGAGGAAAATTTTTGTGTCGTGCACATTAATTTTAAATGTTCCCGTGAAATTTTGGGATGAATTTACGAGTACGTTTTCGCGGCAACACGTGCGTCGACGAATTTCCCGAATTTTCATCGAGTGCGACGTTTGTCATGATGGAGAGAACACGCACACGCGATCGCCATAGTGAATGAGAGAATCATTGATGAATATGTTACATGTGTGTATAGAAGCCACCTAAAAAAAAAATATATATATACATATATATATATATATATATATATATATATATATATATACACATACATATATATATATGTCTATATAGATAGATAGAGACATCTTCATGGAATATTCGATATAGGCAGAAATTAATAGTATGGATCAATTTATCATTAATTACGAGCCAACATATCTGACAGCGTAACGGCTGCTCCACCTGATAATTTTCCTACAAACGCGGTGGGCGATTTTTCATTATTTTTCTCCCTCTCTCTCTATCTCTTTCTCTGCCTTTGTCCACAGAGTTTTAGTCCTTTTAGATGCAGGTCTGCACACACCCTAAGAATCGATAATCCCATAATAAATTTACACCTATGTGAATTCCTATGTGGTGGGAATCTAAAAATATTTGATAAAAAATGCACAAACTACGGAAAAGGAATGAAACGCAGCTGGAATAAAAATACGATTTAATACGGTCGGGGAATAAAGTCGATATTGCATAAATAATGACGATATTTTTTACAGCATTTTAACATTTTTTGTGCTTCTTTTTTTTTAGTGAAAATAATGTGAATGACAATTGGCTTGGATTGATGAATATTTTAGTTTTGGTAATTTAATGAATTATACAAACGATGAATTATTTGTAGAAAAATAATTTCATGCCAACATTGTGAGGGAATTTTTTTCAAGTCTAATTTTGTTATTCTTCCAATCATAATTGATGATTGTTTTTTTTTTTATTCGAAAGCTACCCCATGAAATTAACAATTTCATAAAATTTGCCAAAAAAAAAAAAAAACTACACAAAAAAATCCCTCGTCGATAATTGTCCGAGAGTGGGGCAGCTTTGTGGACCTTAATAATTATTAATTGCTACTATATATTGAGTAGAAAGTTCTTTGGTCAAATGAACGTCCAGCGTGAAACTTGACAGGACGATAAAAAAAAAAAATTAACAGTAAATTTCCAAAAAATTATATTTCTTATCATATCTAATTAATTCGTATCACAATTAATTGAGCACGACATATGCACATTGTCAATATAAAAAAAAAAAATATTCGTAAAACAGTTCACGAGAAAAATTGAGTAGAAAAAGTTCTTCAGTAAAATGAACTGCCATCGTGATTATTCTCACGACGATGTAACGTCGCAGGATCATAAAAAAAATTACTTCATATCAAATTTGAAGAAAATTATATTTCTTTTCATATCTGATTAATTCGTATCACGATTAAATAAGCACGACATCAGACAATCCATAAATAATCCATTCGCTGACATATGCACATTGTCAATACAAAAATCTCATTGAGAAAAAAAAAAAAAAAATCGTAAAACGTTCACGAGTACTTGGCATATAGATTACTGATCAATCGAATGAATTATTCAACACAAACGTACATTGGCAATCTCGTGTAGTGCGAAACGAGAAGGAGATGGATGGAAATGCATTTGTAATAACGATCGAATTGAAAGCTCGTATATCTATATAACAAATTTTACCATGTCTGGTTGCATAATTATATTATCGACATGTCATTCAATCTCATAGTCAAATAATAATACAATATTCGTCGAAACTGTTGCATATATTTATATTAATTAGCATTTGTGATTATTAATTAATCATCATGGACAAAATCCATGCTCCATATAATTTATTCCCTCAATTCTCAGAATATAATATTATTTATATTTTTATAACGAAATCATTAGTGGTTTAATGCATTATTTTGTATTATCCTCGTCTCCGATGACCTCAGGCAAAAGTCAGATTCATACTGTATAACATCATCCATGTTGATAAATCATTATCTTGCCAGTACACAGTATTTTCTGTTGGCAAATATCAATAAAGCAAATGTATACACAGCTCATCTCAAATAATCTCTAACTTATAATTAGCATAAGAGAGATATGAGTCTTCTTCCATTTCCGAAAGTTAAAATATTAATTACAGGAAATGCCTGCAGGTCTAAAAATGAAAAAAAAGTGTCACCTCGATTTTCTGATAACATTGCAAAAATTCTCTACATATTTAATTCAATTATCTCAAATCTCCAATACCCACTAATGAAGAAACGATTTCACTTTTCGTAAGGAATTTTATAATATAATTTAATTTTTTTTTAAATTACAAAAATTCATAAATATCATTATTCGAAAAATTCATCTTCATTGTCCATTTAAAAATGATAAAAATGTCGTGTACAAAAATAATAAGAAAAAAAAAATACGTCACCTTGCTAAGGGCAGCTGGAATCTTAGCATCTCGATTTTTTTTTTTTTTTTTTGTGAAATTACAAAAATTCATAAATATCGTTTCGAAAAATTCTTTTTCGTTGGGCGTTTAAAAAATGACAAAAATGTAGATTAATGCAGAGTACAGTCTGATGACTGTATAGATGCTAAATATTTCCTGCAGGGGCTTGAGGGGAGAGGGAGAAAAGGATATGAAGGGGTTGGCAGGTTGATAAAAAAGTTAAATGGTAGAGTCTCGATATCGGTTGGATATATAGAAGCTGCCAAGGAAGTCAGGACATCCGGTATCCCCGGTGTGACCTTCGATGCTGTACTTGAAAGCTTTCGATATTCTGGAATACCCAACATCCTCGACGCCTCTCTGATATTTCTCTCTCTCTCTCTCTCTCTCTCTCTCTCTCTCTCTCTCTGTCTCTCTCTCTTCCTCTCTCTCTCTCGAATCAAGGAAGACAGTTTGACGAGGGTCGCGGTGTCAAGTACCAACTTCATCGATTTTCAGTCGAGAAGAAAAAAAATTGAAAAAATAAAACAGCACAAGACAATGTGTGGTATCGACATTGGCGAGGCAGACAATTCTCGTGTGGTCGAGAGAGCTTTTTCTCACTTTGATTTTTTTTCTTTTTTGCACCCTCTCTATTACATAACCCTTTTGCCTTTTCTCTGTACTGGCTAAATTGATTTCATAAATCAATGAACCATTCTTCATAAATCAATGAACCATTTTTCATAAATCAATGAACCATTTTTCATAAATCAGCGAGGACTGATTTTTCCTCAGTGCACGCAGCAGTACATGCTGAAGGCAAAGAATGAGAGAGAAAGAATATAAAAAGAAAATGAAGTATAAAAAATATTTTCTCGAGAGATTGCTCGAAGACCGTTAATATCAGAGTCTGTGCGTGAGTGAAAAGCTCCAGCAACATTTTTTTTCACATCAGTTATTTATTTATTAATTTTTCAATTTTTTTTTTATTGACACCTGATTATCCCACCCCCCTTTTTTTTTTTTTGAAAGAGCAGCGAAATATTTTCACGAACTATAATGGTCGTGCTAATAAATAAACGAGAGGCATGACCCAAAAATCGACAGCTGCAAGTAAAATAAAAAATGTAATAAAATGAAAAATTATTCATATTGAATATCTTATCGACGAGGTTCGTTTAAATGTTTAATTGGTAAAAAAAAAGCCACCAAAATTTTTGTTTCACTGCCGATTTTTTTTTATCTCCCTTATGATTTTGAATTTGGCAAATTTATTGACATTTTTCTCATTGTGTTTGTGTCGATGAAAATAAAATATAATTAACGCTAGAAATTTTATAAACTTTTTTTTTACGTCGTCGTCGTTTTAAATTCAAAATTTCTCAAACGCCAAGTTCGTAAACTGCGCACAATTCTCAGTTCAGCGAATATTACTAAGAGACCAAAGAGGATGGTATATATATATATATACATATTTTGCTAAATTCTTCATGTCAATTATTATGCTTCAAAGGATACAATCGCGACAATGCAGGAGTAGAGCGCGTAATTTTGAAATTCCTGGCGTCTATCAAGTCCTCAATATATACCTCAATATATACCTCAATATATACGCGATCAGATTTTTTTTTCGCGCCAAAAAACCACGTCATAATTCTTTGACAATGAAAAATTTATTCACTGCAATGGAGTAAAAAAAAAAATTCCACAAATTTTTTCATTGATTGAATAAATTCGTTAAATTTAATAATTTCAATAAATTACTTTGCTGAAGACGAGTAATGAGAACATTCTCATGCTTACTTTTTATTTTATCGTTGATTGGGCATTGACTGAGCTGTGAAAAAGTCTTTGAGTTTAGCTTCGATGTACTATTTCTCGAAGAATTTCAATAAATCGTTCCACCAAACTTTCACATCACTTGATTCAATTAAAGTTTTGTTAATGAAACTTTCACGAACTCGCGACTGAGCTTACGTTGGTACAGGCGTTGATTAACGTGTTGATTACACACATATATATATATATATATATATGCACAATTGTCTGTAATTTATTAGGGTAATTAGCCTGCACGATTTTGTATGTATAATATACATATACGGCCATATACATCACAATTGGGGTATAAATTATGTATTCACATACATATACATATGCATACAGGGACTTGTACGTAGAGATACATATATATATATATATATATATATATATATATATATACGCCTACGAGACAGTAGAGAATATATTCTTTGCTGAGGTATTATTTTTCCAGCTCTATCTTTGAGAAAGAATTAAATAATATTTTATCAATTCCTCGTCAATAATAATTCGATCTTTCAATTTTATATTATTTATTTCTTTTTTTTAATTCAAATTCCTTCACGACGTATTCGTCCCATTTGTCTTTTTTTTTCACCATGTTTTTATTAGTTGCCTGAGAACGTGAAGAAAATAAAAGAGTTGTGGTAGAAATTTGTGAAGAAATTTGTATGCGAGAAGGAATGCGTATTAGGTTGATGTGACAAGTTTAGTCATGGAGGTGGCAATAACGTGGCATTTGCCCATCGTGGTCTTGATGACTTGTGAGCCAGAGAGGTTGACATTGATAATGAGATTTTTTTTACACCAGAGCAGAGAAGAGAGAGTTTGCCCAATAAAGAAAGTAATTCGTGTCTCGCATGTAATCTAGAAAAATACACGAAAAAGGGATGAAACTTTTTCGCAATTTTTTCCCCAGTTGTTTGGCATTCCTGTATATCCTATACTCCGTGTTATCCGGACATAACGTTTTTCGTGATAGTCCGTCTGCCTTGATCAAGAGCAAAAAAAAAATCTAATTTCTGGCTGACCTCGTGACCCTTGAGCTTTTTCTTGGCGCGATTTACGGAAAACAATATTGTTTCTCGACAAAAAAAAAAACAAAACGAACGAACGATTCCCAAACGGAGAAATATAGTAAGAGAGAGAGAGAGAGGGAAAAGAACAAAAATATAATATCATAGAAAGGAATTTTATTGGCCCGAGAGTATAAAATGTGTAATATTAAATAATTATAAATTTTTCTTAAACATTAAATTAATTCTAATTTATACAGAGATTGACTGATCTGCCTATTTAGTTTGCTAGCAATTAGGAAAAAGTTTTTAGCACCATCGTGAGAAATAAAAACGTGCTTACTGGTATACATGTAAGCACATTTTTATTCATAATAGCATAATAGCATAATTCTAACTGCCTACTGTGTGTACGCAGTGAGCGGTTCAAATTATGCTCAGGGCTACGATTACTTGAATCACCATAAAAACGAAGTTATTATAAGGAAGTTATTATGCTGATTTAGGTATTGGTAGGGTGCTTCGTGTACTGTGGGAAGAGGAGAGTTCCTTAGGCCTGAGTCTATAGTCGATTTTTCGAAGGGAGGAGTGAAGAAGAGAAAAAAGTTATTCAAGAAAAATAAATTAAATTATCCAGTGACATCACTCAAAGACGATGTGCGGGTCCTATTTCCGTATAATATTAATCTGGCTTTGCCGTTTTATCTCACCCATGTAATCCATACCTATAGGGAAGAGAGAGAGAGAGGGAGAGAGAGAGAAGACAGAGAGAGACAGACAGACAGACAGAGACAGAGACAGAGACAGAGATTGAGAGAGAGATAGAGAGAGAGAGAAAACAATAGCTATATAAATAGACATGACATAAATAGATATAAATGCACATCTAATTGCAAATTAATAATTTAAATTGCAGGAAAGTTTGCAAAAAATACTCACATAAATATAAATTCGTCATGGCACCGAAAAATATAATCGGACCATCAACAAAAACATTTGAAAAGCTCGATCGAATTCGCGAAGTGAATCATCGGAAAAATCGCGATTTTTAACAAAACGTTGAAATAATAATAATAAAACTGCATAATTAATGAGAAAGAAGCATCGTCATAAAGGGAAAAAGTCATCGAGAATGAAGTCATGAAGTGTGCGCGTGTGATGTTGATGGGCTGCTTTTGCCTGATGCTGTGCAAAGCGAGTAGGCGAGTAAAATTTATCGACGACTGGAATTCAAATTTCAATGATTATTACGACGATGGGAGAATTGATCTGAGCTCGACGATGAATCAAATTGATGAAATTTTTACTGCCAGCGCTGCAATGAGAGGATCGAATGAGATGAAAAATCGCGAAGTGAGGGATGAAAAGATTCAACGAGATTATTCAGCTCGTGCTGATGAAAAAAGTCCGATTGGTCGTCATTATCGTATTGAAAATCCACTGAATCATCATCCAATTAGACACGGTGATCGATTGTTTCGTTCGATCGAGGCGAAACAACGAGCTGGAACGCCATTTATTTGGCCCGTTAAAAAGGAGGCCGTTGTCGAGGGTGATCTTGTACTCGGTGGGTTAATGATGGTCCACGAGAGAGAGGATTCTGTAACATGTGGGCCAGTCATGCCCCAAGGTGGCGTTCAGGCACTCGAGGCAATGCTCTACACTCTTGATTGGTTGAATCAACGAAATCTTGTGCCTGGGGTCAAGATTGGCGCTCACATACTCGATGATTGTGACAAAGACACTTATGGCTTGGAGATGGCAGTTGATTTCATCAAAGGTGAGTGTGCAATTGAAGTCGACACTTTCGAATGGGGTGAGATGGGGTGGGGGGAATTGTTTGACAATTGTCCGTAAAGGACGAAGCTCTCCTGGCTCGTTTTCATCCTGAAATTCACGTCAATGGAGAAATTTCAAACAATCCTAGAAAATCGATTACACTGTCAGAATGGTCGAATCGGTTTGTTAGTCGCTTGTGCAGAGATCTCGATAGATGTCGTACTAACGCACTGGAGCGTCAAGGACTCTTTCTATTGATTCTGCATCCACTCTCATGCTTTGTAAAACGTCGCACGATTGAGTCAAAAAATCATATAAATTTTTTGATTTTTTTTCTAAAATTTGGTCACCATTTTTTCATTTCTCGTGTTACATTTTTCGAGATTTTTCTCACTATTTTTCAATCTTATTAACCTTCATTTTATTTCGAAAATATGAGAATAAATCGTGGGAATAAAACTATAATTATTCCTTTAATTAAGAATTTTTTCATTTCAACGTGAGAGTTATTATGATTTTCATTTTATCTTTAAAATACATATAGCTCGAGTAGTTAAACGTTGCGTTGCTGAAAATGTAATTATGTAATATTTAAATTTTCAAACGTCCGGGGGGATGAATATTCTCGGTACACTCTCCGCGACGAGTTTCGATAAAATTCTTTGTGCAACTTCCTTTTATACTTTAGGCACTTCCGGGTTTCATTTTTTTTTTGTCTTCAATATTATTCTTTCTGGCCTGAAAAGTTGACGAGTCTCACTGATTACAAGGGCGAGAATTTCTGTATCTATTCTTGTGTCGTGCTTAAAGTTAACATGCTCTTCAATTTATCATGAGGGTTGAGGGAGTGAGAGAGAGAGAGAGGGGGAGAAATCGAGTGGGACGAGGGCAGACACTAAAATTATTGGCCTAATTTTATTCATAATCAGGGGACTTTTTTGGTCACGTCATCGTGTTGGCTAATAATTAAATATTTATGTGATATATTTGCAATTGCCGAAGATAAGTTGCAGCATAAATATGAAAAATACTTCGGATCTGATAATTCAACGATCGTTCATGATTATTTTATTCATTAAATCATTTTTAATTGTTTTGTTTTTTTTTTGTCAATATTTATTTCTAATTATGAGATAAATCCTTGACTCTGCTATTATGCAATATTTTAATGATTATTTCATATTCATAAAAATTGTCATCTATATAAATATTCAACTTTTATTGCATAATTTAAATGCCTGATATAAATGTATAAATTATTATTATATATATATATTTTTTTTTTAACAAATTTACGATGCAATTCAGCGTTCGTTCAATGACTGAGCGGAAAAGTCAATCAAGGAAAATCGTTCGGGTATTAATTACTACACGAAATTCGATCAATCTGACGAGAGCAGATGCACACGAACGCACGAGAATGACTTTGCCCACGTCGCTCAGGGTTTTTTCTCTCTTGCTTCACCGAGCCAATGAACTCTGACCGACGTGAACGTTTCATCGTATGAGCATCCCCCATCGCTGATAAAAATCTAACCCACAATTTACACGAAAATAAATTCATAAAACGAAATTCAATAATTCACGATATGAGATTACGAGATCTAGAAAAAAAAAAAAAAAAAACGTTTTGCAAAGCTCGTCGATGCACCCTTAAAGACGCATATAGTTATTTTTTTTTTATCAAAATGATTCGAGCGAAATACATTTTTTCTAATTGACCAAAATTTATTTGATTTCGAGTAATGTCTAATTTTTGTTTAATTGATTAATGTTGTTTAATTCAATTAATGTTTAATTAATACACCCTTACAGATGCATATAGTTATTTTTTTTTATCAAGATGATTCGAGCGAAATACATTTTTTCTAATTGACCAAAATTTATTTGATTTCGAGTAATGTCTAATTTTTGTTTAATTGATTAATGTTGTTTAATTCAATTAATGTTTAATTAATACACCCTTACAGACGCATATAGTTATTTTTTTTTTATCAAGATGATTCGAGCGAAATACATTTTTTCTAATTGACCAAAATTTAATTGATTTCGAATAATGTATGAAATTTTTGAAATTTCTTTCATGGGAATAAATTCGATCCAATTGAGAAGAGGAAAAGATGAAAAGGGAGGATAGTGTGTAAAACGCAGAATCGCAGGAGCGACTCTAATTTGCGAGTCTCTCATTCTCTCTCTCTCTCTCCCTTCCGTATGTCGAGAATTCAAGTCTAGAATTTCATAGTGTCGACGTAGCTTATTCGATATTGGACCATTGCCAAATTCTCTTGGCTTGACAGATGACCGTTGGCCTCTCCATCTCTCCTTTTCCTTTATCCTTACACTCCCCCCCCCCTCCTCTCATTCTCTCTTCCTCTCCGTTTTGTCCCTGCATGTCACTTCCGGTATTGGGCTCGACCTTCTTGTCTCCCTACATAATCCCATTCGCAAACTCGATTTCTGGTGAGAGGCAAACCCGGATAAAGCAGTTTCTATTTTCGACTCTTGTCCACGTATACGAGGAGAAAATGGTGGATATAGCCCACCCTTATCGATGGCACAAGGTCTATATACTGTACATTATCGAGGAAACTCTCGGGTTACCCAACATCACACGCTGAGAATCTTTTATCTCTTTTTTACTCTCTTATTCTCGCTATATTTACCTTTCTCTCTCTCTCTCTCTCTCTCTCTCTCTCTCTCTCTCTCTCTCTCTCTCTCTCTCTCTCCCTCTCTCTCTCTCTCTCTCTCTCTCTTTCTCTTTCTCTTTCTCTTTCTTTCTCTCTCTCTCTCTCCCTCTCTCTTTCTTTTTCTCTTTCTCTTTCTTTCTTCCTCTCTCTCTCTCTCTCTCTCTCTCTCTCTCTCTCTCTCTCTCTCTCTCTCTCTCTCTCTCTCTCTCTCTCTCTCCTTCTCTCTCTCTGGTTCACCTTTTTTGCCCTTTTCTTTGCCTACACAAAGATCTGTACAGATTTTTACTATTTCGTGTCAAAGGATTTTCGATTAGTCAATTTATATGTTCGATGAAAATTAATTTGAATGAATTTTGTAGAGTTGAAATAAATTATCAGGGTAAACAATTAAATCGAAATCGATAAAATTATACTGACTGGCTCATGTAATTTATATTTGGCGAAATGGATATTGTTTGAATTAAAAAAAAAAAATCTTCAATTTATTTCGATTTTACTGAAATCAGGAAAAAATAATTTAGCACAAGAAAAATTCATTTGAATAAAATATGAATAATTATCTTTGTTTTTTTTTTATTTTCTCCAAGCTCGTACAATTTACTCTTTCACGTGCCACTGACGGCAAACGCGAGGGAAAAATGTTCACTGGGCGACAAAATTTCCGTTAACGTTATAATGGAATATGAAATTTGATAAAATTTTCAACTTTCTTATACTTGACGCCCTGGCATGCAAACGGGAAACTCGATATCCGCATGAGTTAAGCTGGCTCTGTGCAATATATATATATATATATATACATATATATAGTCACGTTATGGAATTGTGAAGTAAAGCTCAAGGGGGTGCGCCATATATATATAAAAAAATATATATATATATATATATATATATATATATATATAATTTATCAAGTATAACACTTCTTTACTGTTGGCTGCTGCCGCTGCTTGGCCAAAATCGAATCGTGCAACTTTTATGTTCGCTTTGCAAAATCGGAGTACCGACTCTTTCCCTTTGGCTTGACGGTTTTATACGTCAAAGTATTCGTAAATTTTTTGTCATCTCACGAGGAGAGGGTAACGGTTTTGAGAATGTATAACGTACCCTCTCTCAATGCATATTTTTAAGCTTCTTTTCGGGGAGAATTTTTAAAAAACCTACTAACTCCCGGTGAACGGATGCACTCAGGCATCCCAGAAAAGTTTTCTTCCTCCTCCATAAAAATCTATCACGCATAGAATTTTTTTTTTTTTTTTTCACTTGTTCGTATTTTTCCTTGTGATATTTCCTTAAGTGACTATTTCAACTCTCCTCTCTCTCTCTCTCTCCCTCTCTGTCTGTCTGTCTCTCTCTCTCTCTCTCTCTCTCTCGTTCTGTCTCTCTCCCTCTCTCTAAAAAAAAACACAAAGCCCAGTTGATACATTTTCCTTAATTCCATTTCATCTTTTAGAACGAAAAAATTCATTCGCTTTTAAACAATTTTAGAGAAAAAATTATTTTTTTGTTTTCTTAATAATTTTTCAACACTGTAATACAACGAGATGGCTTTTTCGTGAGTATGAAAAATGTCGCAATGCAGCAAGTTAACGATGGTCGACATTAAATAGCGCAGGAAACTTTTACGAGTATCGTGGGGAATGTTTAAATTTGTCGTGAAGCCAGGCCGAAGCATCAAACTTGAAACTGATTTGTGCCAGCAGCTGCAGACAAACTTTATTAGTGGAAGAAAACATTTGAGAAATCGTCACCAGTCGTTCCAGGACAATTGCAGGAGCCCGTTTTTTTTTTTTTTTTTTTGGGGTGGGTTTCTCCCCAACCAGAAGCTCAGCCAGAGAAAGAGAAGAAGAAGAAAGTGAAAATTTGAGTAGTGGCAAGGCGTTGGAAAATGTTGCTGATGAAAATAACGAGATTGTTTTTACTGTGAGAAACTGCAATAAACACGAAACTCTTGCACGCATATGCATGTTGCATAGCTCAGTTACACGACTCCCCTGAAACGCAAAGAGCACAAGAAGGCGAATAACATTGAAGAAATAAAAAAATAAAAATGGTATGAAAAAAAAAAAAAAAAATGAAAACACAACCTTCTACTGTACTCGTTAAAATAGACTCGCGTATTACTAATGGACACGCGCATTTAATGGCAAATAAATGCTCACAGAGTTTAACAGTGCCATTTGAGTTTTTACTCTGCCCTATTTTACCTCGAGCCTTAAATTGCGAATTTTTATTTTTTGGGTCAGAGAAATTTTGTTGATGTAGTCGTTTCGGTGTAGAAGCAGCTCGTAATAAGTTTTAACACTGACAAATAATTATGCGTCGCTCAAACGTCATTAAAATCGTTCAAAAATATTTTTTTAATTTTCTAAATTAATTAGTCAATTTATTGTGCTGTTTGAAGAACGTACAAATTAATTGCATGCATCCGAGTGGAACTTATTAACAATTAGCTGCTGCCAGCAACTTTGCACACGTTTAATCAGCGTAAAAATATTTTACCCCTTTTTATCCCCTTAGGGGTTGAATTTCGAAAAATCCCTTCTTAGTGAATGCCTACGTCATGGCTGGGCGATCAATCCATCAATCAGGACATCTTATTTTATATATATATAATGCTTGATTTAATTAATTGGATGCTCCAATAAACAATAAAATAAAACATCAATAAATGGTAATATTTCTCGTAGTTTTGGGAATTAAAATGAACCCAACAATTTTTTTGTACTTCATTTTTCCAAGATGTTTCCAAGATGTATATATATATATATAGTGCTTGATTGAATTAATTGGATGCTCCAATAAACAATAAAATAAAAAATCAATAAATGGTAATTTTTTTCGTAGTTCTGGGAATTAAAGGGACCCCAACAATTTTTTTGTAAAGTCTGACCATAGATCGCTGTACTTCAATTTTCCGAGATGTACGGCGTCCTTCATATTTCAACAGAATGTTATCCACAGCGTGATACACGCACAACATTGAGCTATTGCGATGGCGATCGCGTGCTTTTGTGCTCCCTCATGAGAGAGCACAAAAGCACGAGCGTGTGTCCGGCTTCATAGTCGGACCCACTTCACCCAGGATTTTTCTTGTACATGTTTCAATTGAGGGGGGTTGGAGAGAGACGTCGTCATCATTGAGGTGAGGAGGGGGGGGGGGTGGGTTGGAGAGTATAAATATCGCAAAAAAAAAGCAAAAAAAAAAAACCACCCTTGCTGCATTCGTAAAATTGTTAAGCCGCTATGAAAGTTACCGGCGAAACCGGAAGTTCCATTGTGTATAGAAGACAATTGGCGAGAATAGGCTTAAGAGTACTATCAATGCTGTACATTATTTACCGTAATTAATCTCAAACAATTTCATACAGTTTGGAATTTCGCTGCATGACAATAAAAAAAAATCGACTGTACATTCTCCCACTTTAGGAGTTCCAACACCCCCCCCCCCCCCCTCCTATAATATTGCACTTTGTGGAGTTTGACTGTATATAAAAGTAAGATGAGTTACACGACATTGGGGAATAATGTGGGGTCGCTTAATAGCGATGACCCACATAGATGAGAGGGAATGAATAAATGAGCAACAGCATTACTTCGTGTCATAATGCGAAACGATCTCTTCTGTCTTGGTATATTTCGTCATTATGTGCAACGTCACATGTCGTGATTACTTCTGTAAAAAATCCAAAATGCACTTTTGGACAATTTTTTTTAGACAAATATTTGTAAATTAAGAATGATTATTTTTATTTGGTTTCTATGGAATATTTCACGTTACGAATATTTCATATTCTATGGAATATTTTCGTCTTTTACGTTCATGGGTGTGTCTGATGCTCGGGATGGAAAAGTAATGGGCTTGGAAATAATCTGGAATACTTTCATGAAGAATATTACATAATCGTTTTATTTTACGATAATTATTGACCGAAATTTCATACAGTAGAAATATTATCGATGAATGTTGAAATAAAATGAAAAAATGGATGAGAAAAATCGTTGAAAGATTATTTTTATTTGGTTTCCATGGAAAGAGTGTCCATCTCTATGTGTCACCATGAAATACCATCAATCGAAAATTCATTCCAATGAATTAAAAGTCAATTTATCCAACGTTGTAATAAACATTTTTCGTGTGCAATATTTCACGTTCATGGGTAGGTCTGATGCTCGGGATGGAAAAGTAATGGGCTTGGAAATAATCTGGAATACTTTCATGACGAATATTACATAATCGTTTTATTTTACGATAATTATTGACCGAAAATTCATACAGTAGAAATATTATCGATGAATGTTGAAATAAAATGAAAAAATGAATGAGAAAAATCGTTGACAGATTATTTTTATTTGGTTTCCATGGAAAGAGTGTCCATCTCTATGTGTCACCATGAAATACCATCAATCGAAAATTCATTCCAATGAATTAAAAGTCAATTTATCCAACGTTGTAATAATCATTTTTCGTGTGCAATATTTCACGTTCATGGGTGTGTCTGATGCTCGGGATGGAAAAGTAATGGGCTTGGAAATAATCTGGAATACTTTCATGACGAATATTACATAATCGTTTTATTTTACGATAATTATTGACCGAAAATTCATACAGTAGAAATATTATCGATGAATGTTGAAATAAAATGAAAAAATGAATGAGAAAAATCGTTGACAGATTATTTTTATTTGGTTTCCATGGAAAGAGTGTCCATCTCTATGTGTCACCATGAAATACCATCAATCGAAAATTCATTCCAATGAATTAAAAGTCAATTTATCCAACGTTGTAATAATCATTTTTCGTGTGCAATATTTCACGTTCATGGGTGTGTCTGATGCTCGGGATGGAAAAGTAATGGGCTTGGTAACACACACTTTCGACGTGAGTTTTCTGCAAAGGGGAGAAAAGAGAAAGATAGGGCGGTCGAGTGGATATGAAAGCGTATAGGGACGGATTGATAAAATGAGGTGAGAGCTCCCAACGGTGCCATCTCGAAATGTCCCTCGAATATCTCTCCATAGTTGCGTGCTACTACAACATGATCCATGCATGGTCCTTCCACCTTTCAGGAAGGCATTCAGGGCTCTCTTCTTCCCTCTTTTTTTTTTCCTTCTCATTCTTATTCTCTCGTGATACTTTTCCTTTTGGGACCGTCATAGCGATAAAAGTGTTGCGATACTGGATTGTTAGAGGTGAATACGTATATTGCCTCTACATTATATATATATATATATATGCGTATACACATATCCCTGTCCTGCCATATCTCAAAAAGATACAGTATTGTACGTAGAAATTTCCTTTCAGTGGAAAAGCCTTCAATGCCCGAAATACGAATCCACTATCTACCCGAACTTCCCAATACAATCGATTTTTCAATTTATATCAACGTCAAAAATGAAATAATTTTATATCATTGAATTTTATGTATTTATTAAATTAAGATAAATTTTGGTTAAAATGTGACTTGGTGATTATTGAATTTCGAGAAATACAGAAAAATATTGATAAAAAATCGTATTATTTCTCTCTCGCTTAAAAATGATAAAAATAAAGCTCTTTGTGATGAAACGTCAATATGCTTGGATTGCCTTGAAACGTTGAAATCGGTTTTACTCTTTATTTCGTCTGACGGGTGAATTTCTGCTCCATTTATTGAACTTCGTTTATTTGAGGTTTCATCGGATTTGTAGATTTTTTGTGTGCACACGAATTGTCGAAAATACACGATAAAATATATTTAAAAAAATATATTTTTAGTGTATACGAAGAGAAAATGATGTTTGCCTGGAAAAGCTATTTGCGTGCAGTGTGCACGTGCAAACATTAGTGAAAATTGACGTGGGAATTATTTCCGGTCATGGCAAATATTCATTTATTTTGATTGTATAGTCAGCAAAATTTAATTTCCGCTTTGAAATAAATTACGAAAATCAAAACAACATCTAGCCTCTCATCGCGGAAGCGAATTTATTCTACTATAAATGCATAATTTTATTATCATTATTTTCATAAAAATATAACGAAATCTCAAATGGTATTAATACATTTTTTTTTTTAACAGATGTATTGAGTCTCATTAATTTTTTTCCATATTGCAAGAGTAATTTATTCAATTACGATGAAAATTATGATAATTTGATAGATTAATATTCCACAGGTAAATCGTATGGTCCGTCTAATCGGGAGAAAAGTGCTCAGACCATTTGGAAAATTAATGAATAATATTGACAATTTTTACCAGATGTAAAAATTAATCCATCCAATATAATTCTGTATAAATTGCAGCCGAATAAAATCAGCCACACTGCAATTTTGGATTACACAGAAAATCAGCACAAAATGACATAGCAATTTCACCGAAAGGCAAAATTATATCTCAGTTTTGAGGTTTAATTAAACCTTAAACTTTTCTCAACTTTTAACACCATTTGAATTCCGACACGTAGGTGTAGCTAAAAAAAAATTGGTGGTCCATATTCCCCGACTTTATTCTCATGGATGAAAAAATCGTTTCAAGGATATTTAAAATGTCGTTACAGAGAAAATTATAGCTTTAAAATCGTTGCTGCCTGAAATTTTCAACGCCAAAATGGAGTTCGCGAGCAACGAGTAGAGGAGGAGTAGTGTGCTGGTCCAACAAGAGAGAACTACACGTGTTCGAGCTTCAAAGTGGTTACAAAAAAAAAAAAAAAAAAAAAATGACTGAGAGCTTGAGGTCAAGAGAGAATTATGAAAGCACTAAAAAAAAAAGTTATAATTCAAAGCAATAATCATGCTGACACTAAAAAAGGGTTCTTTTTACCCATACACACGTATAATTTACGTGCATATATATCTATGTAGATTTTATATTAAAATATTATATTAATCCTGAACTATGTACTCGAATAAAATATCAGGATAGAAACGGTGAATAACCCCGCGATGGTTTGAGCATTTTGTACATATATATTGTACAGTTTACACAAAGTTTTACCATAAATATAGCATCGCGTGAGTGTCCGTTATTTCCCATTTTGATCGTGATTATCCGTATCAATTAACTTGGGCTCGCACGCGCTATTACGATCGATTATGAGAGAGAGTGAAAGAGGGGGGTGGGGGGAGAGAGAGAGAGAGAGAGAGAGAGCAATTATTAGGGAGAAACAATCGGGCATGCACAGAGCATCGTTAGATGAGCTTTTGTCTAATCGTACCTAAATATCCCCTCCACCATATATATATATATGTTTTAACATATATGTTGTAATACGCACCCATTAGTATTTACATACAATGACAGTGTGTTTCCTCATACTGGCCAGCTGCATTTCCGTCATTCGTGGACGTATTCAAGGATGAAAGCTTTAAGCATCGTAGGAATAATAGCGTGGGAGAGTAAATGCATGCATGCAGCCTCGAGGCTTCTCTCTCTGTCCCTCTCTTTGCAGCGCTCGCAGTAGAACATCCTCGTACTGGTCAGACAAGACCAATCCGGATAAAGCGGCTTAACGGACGAGTAAATTTATCGCTAAAGGTCTTCAGCTTTGAGAATAATATATATGAATTATACATAAATATTATTCTTGCATGTATCAGCATAATAATTGAGGAAAAAAATTTTTTTCGACCTCCGGACGATAATGCGGCGGACGTAATATTGACTAAAACTACTTGGAATAATGATAAAGTGAATATTGTCACTCTCACAGAATTTTTCTCTCACAATCAAACGATCCCATATGCATTGCAAGTAACTCACAGACATATACACTCACACAAACGCAGCAAGAGACACAGACACTCGTATATTCAACTCTGACACGAAAAAATTCTCTCAAATGATCTCGTTTAGTATTAAACCGATGAAGCGAAATGTCCAAGCTCCAATTACTTATAGCATATCGTTTGCAATATTAATAGCAATAAATAAAAAATTGAGGGTAGAAAAAATCTGAGAGAAAATTTGCCCAAAAGGTAAAAAAAAAAAAAAAATCATGGCGAAGCCACGAGCTATTATATATAATTTATTGGTGTTATATCTGTATAGGAAGGATACATAGGTGTACATGAATATGACACTTGGGTCTAGTAGAGTAGAATATATATATAAATATATATAGTCTTCTCTACTGATGGACACTCCCTTATACGTACTGGCATATGCATACTATATATATATATACTCGCTTTAGATACATTTATTTATATGCATATATTAACTTTAGTATTTCACAAAATGCCCAAGAAAATATTATAGATGTATATTTGACCTTTTCACAACTGCAAAATGTTCCTTTTCACGCAAATTGCTGCTCTTTCGTGCCTCACTTATTCCACTTGTTCACTTTTTACCGGAATATATTCTATGCATTTAAAAAAAAAGCCAGTCAAGCCAATGGCGCATCTCGTCGACTATAAAAATGGTAAAGAGTTTATTCAAATAATACGACGTGAGTAATAATACAGCGAGTACCATTGGATGAGTACCAGAATTTTTTTGAGTACATACAAATATTAAAGAGAGTCGAAAAAATAAGTGAACTATATTATTATATTAATGCATATAGAGTTTGTTCATATGCTCAATAATTTAGTTCCTTAAGCGTGGGAGAGAGAGAGAGAGAAAATCGTATTTCTTGTATTTTTTCAAATCACGTACTATATTACTATATCTATCGTACCAAATAAAGAATCTCATAAGGAGGATCAAACTTTTTATAGAAAATATTTAATTGAATTATTGGTCAAAAATTTAGCTTTGTTGCCACAAAGTTTTAAAAAAATTTCATCCTCAAGAATTCCACCTAAACGTTATTCATAAAACCGCGAATTTTTTCTCGTTATTCACTGCCAGCTATTTCATTATTTGCTTCGCCAACTGTGACGACAAAGATTTTTGTCGGAATGCTCTTTTCATTTTCTCTGTGCGAGAAAGACCGAGGCAAATCCGTTGTGCACTTTTCGAAGAAATAGCAGTGTCACTCGAGAAAGAGAGAGAGAGATAGAATGAGAGAGAGAGAGAGAGAGAGAGAGAGAGAGAGAGAGAGAGAAAGCGAGAGAGAGGAAGAAAGAAAGAGAGAAAGAGAGAAAGCGAGAGAGAGGAAGAGAGAAAGAGAGAAAATGAGAGAAAGGGAGAGAGAGAGAGAGAGAAAGAGAGAGAGAGAGAGAGAGAGATATTCGAGCACATGTGCTACAGGTGGTTTCCTCAATTCAGACGTAATTGGATTATTTAAACGCCCTGACTAATCGACCCAGAGAAAGGGAAAGAGAATCCGATAGCACGATACTCCGATATTTGCAATTCGAGTGCATTCAGTTTATTTGATTTTGTTTTTTTTTTTTTTTCAAAATTCCAATTTCTAAATTAATTTATTCAAAAAAATTCAACAAAACAACCGAGAATGCAGAAAATACATATTCTAAATTGCGCTCTCTGACTGGCCTTTGTGGGGGAAAAAAATAATAGCAAATTTTTCATACCATGTGCCTCTGAGCAAACTGAATTTGTGCTGCTCTTTGTGTAAAAGGAAACTTAAAAATGTCGCTTTTAGATCCAAACGAGCATGCAGACGAATGCTAATATTACGCAATACATAGCATAGCATATTACGCAATACATATATATACATAAGATATATATATACACATCAATATATATATATATACTCCATTATAATTTATGCTTCGCGAAATACGATATAAAAAGTTCCAACAATTAGAGTTCAAGTTTGCAGCTTGAACTATCTCTCGTGAGAGTCTCACGCTTTCTCACTTTCCCACAATTCCCAGATGGGTTGAAGAACCATCGGGCGAAGAAAAATTTATGTGTTGCACCATACTGCGAGTCCTATAGACTTTCCTCACTCTCTCTCTCTCTCTCTCTCTCTTTCTCTCTCGTAAAAGTTTTTTATATTTATTTTCTCTCTCTCTCTCTCTCTCTCTCTCTCTCTCTTCATGCAAGGACGAACAATGCGAGAAAAATTCCAGTAGAGCGCATACACGTCCCATAATACGACCCTACGGATGATCTTGACCTTTTATTTTCTCGCCACTGGAATGAAGAAAAAAAAAACATTCTCATGGTCGTAAATTCCAGAATTCGCCATTCCAGAGCCAAACAAAGCGATTTTTGTGCATTTTATTTATATTTGTGAGAAAAAAAAAAAAGACGATTGGTAAATTTAATTTGAAAGCAAATTTTGTTCCCTATCAGAGTATCGGGGAGAGAAAGAGAGAGAGAGCGCGAGTGAATAAGTAAAAATCTTCGGTGGAGATAGCGCAGTTTTGTTCTCGCAGATCCTGCGAGAGAAAGACACGCGAAATTGGTGGGCGATGGAGGTTTCGATTCCAATGGAAATTGGTACTCGGATTGTATTGGCTTGAATTCTCCACCGGATTTTCATATATACGTTATACTATATATATATATATATATATATATATATATAAACTATTATATATATAACTATTACTATTACTACTATATATATATATATATATAACTATTGCTATTACTACTATATATATACATATATGTATATATATGTATATATATATATATATAAGAAACGCATATATGCAGTCGATTATCTACTGTAAATTGTAATCGCGTAACAACGTAATAACAAACACACCCCCGCACGTCATATACGCATCACTAGAATAAATTAGATATGACAGTTTACTCGATATAGATAGAAATTGACGGATTGCTATCGTCTGGTAACAGACAGAATTCATTCAGTGATATGCCATCATTCGTTCTGGTTTCCACAATCGATCAGTATTATTCTCAGTTTCCCCCTCCTCGTCGCATTATGTCCCATAATCCAACGCACGAACATAAAGTTTCTATATTAATTACAAATTCCTCTCTCATCACACTTTTATGTAACTCGACACGTAAAACGATCTGTCGATCGAACAACTTTTATAATTTTTTAAAGCCCCCACGATTATCCGGATATTTTACTACAGATAGATTGATCGAGAGCTGTTAATTTATGCTAATTTTAATAAAAATTTTACGACTCGTCAAAATTGTATCCTATATATATTATGACTTCGTCAGAGAAATATTATATAATTTATGCTAATTTTAATAAAAATTTTATGACTCGTCAAAATTGTATCCTATATATATTATGACTTCGTCAGAGAAATATTATATAATTTATGCTAATTTTAATAAAAATTTTACGACTCGTCAAAATTGTATCGTATATATATTATGACTACGTCAGAGAAATATTATATAATTTATGCTAATTTTAATAAAAATTTTACGACTCGTCAAAATTGTATCCTATATATATTATGACTTCGTCAGAGAAATATTCATATCACGATATATCGTTTTCGATATGTTCAGCTCGTAATTTGCATTAAAATCATCATTAATAAATTTGAACAAAATGACTACAAAAATAATAATATTATTATTATTTTTATTTCGAATGTTCGAATTGGGTGAAAAAAAAATCCCCTCAAATCCGTTAATCTAAATATATTTTTATCAGATTATTTTTTAGATCAATGAATAATATTGAAATTTTTTACACCAGATGTAAAAATTAATTCTTTCAATTTAATTCTGTATTAATCGCAGCCGAATATCCATTAATCTAAATATATATTTTTCTGATTTTTTTTTTTTGCCTTGTTCCCAATTATTCAAATGAAAATTAACTGAATGATGAGTGAATTTAATGCTGATTCGATTTCTCTCTCTCTCTCTCTCTCTCTCGTTCTATAGATTCGTCAAATGATTCGTGGCGATCCAAAACCGAAACATACACATGATATCCTTGGCGAGCATTCACGCCTGATATGCTACATTTATCTATCCATTGGCCTCGAAATTCCAAATCCCACGGTACAAATGCGGCTTACGATATGCATGTACGAGTCCGATGTATTATATATAGATTTCCGAGAGATAAAACATTTTATATATATATATATATATATATAGAACAGTTGATATGCGGTGTGGCGAGTGCGATCCCAGAACCCTCCATACAAATTCCTATTGGGATTGGAGCACGTAAATTACTGTGAAATCGTCCAACCACGACTAAGCACACACACACACATATATATATATATATATATATATATCGATATAGGACCGCATGATATCTGCTTAGCTGACAGGTGCGACTACTTTATCACTGCCAAATCGATATTGAAAGTCTGCCAAACTCGATAACGCATAATGCTCAATTTTTCTCCTCATGAAATTCTCATTTTCATAAGCAGCCAAAAGCCAATGTAAAATCAAACATTCTCACCCTCACTTTGCACTATACTGATCCTTTTTTTCTTCCTTGAATCACAAATTGCACATTTTTGGATACTAAAAAAGAAACGTGGAAATTAAATAATTATAAAAATCTGTAGGATTGTGGATAGCGATAAATAAATAAATTCCCATTCATACAATGATTATGATTTGTTTGTGAACAAATCATTGACCATTTATATGTACCATTGACCATTTGACCATTTTATTGATCATTTATATGTATTTCTTGAGACTATTATTGATGTTAAAAAAAAATTATTGTTAAATAAATAAATACTATATGATTAATTGATGAGATTTGAGATCATGGTGAAAAAACCAATCGACGAAATTAATCATAACAGAATGGACATTATTAATTCCGAAATGGAACCGAAAAAAAAAAAAATCTTTAGGATCGTGGATAGCGATAAATAAATAAATTCCCATTCATACAATGATTATGATTTGTTTGTGAACAAATCATTGACATTTATATGTATTTCTTGCGACTATTATTAATGTTAAAAAAAAATTATTGTTAAATAAATAAATACTATATGATTAAATGATGAGATTTGAGATTATGGTGAAAGAAAATTATTGTTAAACAAATAAATACTATATGATTAAATGATGAGATTTGAGATTATGGTGAAAGAACCAATCGACAAAATTAAAAATAACAGAATAGACATTATTAATTCCGAAATGGAACCGAAAAAAAAAAATATTTCGATAATATTCCTCCAGCTAACCTGCTAATGCTCATCATTGATCCTGGCATAGAGCGAGAGAGAGAGATGAAGAAAGAGACAGATAGAGAGAGAGAGAGAAGGGTGTATGCGGCACACACGAGTGTGCTTCAAAGCCAATGCGCATCGTCGAGCTTAAAGGATTTGCGACAGAATCAAGCAACTAGATATCGGCACGAAATGTCGACATATAAAGCTCCGATAGAGCCAGCACGAGCGAGGAGAACATAATGGCCGGAGGGAAAGAAGAATAATGGAGTGACGTCTTATATAATACATATATATATATATAAATTGATAGAAAGGGGAGACCCGTATACAAAATGAGAAATGAGAATATATACCCTGAGGAAAAAGTGCATTTTCTCGCGACGTTAAGATCATTCATCATCATAATATCGTACATAAATGCCTTTTTTTTTTAGCCAAAAAGACTATTCGATACACATTTTCCCTACACCCATTACCACACAAAATTGAGTCATTATTCCCATACGTTTTTCTCATTCGTATCGAAAGAAAAACAAAAAAAGTCTACAATTTTTTATTTGTCACGACTTTTTTTTTTTGCATGTGGATCTTCGAAAGTGAATAATTCAAATCGCGATATAAAAATATTAAATACGCAGCTGGTGTTGATGAATAAAAAATAAAAAAAATGCTAATTGACAGTTCGCTCATTGGCTAATTGATAATTCCCTCATGAGTAGATGGAATAATTACGTGTCTGTGTCAATCTACAGTATGTGAAGACCACATACTGTGTAGATTGTCTATGTGTGTACTGCATTATTTTCCACATATACATATACCTGGGGAAAAAAAAAGTCACAATTATTTTTGGCACGATGCGAGAGTCTGCAGTTTCCGTTAATTTTTTATGGGAAATTCAACGGTATATTATCGGAAGAAATCTGGAAAATTCCAACGATGGGTATATAATAAACTCAGTCTGCAAGCTTGCTCTTAAATGAATAAGGCGAGAAAGGGAGAGAAAGAGAGAGAGAGAGAGAGAGAGAGAGAGAGAGACAGAGAGAGACAGAGAGACAGAGAGACAGAGGGAGAGAGAGAGAGAGAGAAAGGGAGAGAAAGAGAGAGAGAAAGAGAGAGAAAGGGAGATAAAGAGAGAGAGAGAGAGAGAGAGAGAGAGAGAGAGAGAGAGAGACAAAGAGAGAGAGAGAGAGAGAGAGGGAGAAAGAGAGAGAGAGAAAGGGAGAGAAAGAGAGAGAGAAAGAGAGAGAAAGGGAGAGAAAGAGAAAGGGAGAGAAAGAGAGAGAGAAAGAGAGAGACAGGGAGAGAAAGAGAGAGAGAGAGAGAGAGAGAGAGAGAGAGAGAGAGAGAGAGAGAGAGAGAGGGAGAGAGGGAGAGAGAGAGAGAGGGAGAGAGAGAGAGAGAGAGAAAGGGAGAGAAAGAGAGAGAGAAAGAGAGAGAAAGAGAGAGGGAGAGAGAGAGAGAGAAAGGGAGAGAAAGAGAGAGAGAGAGAGAGAGAGAGAGAGAGAGAGAGAGAGAGAGAGAGAAGAGAGAGAGGGAGAGAGAGAAAGACAGAGAGACAGAGAGAAAGAAAGAAAGAGAGACAGAGAGAGGGAGGGAGAGAGACAGAGAGAAAGAGAGAAAGAGAGACAGAAAGAGGGAGGGATAGGGTGCATATATTTATTAACCGATTTTGGCTCACTTGCCGGATTTTCGTCACACCTCTACAATAAACTGCACATCCCGTTTCCCGGGATAATTTATAGTCAGTTTGCTCCACCTACCAATTTTGAGAATTTCATCACACTATATCGCTATCCATACCTTTTATTGCCACTTCTTCCATATTACGTATATGTATTCAAACACGTTAATTCTAACGTTGATCCTTTGAAAAATGCGATCAAGGAATGAACGCGATACAAAGAGGCGAGTGTCACGGCCTTTTTTTTTGCCTCTGGAAATTTCAAGAACGGAAACAATTATATGGCGGAGTTCACATCACACACACACACATACACATATATATATAGCAAATTTATTTATATATTATATTATTATTTATTATTATTTATTATTATTTATTATTATTTATTATTATTTATTATTATTTATTATTATTTATTATTATTTATTATTATTTATTATTATTTATTATTATTTATTATTATTTATTATTATTTATTATTATTTATTATTATTTATTATTATTTATTATTATTTATTATTATTTATTTACATATTATATATATATATATATACACAACTCGATGGATTTTTTATATAATTCATCAAGTTGTAAATTTCATCTCGAGTTTCCAAACTTTTCATCCGCCCATCCTTTTTCCATTGTCATCGGCCGAGTCGTTAGCGCGATTCATTGAAATGTAAGCTCAGTCTATAACGAATTTTCATTAGTAAAGTTTTCGAACATGAATTGTCCCATTTCTGGCCACAAGAGAGAAAGAGAGAGAGAGAGAAATCGTCGACTTAAATTCATTTCTCATCAATTTCAATAACTCGCGTAAAATTAATTAACAGACTCAATCCACGCTGATTTATGAACATTTCGTGTAAATTCAATCAGCGTCAGTAGCAAAAAAACAAAAAAATATTTCGTACAAATTTGCGTTTTTGACTTTTGGGTTTGTGAAAAAAAGAAACTTTTTTTTTTCGTAAAAATTCTACTTCAATTTGAAAATTGGAAAATTTGCTCCCGACAACGATAATACGCGGAAAATTTACAACGATAAATTTTAAACGAAGTTTGTCTAGTGAGGAAATTTGTCGTTGTCGGAACTGCATTGTTAATTTTGTAACGACCACGTTAATTAACAATTGAGGGAAACGATAAACTTTTTTTTTTTTTTTTTTTTGCTTTAATCGCATAAACTCTACACACGCTAATTTAATTTCAATATCACGAAGCGGAGCTCGATGAATAATAATGCATGAAAATGGGAGCATTGAAAATAGTGTAACCACCGAGTAATACCAATCGATCTATTTGATATGCGAGCAGCATTTAGACTAATGATTAATTTACATCAATTGTACATACAAAATTCGAGTCAAATATATAAATATAAATATATATATATATATATATTCTATATCTATATATACGTATATATATATATTGTACAGATGAATACGAAGATAATAGAGACAATGCTGATCCTGACAAAACGATAAATTTTCTCATTTTGAAAGTGCCAAAGTCGCACATATTTATAATCGAATTATGAAAATAATTATCATACACTAGAGAGAAAATTCGCATTATTCAACCGAGCTCGGAATTCCCAAACTCTTCAACACGATGCAAAATATGCTCACGTATAAATTGACACATACACATGCTCGTTCGTTGATAAATACGAGAAAGCTCCATGCAGAAAAAGATACATAGAATCGAGGATCTCATTGAACATGAAATAATTTATGTGTTTTAGCTCGAAAAGCATTATTGCTTTGAATGCACTGACGCTTTTGTCGCATGCATTGCCCACTTTGATGTGAAAAACGAGAGTGAATTATATTACCAACTGTGCTGATTCACTATATATACGTGAGCTCTGTCGTCACACCTCGTTGCAAGCTTCTATATATAGTTGCTTGAATTACCAAAATTATTTATAGAGAACAATGCAGGGAGTGAAACATGTCAGCATTAACCTCGCATTCATACTTCTTCCTTCGTGCACAGACACACACATACATATATATATATTTATATATTTATTTATGTATGTGTATATTTATATATTTTTTTCAGTCGTTTCAGAATAGCAATAAGAGTCAAAATGGAAAAATTAATTTACCCACTTACGGTCTTTTATTCTCTGAAAAACAAGAAAAGAAGTTTCCGAGAAAAACAAGTGGTCCATATTCACACGAACGCCTAAATCCATAGAGTTGTCAAACTACATCTAAAAATATTTACATATAAAATAATTTCTGTACAATCTAAAGTTGAGTATAAAATTTTGTGCCAGAAAGACCTTTACAAGCTGCTCTGATATGCACTTGACCCACCCTTTCAACTTTCGGCCATCGCTACGACACTCGCAAGATATATCTATACTGAATTTTACGTGCACAGAGTGAAAATTGAGATGTGACTAGAATCCAGGATAACTTACTTCCCTGAGAAATTTACGTTTGCATTGCAAATCGACATTACGAAGTGATACTCTAAGCTTGTATAAATATTTTATTCTTGTTTGAGCTCAAGCACAGAGAGCGTGTTAATCGGGATAGAGAAATGGCAAAAGCAGAAGATGATGCTGATACACGAGATAAGATGAGAGAGCTGGGATGCAAGATGGATGAGAATAAAATGGCGCTACGACGTCGAACAAATTGCCAGAATAACTTTCCTTTACGTATAAAATTCTACATGTATTTTTTTTATACGACTACATATAATGGACATATACATTTTTGCACCTCTTTATATTATCATATTTCACAGAACCGTGTAATTTCTCTCTGCATTATTCCATTGAATTTGTACTTTTTTTAGAAATCATATTTGCCTTCCTCCATTTTTTCAATTTCTCCTCTGCTAATGGAAAATATATCGAGTTTCGTACGAGACTTTTCCCATACGTCAGATTCTCATTTCGAGTTCTACCTACTTTATTTTATTGATGGGGATGATGATCGAATTTCCATCGTCGAGCTGATTTGTCTGTCCGACTATTCACTGGCTTATTCACTAGACAGCTGAGAATAAAATAACGCTACGACGTACGACATACATGTATTTTTTTTTTATACGACTACATATAATGCACATGTACATTTTTGCATCTCTTTATATTATCATATTTCACAGAACCGTGTAATTCCTCTCTGCATTATTCCATTGAATTTGTACTTTTTTTAGAAATCATATTTGCCTTCCTCCATTTTTTCAATTTCTTCTCTGCTAATGGAAAATATATCGAGTTTCGTACGAGACTTTTCCCATACGTCAGATTCTCATTTCGAGTTCTACCTACTTTATTTTGGTGATGGGGATGATGGTCGAATTTCCATCGTCGAGCTGATTTGTCTGTCCGACTATTCACTGGCTTATTCACTAGACAGCAGGAAAAATACTCGTATATCTACTGGATTAATTTAGCAAAATCATGCGAGTTACCAGATCGAATTGTTGACCCGTTAAATTGAATCTGACAGAGAATTGAAAAATTCTATTCAAAATGAAAATGAAAAATTGTCGTCTGGTATTTTATTTTTAATTGGCAAATTTGATTCTGGAATGATTTAAGAATTATTTTCAAGCACGAGGGATTATATTTTGAATCTCCACTTATCCCATTACTAGCTTTCAATATTCATTGTTTGATAATCTTGAATGTTTTTCAAATTTATGGCATAACGAGCAGATTAAATCATGAAATACTGCGATACGAAATTTTCGAGTTTTTTCCGCCAGTGAATCGCTATTTGGCAGTCACATAAATGGATGGAGGATTCATGGGAGCGTGGCCGATACATTTTGGCTTTTATGATCCAGTTATAGACATATATATATGTATAAAAATATACACACGCGTATATATATATTTATATATATATATATATATATATATATATATATATATACACTGATCCACCTAACCCTAGCCAATATGTTCACCATAAATGTCGAGATTTGAGATCCTCGAGTATATGTATACATAGGAATAAGTTTTATGGTCGATGAACATTTATCTGTATTTACGTTGCATAAGCGATATACGAAAACAGCTTCTATAAGTCGGGAGTATCGGAAAGTATCGAACTTTTTGAAATATCGTGAAATATATCGGAAAGTTTCTGCCTCGATACATCGTACCTCGTTGGTTGCACAAAAAATCTGTACTTTTTGTTTAAAATCAAAATGGCGTATTTCACAAATATTAACAAATATTGGACGATGGTCGAATACGCCCTTGTGACATTGAGCCATCGCTGTATGTGTGTATTCTGTTGAGGATATAAATTTAAATATGTATCGTGGGGGGGTGAGTCACGATATCTTTACAGCAGTTTCTTACCGATACAGGGGATGAACTCTTTGCAAATATATTTTCCTGCAAGAAATCGATGTAAAATTTAATCGACCCTCTCGTATGCTACGTCTCGAGATTACTGAACGTAAAAAAAAGGAAAAAAAAATGAAGGAAAAAAAAATGAAGTAAAAAAAAAATTACTTCGACATCCAAAGTGCGCATTTCGACCCCAGTCGTTAAATCATGTCAAAACCGAACGTGGACAAAAGTTTGTTGCATCTCTCTCCCTCTTTTTCTCCCTCATTCTCTCTCAGTCTTTGCAGGTTTTCCTTTTCCTCCGGCAATTTACATTGCTCTTATCAAGTCTTATTTCAGAAAGTTTCTTGAAAATTCATGTGGCCCCTGCTAAAATGAGAAGGGGGAGAGGCGGGAGTAAAAGTTGAGCTGAATATTTTATATGTATATATATGGTTGGGAATTTATAACGAAGAGAAAAGGCCGAGAGAGGTCTCGAGCGACCTCTCGACACAGAGACAAGAAAGAAAAAAAATCAAAGACGTAATATTATTTTATCTATAGGGTTCCTGTCATGCTGATGATAAAAAAAAAACTTTAAATTATCAATTTTGTAATAATTGAATTTATTTTATTTTCTATCGACGAAAAAAATTATTTCAAAAATTGTTGGCGCCCTCAGTAATAATGATGAAAATTATGAGAATCAGAGCTGTGAATTTCGACGAGTATAATTAATGAGAAAAATCGATGTTAGAATTTATGCGATACCGATTGCCAAAATTCATCGACAGTTTCACATGAATTGGACATTTGAGATTGGACTTATCCAATATTATATCGAAATTCTTTTCCCCCCACCCAATCGACTTCCTTTCCTTTCATCATCTCTATTCGGCCATTCAATCGATCTCTCTCGCAATTGCGAGCAATCGAATCGTATAAAGTAAATGGTATGAGCGATCGTTTCTTGTGGCGTGATACATCACACAGCAGACAAGAATCCAAAGGACCAAAGGAAACAGGATATTCGTGTCGTTTTATCTCTGGCACATGTACCAATTTATATTTGATCTATTTGAGTTCATGGTGAGATTGAAACTTTCAAAGGGAATAATAGAAAGGGAGGATCTTTTGAAAATTTGATGGATTTATTGGAAAAGAAATTGAGACTTGGACGAAAAATTCTCATATGTTCAGCGAGATGTAACGTATAAATATATAAAAAAATAGTATTCGTTGCGAGTGTCTATGGGAGGAGAAAATCGACGTGTATCATGGACGATTACAATTTTTTAATTTGTCTCTTTTCCATCGATGGCTCATTTTTCCGAAAAAAAAAATCTACACGATCGTAACTTTGACCATTGAAATTGAAAAAAATCAATACTTCGTCACAGGGCAATGGAAAATTTATTTAGCAGCCGATACTAATTTTTCATTCTTTTTTTTTTTAGAACGAAAACTTCGAATGAAAAAAAAAACCAGGGTGAAAATTCTGGAATGAATTTTCTGTAAAAGTATCGAAATTTGATTCGGCAATATGAAGAATTTTGTAATTGACTTTGGCAGTGCGACTTGACATGCATGTCCTTTTACTTTCCACGCAGGGGTGGAAAAAGCTCTCGCCCAATATCAGTGTAGCTTTTTACGTGTCCCAATGGGAGCTCTCGAGTGAGTGGATAATACGACGAGGGAAAAAGTGTCGAGAACCAAACGGCAAAGACACGAAAAGCAAGTTTAGTGGATTTTCACGGTTACTCTCGCGGGGATAGTTTTGTTACTACAGTCGAGAGAAAACCCTCGCGTCGTGATAAGCAACACGCACTCTTGGAATACTTTTATAAACGAAAATTTACCCTCGTCTTAACAGGATACGAAGAGCTTTCTCGTAACTTTATAAAACGAAAAGGGACAACTTTTTTTTTTCCGAGCTCTTTCAAATTCTACCGATTGTCTATAAGCGATAAATATATTTAATTCAAAAAACCATAACTGAGCGGAATTTTGAAAAAATTCATCCATGCTAAATTAGCGGAAAAAAATATTCTAGATTATTTGCGAATTGGATGTGATGAAATTTCGTCTAATTTTTTTCTTTTTTTACTTTTTTCATTCCGTTGACATTAATTAAAAAAAAAAAAAAAGAAAAGTCCATAATTTGAACGATGAGACAGCAAAAATCGTGCAACGTTGAATGAATATCTTTGACATGTTGAGAAAAATTAAATCACAGCGGGATTCGAATTACAAAAGGTGGTAAATCCAGCACACGCGATCCAAAAAAAAAACACGTTAATATGTGAGAGCTGTGTGCGTGGCTGTCAAATATATTGCATGTGTATAGTCAAAAATGATGGTCACGCAAGTTGTGAAAATGGCCAAAGTGCCTTCGCTAAGCCAGGAGAAGGGGAGGAGAGAGAAATAGAAATAGAGTGAAAGAGAGTGAGAAAATTATGTGGGAGAGAAATTCTGAATGGAGCATTTACTGGAGCTGAATGGAGCTGGAGCATTTACGTCCCTTAACTCGATAATGACTGATACTTGAAAAAGGGAGACGCGCATTTTAATCAGTTCGAAAAGGGATGCGGGGGTGTATAAAATTATACATAAAAATAAAACAAATACGAGCTTTACGAAATCAACCCTTAACTTGATGACCTTTTTAGCATAATTGCTGTGAGCTATTGTAATACAAATTGACGATGAGAAAAAAGCGATAAATGAAGTTATGAACGGGTCAAAGGGTGGTCAAATTAGATGAAAAGGGATGGGGGGTATAAAATAATGTATAAAAATAAAACAAATACGAGCTGTACGAAATCAACCCTTAGACTTGATGACCTTTTTAGCATAATTGCTGTGAGCTTTTGTAATACAAATTGACGATGAGACAAAAGCGATAAATGAATTTATGAAGGGGTCAAAGGGTGGTCAAATTAGATGAAGAATTAATCCAAGTTAAATAATTTTCATCGTCAGGAGAACGTCAAAAGACATTTTTGATTTAAAGATTTTCGCCCTTTGACTTTCTTTCCAGGTATTTTGGTCCAGGGGATGCAGGGAAGTTTCAAAGATGAGGTCAACTTTTGTGACAAGTTCTCACGTTGCCAAAGTGAAACAATGAAACAGCATTGAGAGCGGAATATAGAAAGAGAAAGAGAGAGAGAGAGAGACAAAGAGAGAGGAAGCTTAACCGGAAGATTGCCTAGTGACAGAGCTTCTCGACAAAGTACTCTCGTTTATATTTCGAGAAACTTCATTTGTCATCTACTTCGGTGTCCGGCCTTTTCACGAGCTGCTGTTTCTGTCCGTTTGCGTAGACTGAGCGAAGACTGTTCGAAACAAGACCAGAAGTAAATACTTGGATCCACCCCTACCCTTTCCTGTAATTTCTCACACAAACAGCCATTTAATTAACGTGAACAAATGACAAAATGAAAAAAATAATAATAATTCTCACCCTAGATGAGAATTTATATCGTAAAAAAAAATTCATTTCCGCTTCAACAATTCCATCTGATTATTATGAGCATTTGAAGCCCTTGCATTTTGGGATTAAATAAATGCACTATTGAGTAATTGAAGTCTAAGCGAAGACTGTTCGAAACAACACCAGAAGTAAATACTTGGATCCACCCCTACCCTTTCCTGTAATTTCTCACACAAAAAGCCATTTAATTAACGCGATCAAATGACAAAATGAAAAAAATAATAATAATTCTCATCCTAGATGAGAATTTATATCGTAAAAAAAATTTCATTGCCGCTTCAACAATTCCATCTGATTATTATGAGCATTTGAAACCCTTGCATTTTGGGATTCGATAAACGAACTATTGAGTGATTAAAAATTATAATTCGACACGTTACACTATCTTTGGTATGACAATAAAATTTCTGTGGTACCCGATCGTGATTAATGCAATGGCCGTAAATTACTCTCATACTGCGATTACAACCCTTATCCATTCCTATTCGATTTATCCGTATATGTAGGTGAATATCAAAACTGGTGATCGTTTTATGAACCAATAAAATTTCTTTTTACCTCTTCCGTTATATACCATTGCCACCACGCGGTGTGTTACATGGGACAGCACGAATTGCCAGTGAAATGAGAGCTCCCAGTATCACTTCCTATCTTCGTTTCCCTCTTCTCTCTCTCTCTCTCTCTCTCTCTCTCTCTCTCTCTCTTTCTCTCTCTCTCTCTCTCCCCCTCTCTCTCTCTTTACCTCCCTCTCTATGCCAACTGACTATAATCTTTATAGCAATGGAACTCACAGACCCATCCACTATAGAAACGAGATAGGAGCCTGTTACATGCCCGATTCAATTTGAGATTGTAAACGTTACGAACCCGATCTTATCCCGGAAGAGAACCATGCGAAAGAGAAGAGATATTCGCCCACTGACTTTTACTTCATGGTTGAGAGAGAGAGAGAGAGAGAGAGAGAGAGGGGGGGGGGAGGGGGGAGTGGAGAGCGCACACCCCTCTTGTATGTGGAGATAAGAGAAAAATGTTTCTACCATTTATCCATATCCGCGAGATTGCCGCGACCAAAACAGCACCGTGAGTCCATCTTGCTGGGCACCGCACTGATTTTTTTATTCCTCTTCCAAATTAGATATAAAGGATGTCGAGATGTATAACATGGGAGGGAAAATATTAAACTGGAAAAATTACCATATAAAATTTGAGAAGATAAAAATATCGAAAGATTGTGAAAATAGTCCATTTAAGGGTGAAATGTAGACATCCATTTTAGTCAAAATTTAAATGGTGAATTATTAGCAATAATTTTCATCGAAAAAAATTGTATGAACGATTTAAATTATTTGCAATTATTCGAAAAAAAAAAAAAACGTTCACATTCGTATTTTATTAAAAATATATTTCCTAGTTTATTTATGATAGAATTTTTAATCGTTGTTTAAAATTGGAATAATGCTCTTCCCATTTACGTGCTATGCTGACAAAATTCCGTTAATTTTAATTTTAACAATTAATTCTGTCTCATTTCGGGGAAACGGGAAAACATTTGGCGTAAAAATAAATAAGAATAAAAAAAAAAATTCTCGTTATACCGGAATCTTTGTAATGCGAGAATTTTTTACTCTTATTAGCAGTCACAACTCCGAGTGAGTATAAAAAGTAACTGTAGCCGAGGATCTCTGGGTATCCAATTACCTAAAGAGTCAACGCGTTTGCCTCCTTAGTCCTTAAGGTAGTTTCATTTTATTTCATACAGTTGAAAATAAAAAATAAAAAAAAACGAATCTCCAACGACCGAGGCAGCTCGTTTAAGACTTCTATTTCTCCATTTCTGTCACACTGAGCTTCGCACAAATTGTCTCGGCGTGTGCTCGGATCGCTTTTCTCATCTGGCCAAATCATTCCAATTCAAATCAATTTCAATTCCATTCGAACGTCGTCAGACGAAGCCTTAATTTTCTCCTTTGACCATTTCTCTCTGCCTCTTTCCAGATAGAAAAGAAAAATCGTCGAACTAGTCGACAGGAATTATAGAGCTGGAAGACCAGGAGAAAGGTGACGATGTCTCACAAATTTACAATTTTTAACAATCTCATTGATAAATTCTTCTCGCTTCTCTGACTTTTCTCACGCGACATTTGCGCCCCTCGTGGACACAGAATGTACTACGAAGCTTTTTTTAAGTCCAACGTGACGAAAAAAAGCAAAATAAAATAGCAAAGACGTTGCAATTCTGACATTAAAACTCAAATGTACGATCGTCTTTTTCATCCCTTAATCTGAGGCTTTTCTCAACTTTATAGGGCTGCATGTCTGTGGTCATTTCCTCCGAGTCATTAATTCCTGACTCAGAGACTCGTGAGAGACACATACGCCATATTGTGTGTGTTTTTAGATCATGAAGAAATTTTTATGACACTGTTATGTCTGCTCATTGCATTCTTTGTGTCATCTGAGCTCCTTTTATGAAGCTCGAGAGTTGAATAAAAATATATACATAATTCTTCATGCCAGCTGCTCGAATATAAAGCTCAGATTGGTAAGACCAACATTTGTCCCAAAAGATTTTTTCTACCCCCATAATTAAAAAAAAATAGTTCATTTTTATAATCACCGGAATGATCGATTTTTTAATAATTCTTATTTTATTACAAAATAAATTCAAATAAGTTAACGATTCTTAAGACTGAAAGAAATGAATCCAAAGAAGAATCCAAAAATATATATATATATTTTTTCATCACTTTTGTTTTATTTTTTATTCAACTAATTGAGGGTGAAAAAATCTTAGGGGATTCATAATAGTTTTCTCGAGCACTAATTGTACCACGAGGGGGCTGAACATGAGCACGAGTTATGAGTCAGAGATTACGGAATTACATAGCTACCCCCTTATCCATAAAGCACAGTCATACAATTCAACTGATATGCTTATATGGATAGCTGATTGTTGAATAAACTCTGATGGGCTTTAGTATCTCACGCTCAAATTACAAACTGATAAAACTTAAGGGAGGCTCTTCAAAAAAATCCCCCAAAGAATTATTATGTCGTTAAAGACAAAAAGTGGAGGGTAGAGAAATAATTGCTTCTTTCAAAGTTACAAATGAATTTATTTTCTTTAAGGTAATTTAATCTGATTTAAAAGGAAATGGAACTACATTAAAAATTCTTTAATTATCATTAAAATAAATTAAATTTATTTATATTTTTAACGATAAAAATATTTTTTCGAATTCTTATTTTGTTACAAAATAAATGCAAATAAGTTATCGAGTCTTAAGACTGAAAATAATGAATTCAAAGCTTTTGTTGGTTTTAATTTTTATTTTTTATTCAACTAATTGAGGTTGAAAAATTTTAGGGGATCCATAATAGTTTTATCGAGCACTAATTGTACCACGAGGGGGCTGAACATGAGCGCGAGTTATGAGTCAGAGATTACGGAATTACATAGCTACCCCCTTATCCATAAAGCACAGTCATACAATTCAACTGATATGCTTATATGGATAGCTGATTGTTGAATAAACTCTGATGGGCTTTAGTATCTCACGCTCAAATTACACACTGATAAAACTTAAGGGAGGCTCTTCAAAAAAATCCCCCAAAGAATTATTATGTCGTTAAAGACAAAAAGTGGAGGGTAGAGAAATAATTGCTTCTTTCAAAGTTAAAAATGAATTTATTTTCTTTAAGGTAATTTCATCTGATTTGAAAGGAAATGGAACTACATTAAAATTTCTTCAATTACCATTAAAATAAATTAAATTTATTTATATTTTTAAAGATAAAAATATTTTTTTCCATTCGAATAAATTTATAATTTCGTCATCAATTTTGTGTCGCAGAATATACGATTCGTCATGCACGTTTGAATTTCAAGAGATATGACAATTATCGATATCCGGTATGATTAATGGCAAATATCGATCGCTGGTAACCATCAGATGTACAAAGACGTACATTAATGCTGGCGTCAATTATTCATGTGCCATTAATGGCCCATTATCATTCATGGCATATGGCAAGACTTACCCCTTACTCCGACATGCCTATCACAGAAACCGAGAAACTCGACACGAACCCACATCCAGTGTTCGATCGACGAACACTGGATTTGCATAAATAGCAATGGTACCATTAGGCCTAATCAAGAGAGATAGAAAGAGAGAGCTATTTCGAGGATCAGATGGATTGACTAGATACCATCACACATGCCGACCCCATAATTTTGAGATTAGCCAAATTCTCTTTTATCTATATATATAGTATTATAGTGATCCATATTCTCTGTACCCATATAGCCATTTAAAAATGTCTGCTATTTAAAAATGTCTGCCATTTAAAAATTTATGTATCTAAAAAAATGTCTAAAAGCTCATCGATGTAATTACGATCATTGTAAGATTTAAATTAAATGTTGATTTTTTTTTTGGGAAAACCATCATCTGTATATAAAATGGCTGGAAAGCAAAATTCGTATTTAAAAATCGTCATCAATAATACAAACTGTGGTATACATTTTTTTCTCAATTAATCCCGGAATGATCGAGTGTATTGAAAATTTTCATTACCCATGAAAAAATTAATGAAAATTGCGCTCGAGCTAAATGCGAATCGACTTGACGTGTTCAAAGCTCGATCGTTTCATGCATGCATGAATTCCAACGATAATGAAAATGGCACTAAACGTGAAATTCGATAGGACTCAGCCCTGTGAGCCACAGTCAGGCTCAATAGAAAATCAAGCAAAGGCCAATAGGACAATTCTCACGTATTGAGCCAACTCAATACGCTGCTCTCGACACTTTCCACGACTATAGCGAAGTCCCCAAATTCCAGTGCCCTTTCATCAACACCCCAAAATCTCGATCAAAGTGAATTTCTCTCATTGACCATGGAACCCAATTTCCATTCCTGGACGTTTTATTTTCACCCCCTCGAGCTCTGCCACTTTGACCCTATATGTGACCTCTCAATCCCAATTTAAAATCCTAATCTCATTTTTTTTTTTTTTTTTTTCCCTATCGATCAAACACACAAATTTAAATCACGTAAATTTGAAAATTTATTTTCATTCATATCACTTATGCCTTAATTCCTTTCCAAAAATTCCATCTTTATCGACAGACGAAATAACGTCTCGACGTCTGTATTGGCAAAATTTACATTTATCCATTTTTAATTAATTATTTTGGATGGTAAAAAAAATTAAGCCAATTTTCCAATCCTATGAAAATCTTCCAATTTATACCTTTCCATATCCCTTAAACCCATAAATCTTCAGTTACGAAAAAATATAGCGTGACAGTTGAGAAGAAAAAAAAATATTGTAAGTTGTGAGAGAGCGTGACAGTAAAATATGCGATGGGGTGGAGTGAGCAGATCGAACACGATACCTCCATTATTTTTGGGCTCGAAAGGTCTGTGTCGATTTACACGAGTGACGGAGAATCGAGCATGCATCACCCTTCGAGGTGGAGATCCACATATCAGAAAAACTTTATGCATCAGTATATATATATATACTTTTTTTTATTCATATATATATATCTGTATATTTTTTTATTCAGATATATATATCTATATATTTTTTTATTCATATATATATATATACATCACCACGTCATCCAGTACATTTTCTATACATATGTATATATATATAGAAAATGTACTGGATGACGTTTCAATGGCAATATAAAAAGAAAACTTTTCAGTAAGTCAAAGCACGTGGGTTATCGACCACATGCTTCGATAAAATATCGATAATCGAGTGCATGAGGGTGACAAAAGTTTGGTGTAGACTAACATAACGAGAACTTCATATCCCACGAGAAAGTTCATGAAACTCTTAAGGGTTGCTTGTATATAACTGTAATGGTATTGAAACCCAAAGAAAAATATGACCTCGATTCACATACATTTTTCACCCCCTGTATACGCATACATTTATTTATGTATTCTATTTAATGAATTATTACTGCTCAACACAACCCACGTCTCACCCTTCAATCGAGCAATTTTTCTAATTTTATATTTAATAAGTAAATTTAGAATACAAAAAATTCAGTCATATTTATTTGAAAAATTCTCAAATTTCATGTTTCAGATATTAAAAGTATTGAGCTGAAGCTCATAATGAACCAGTAATTGCTTCCCATTTTTTAAATTTATTTTTACCAAATTTGGCTAACTTGAATTTTTTTTTTTTTGGAAAAAGATCAGTGACGTTTTTTTTTTTTCAATGCACTCAACACTTTAGAGAGTTGGAGAATTAATAGAAAAATCGTCGACCAAATTCCAGTGGGTGAGGGTCAGATCTAGGTCGAGTTGGTGCAGAATGCCCCGTATAGATTTTATACACACACATATATATATATATATATATATGTGTACAGGGAACGAAATGTGGTGAAATGGTGGAACACCCTTAAGTTTCTATAACACTCGATAGAGTTTGATAGCTGAACAGTTGCCTCATGGGCAAATATACCCAGGCGTCTGCTACACTTTTGCTTTTTAGTTCAAGCTTCTGTTGCAACCCAGAACGATAAAGTGTGACCCACTTAGCTCTTTTCCTGGGAATGAACAAGTGTGGAGGGAAAAATAACGAGAAAGAGTAAGAATTATTACTTATCGTTACCAGTTTTTTTTTTTTTGTTTTTCCTTCTGGACTCCACTATATTAAAGTAGTTTTCTAAACGTTCGTAAATATTTTCATGTCTGGCTGTCTTCGTACATAAAATAATATCGAAACTTTTTTTTCGGACCTCATCGTATCAATTCAAAACTACAAAAAAAAAAAAAAATTACACCAGAGTACCGTTGTAATATTATCGACAATTTAAAAATAAATTAAAAATTATGCATATTTTTTTATTCATATTTTATAAATAATCATGATAGATGAGAAAATTATTTTTATTATATTCTCCATAAACCCAAAACCAAACGTGATGTAAAATTTTATGGCAAAAAGGATTGGCTCGTTAATTTCTCAATCAATAATCGTTCAGAGTACACTGAGCACGCCTTAGTCCAAATCTAAAGCAAAGTGCTTGCTGGTCGTCATATATATATAAAATTTACGACCTAATCGTTCCTAATAGACAAACGAGAGTGGGTTACGAGTGGGGTCGATTTTATAGAGGCAAACACAGAGCTAGAAATCTCATGAAATAATCGACAAGTGCCTGGACTATTCTCTATATTGTTCCAAAAAATTTCCACACTTTATATGCGTATTATCGACGAATTTTCTCCAAATATATATTTGATCGAAATCGTATTATTCTCGTTTCTCCATCTCGTGTATATATATATATATACATCTTGCACATATGGCGCTCGTGTGGCAGTGATGGGGAGAAACATTATTGGATTCCTGCCGAATAACTTCCAGAGGAGAATCACAAAAATATTCCCCCAAACGATCGCATCATTGGGCATTCTTCGCATATTGAATATATTCCAAATTACCATTAGAAATCAAATTTCGAAGCTGTTCAATTTTACTTTGATGACGCTGCGTGTTACGTCTATTCAAATTAAATTATTTTTCTCTACTGCAATTTTTTTTCAATTTTAAATACGTTAAACTTTTTTTTTTGTGTTTTCCAATGGATTAAATTTTCTGAAAAATTTCCACTCGAAATTAAATTTCGATGGTAATCAATTTTACTTTGATAACGCTCCGTGTTACGTTCAAATTGAACTATTTTTCTCTACTGTATTTTATTTTATTTTAATTAAATTTATTAATTAAATTTCGAAAATTTTATGAAAATTTTTATGGAAATAAAATTTTGTCAATTTCAAAGACGCATAAATTTTTCATAAAAATCGAGCCACTGCACATTAATTCACAGTGAAATGATATTGTGCCTTTTTCTTCCCTCAAATCTTCAACCCTCCTTTTGCAAATGGTTCGATGAAACCTCGTGAGATCGCATTCCTGAATATCCACTCGAATTCCTCGGGAAACGTTTGCGATTTTTTTTTTTTTTTTATCGTATGATAAAATTTAGTGTTACGATTATGAGACACTCGGGGAGGAAATAGATAAATCTGAGATGAATGAAAAAACGATATGTGACGCCCTTTCTCCTTACTTTTTATCTTTTGCTCGAAAAAAAACAATCCGTTAGTTCGGAAAACGCTTTCGTAAAGCGTCAAATGAGTGAAATAAGGGAAGAAAAAGAAAGTACGATGAAAATTTCTTGGGATTCAAATCGATAAATTTTCGGTAGTATTGAGATCTGATATGGACTTTTGGTGCTCCTCTGGCGACTGTAAATGGAACTGTCAATTGAAAATTTAACTGCCATCAAGGTTTTTATCTCTATAGCAAAAAATAAAAAACAAATATATATATATAACTCTTACATTTATGCTGGAGTAACAATTACTGTCCATCATTAGTTGACTTTCCCACACCAGCTCATACTCATATATATATATATATATATATAACTCTTGCATTTATGCCAGAATAACAATTACTGTCCATCATTAGTTGACTTTCCCACCCCACCTCATACTCATATATATATAAATGCAAGAATTATATATATATATATATATATATATATATATATATATATAATTCTTGCATATATGACAGACTAACAGTTATTGTCCATCATTAGTTGACTTTCCTACCACAGCATTTTCATCCACGATCTCAAAATATTATCGGATCACTTCGAATTGAGTCTACTAAGCCTGAGACTGATATTTGAGAAAGCGTCGACCGTTCATTAATTTTATTTCACTAGAAATCTCATTTCTACTCCCAATATCTTGTATCCGCTTATACCGCATCGAACTGAGTGTACTAATACTGCAGAGGGCGCCACCGGGAGGCTCGAATTTCACGGGAGGAATTTGCAGTTGAGGAAGTATCCACCATGAAAATCAAGGGCTTCCGGCCAGTAAGTTTCGTAATTGTTATCGGTTTTCATGTCCATATCCGTGTGCAAGACTCCCTCAAGTAGCCTACTCACATATATATATATATATATATATGTGTGAGTCTGCGGAAAACCCCTTTTCGTGGACTCGCATCAACTTTGGCAAAAGCCACGAGAGCCATTTCGAGGCACATCGCAGACTCTACGAATTCTCAGAATATATATATATATATATATATATATGTACAAGACATTACACAGCAAAGACTACTAAACGTTTTAGACGGAAGTTCGATTGATATACTTCCGGTTGGCATGGTCGAGTAATGGTTCGAGTATTAGCAACGGGAATTAAACGGTGTCTGGCAAAGTCTCAATTTGAATCCTCGAGAGCTTTCAAAGCTTTGTGTATTATATACCACTTCCATTTATGTTATATATATTGTATATATTATATTTATTATATTATATTATATATATATATATATATATTATATATTATATTATATGTATATATATATATATTATATTTATATTGTATATATTATATATATATATATATATATATATATTCGCTTAAATTATCGTTTCGTATCACTCGCACTTTTTTTGTTGAACTTTGTCCCGACGAGGATCGCAAATTCCAGGGGTGGACGTGCTCTCAGGCACAAACGAATGAATTACGAAAAATATTTCTCGCTCAGTTGATTCATGTCATCCCCTATTTACTAATCAAAATAAGCCTCAATCTTCATTGCTTTTATTGAAGCACAGAATTTCGAATTGAGACGAAAATTATTTCTACCAACAAAACCCAATATAATATTTATATTTAAATATTTCCAATGTGCATTATCATGTCACATCTCGATTGGGTTCGATCGATGACCCTTTCAGAACGACTCAGATTATCGTTCCATTTTCATGAACTCACACGCTCTCTCTCGTCATTTTTTTTTCATATATTTATATTTATGCAATGTTGGCATATTTTTCTATGCATCGATTAGAATCGCATGTCTCGTGTATATTGGAAAAGATTTTTTTTTTATTTCAGTCTCCTTTGCTGTCCATAAACTGAATACGAAGCATATATACTATATATATACCATATATATATACTAACTATATACATATATATATATATATATATATATATATATATATATATATACAGTTATGTATGAAATACGTGACATATTATTCGTGACTGGCCAGAATTTCAATATTTCATGTCACTGCACCAATAAAAGACGCGTGTCAAGGATAGAGATTTTGCGATATCGATCAAGATAATAAAGGAGCTTTGGCATCGACCAAGCTTGGTCCTTTCATACGAAAAATATCAACTCCACTCGCACTGAAGAGAACAAACAGTTTTTATTGACCAAATATATGGCTCGTCATTGCTTATCTTTACTCACAATGAACGCAGCAAATTCTTTGAGCAAATCAAACATATAATTTATAATTATTTTTCATATATTTCTTCGCTTTACCAAATATCTACTGATCTACCAAAAAAATGCTTTTGTCACAGAGCTAAATTCTCGTACTTATAAATTGATTTTTGACCAACTCGAAAATTAGTGAAAAAAATACATACAATAATAATAATAATAATAATAATAATAATAATAATAATAATAATAATAATAATAATACTATTTAATTCACTGATAATGATTCATGTTTGATCTGATAGTTCATAAAACGTGGGAATAAAAATTAAATGAGAGATTTGAAAAAAAAATCTCTCCACTCAATGACTTTATAGGGATGACAGAGAGCAGGCAAACAAGCTCGCGGATATGAAATGAAGTTTCTTTGCAAATATTAGCTGCAACCGAGCGATTTAAATCACATCGGCATTAATTCACCAAGTTTTATTGGATTTGTCGGGGCTTTGCGGGAATGAAAAATGCGGGGGGAGAGAGAGAGAGATAGAAAGAAAGAGAAAGAGAGAGAGAGAGAAAATTGTTTTTTTCATTTGTAAATAGCAAAATGAGAGTGAATATAATAGAATTAAATGAGAATCTTTGTTTCATTGTACCAGAATTATGAGATTTTCCATCATACTCGCGGTGCCATTCGCCTCTTTTGTGCTCAAAGAATTGAGATTGAGAAAGAAATAAATTTCGCGAAATAATTATGAATATTTGTTAGGGGTGGGGGGAAGCAGAAGGGACAGAGAGAAGGAGAAAGAGAGAGAGAGCGAAAGAGAGAGGGAGGAAGAGAGAAGGAGAGAGAGAGAGAGCAAAAGAGAGAGGGAGAAAGAGAGAAAGATAGAGAGAGAGCGAAAGAGAGAGGGAGAAAGAGAAAGGGAGAAAGAGAAAAAAAGAGAAAGAGAGAGAAAGAGAGAGAGAGAGAAAGAGAGAGAAAACGAATGAGAGAGGGAGAAATAGAGAAAGAGAGAGAAAGAGAGAGAAAGAGAGAGAAAGAGAGAAAGAGAGAGAAAGAGAGAAAGAGAGAAAGAGAGAGAAAGAGAGAAAGAGAGAGAGAGAGAGAGAAAGAGAGAGAGAGAAATAGAGAAAGAGAGAAAGAGAGAAAGAGAGAAAGAGAGAAAGAGAGAAAGAGAGAAAGAGAGAAAGAGAGAAAGAGAGAAAGAGAGAAAGAGAGAAAGACAGAAAGACAGAAAGAGAGAAAGAGAGAAAGAGAGAAAGAGAGAAAGAGAGAAAGACAGAAAGAGAGAAAGAGAGAAAGAGAGAAAGAGAGAAAGAGAGAAAGAGAGAAAGAGAGAAAGAGAGAAAGAGAGAAAGAGAGAAAGAGAGAAAGAGAGAAAGAGAGAGAGAAAACGAGAGAGGGACGTCGATTGTTCAAACATGGATTGAAGCGCCATGGGAACTCCAACACACCGGAAAAATCCGAACGACAAATTTGTTTTGGTAGGAAAAACCCAGAGGGATTCCAGCCAGATCTGCCCTTTACGTATATATTTTTATGGATGGTTTTTAGGCCACCACAAATTTCCCGTTAAATTTCTCGCACTTCCTCCTCTACTGTGGATGATTTCTGCCGCATCGATGCCGATGCCTGAACTGATTCGCGATAACGATTTTTGCGAGCACGTTTTTGTGATCAGAGAAATCGGTGAGACAAAAACCGAAAAAATTCTATTGCGTTCATATCGGCCCGCCGATTTTATTTATTCGCGTCGCCGCGGGGCCGCGAATAAATAACAAACGAGTATTGCAATTTTGTCAAAAATAATAATGAAAAAAAAAAAAAATCATCTGCTCTCATAATAATAATATAAAGTGAAAATTAATTCAAGGGTAATCAATTTTTTTTTTTATCGAGTACAATTTTTGTTTTTCTTACCAAACTGATTTTTTTCATTAAATAAATTTTGGCAGAGCTACGAAAAAATTATTACGAGTATGATTATATTTTGACAATAATCGATCCTTATCGTATTTCACGCCGCCATTTTCTGCTCGAGAGAATTTAGTGATCTCTCAAGGATGGTGTGAACGTACGTTACATTTGGCCATTCTTCTGCTGTATATCGTATAGCTCTTTGCCCATGTACATTTTTCTATACGATGATAAAGGTCATGAACCCTTGGATGAATTTTACAAACTCTCCCCAATGGCTTGAAAGATACTCACGCAAACACTGGCAGTCACTTGGGTAGCCTCTAATATCTATATGGAGTTCGATTGGGGGCTCTTGCAATACGAGGGTGCAAACAGAACGAGGGGGTGAAGGGGTGAGGGTGTGAAGAGATGAGGGGTGAGAGGGGAGGCTAGGAGGCTAGGGGAGCCTCACAACTCGCTATAATAGCAAAATATAATCGTCGAGATCCACATGAGGAATGAAAATATTTCCAAAGTGTCTGAATGGCTTTCATGTAATTCTGATAGTAGCGATAAGAATTTCTCATCCATGATAACAATCCATGCATGGTGTACGTACCCAAACCATATTTTAGACGAGAAGACAGGATACTTACCCTGTAAAGGATATTCCATTTCAAATGAAATTATTTCCTCAGTCAATTTTTTCATCCCCTTTGCGAACGAGCGTTGATAAAGAAATTAAGTAAAAATAATTTTCAACATTTGGCAGTCACTTGGGGACTCTCTAATATCTATATGGAGTTCGATTGGGGGCTCTAGCAATACGAGGGTGCAAACAGAACGAGGGGGTGTGAAGGGGTGAGGGGGTGAGGCTAGGGGACCCTCACAACTCGCTATAATAGCAAAATATAATCGTCGAGATCCACATGAGGAATGAAAATATTTCCAAAGTGTCTAAATTGCTTTCATGTAATTCTGATAGTAGCGATAAGAATTTCTCATCCATGATAACAATCCATGCATGGTGTACATAAGCAAACCATATTTTAGACGAGAAGACAGGATACTTACCCTGTAAAGGATATTCCATTTCAAATAAAATTATTTCCTCAGTCAATTTTTTCATCCCCTTTGCGAATGAGCGTTGATAAAGAAATTAAGTAAAAATAATTTTCAACATTTGGCAGTCACTTGGGGACTCTCTAATATCTGTATGGAATTCGATTAGGGGCTGATGCAATCCATGCATGTTGTACATAAGCAAACCATATTTTAGACGAGAAGACAGGATACTTACCCTATAAAGGATATTCCATTTCAAATAAAATTATTTCCTCAGTCAATTTTTTCTTCCCCTTTGCGAATGAGCGTTGATAAAGAAATTAAGTAAAAATAATTTTAAACATTTTTTAGGTTTCTTATTTTTATTTTTATTTTTTTTTCGAGAGATTATTTGTAAGGGATGAAAAATGTCCCTGGATGGAAAATTGCTTCATTTTATGCTGAATAACCCATAGATGTTGATATGTGTATGTGTAAACGAGGGATTGGGATAAGCTCGTCTAGTCACGCGAGAAAATCTTTCCCATAACTTCCATTATCCGAGCAGGAAACGCGAGCAAAACGTAGCCACGAAATTCACCCTTTATTGCTGGGAAGATGGTGAGTTGGTGAGAGTTGAGAAGGATATTGACGGAGTAGATGAGAGAAATTTATATGTTTTGTGTCTGTGTGTATATGTGTGTGTGTGTGTGTGTAGATGGCGAGGTGGAAGAGAGGAAATATATGGAATGGAGGAAGGGCGATGGTTCATAGAGAAACGTGTAAGCTATAGATATAAAATTTTCTAGTTAATGGAAGTGCCTGCTCACGTGCAATCAACTCTTCTGCAACTTCAATAATAAACTGATATTAGGTGTATATGAGCTTTCTGTGCCTTCATAGGTGAGTGTCTTGTAATCACCAATTATTTAGAGAGAAAGAGGGAGAAAAAGAGGGTGCAATAATTTTCTATTCGATTTTTTTTAATTTATAAAACTTGTAAAAAGAAAAACTTTTTTCAATACAAATATAAATGAAAATTTATACAAGAAATTGTTAAAAATTCGAAATTTTAATACTGTAATTAAATCTAGAATAAATAAATAAATTAAACATTATAATGTATGAGATCGGATCGTTCGGTCTAATTGGCCGATTAATTTTATATTATTTTCTTCACCATTTACTTTCAATCTGACACAAATGCTGGAAGAATATTTTACGATAAAATTAAAACGCTATCTGGTAAATTTTACTTTGCTATTTGACATGATTTTTTATCCAATTTTGGCGATAAATAATCAGCAGTAAATTTTCAATCGTATACAGAGTTGTTGAACCGGAAACAAAAGACCAGAAAAAAATTGTTTATTTTTTCCGGTAGGAAAATTTCGCTATATCGTGTAACTGCACCCCCGGATCTTCTTGCATGCTTCCATATTTCTCGTTGATTATTCGCAGTATGTGGCTATTGCGCGTGGGGTTAACTTGTGAAGGAGAGAATGCTGTTCAGCACGACCCTTTATAGTCACACCAGGCGTTGCTTTTCTCGTTCCATGTACACATGATATTTCTATTATATATATATATTATATATATATATTATATATATATATTATATATACATATATATTATATATATATATATTATATTATATGTACATTAATAGATGGTTTGACCTAGGCCAAATTGACAGGGCCATAATTTTTACAATTTTCACTTACTTCTTTACTTTTCTTGTTGTTGAATGGCAGTACCAAAAAATCCTTACAAGTTTTTCGATTTTTTTTATTTAATCGGCTTAATCGTTATCGACGAAATTTCCAATTAATTAATTGTAAAAAAATAAAATAACGGAAAAATTTAATAATAATTGATGCCAGCTAAGAATGTTTATTGAGAACTTAAAAAAAAAAAAAATCGCGTTAAATCGGGTTTTAAATCTAAAATTTAATAATAAAGTCCACCACTCCGATTTTGTCTAGAATTGTCCATATATATGTGGGTGTAAAGTAACTCACGTAATCACCTTATTAGCCCTTTCACTCTCGTTTGCTCCTCCACTATCATTACTTCTCTCTCTCTCTCTCTCTCTCTCTCTCTCTCCCTCCCTCTTTCTCTCTCTCTCTCTCTCTCTCTCTCTCTCTCTCTCTCTCTCTCTCTCTCTCTCTCTCTCTCTCTTTATCACTCTCTCCGTCTTCCTGAGGCTCGGAAATTCTGTAGCATCGGGGTTTACACAGCCACCATCAGAGGAGTCGTCGCGTTTCATGTTTACGGTAGCTCGTAATGCGGGTGGTGCGCAGTAAGTCATACGTTTCACGTGTTATCCTGTATAAATGGATCTATGCATAAATGCCCGACAAGGTTTGAGCAATAAACTTGAATTATCCAGATACACAACGTAAAGTTGTAAATTTTACCATAAATATACTAACGTATATTTTTGGCTCAGGTAAATTTCGACACTCTGACATTTCCATTGAGTGCTTTTCTAGATACTTGCCCATCACACATTATTTTAAAGGCAAATACGTAATTTCGATAAAATCGGGAGGATCAAAAATTCACATGTATAAAAAATCATGAAAATAAATTTACTGATAAAATAATATTTATTTTTGTAACTTTAAATATACTTCAGTATATTTTTGGCTCAGGTAAATTTCGACACTCTGACATTTCCATTGAGTGCTTTTCTCGATACATGTCCATCACACATTCATTTAAAGCCAAATACGCCATCTCGATAAAATCGCGAGGAGCAAAAATTTGCCTGGACTTTTTTCTAACTTTAAATATACGTCAGTATATTTTTGGCTCAGGTAAATTTCGACTCTTTGACATTTGCATTGAGTGCTTTTCTCGGTACATGTACATCGCGCATTTACTTAACGGCAAATACGTCATCACGATAAAATCAAAAGAAGCAAAAATTTGCGTGTACAGAAAATCATGAAAATTAATTAACTGATAAAATATTTATCTTTGTAACTTTACCCATAATCCATAAGATACTCGATAAGAAAAAAGAAAAAATATCGAGAGTCTCAACAGGATCTCGAGGCAAAGTAATGAGAAAGAAAATTCTAAAGTATACAGTAAAGCCTCACCTCCCCCCTCCACTTTCTCCCTTGTAGGTACAAGCTCGTCTCAGCAAGGAAGTTTGTACAGTCGAAAAAAAATGCTTCGTTGATCGAGAAGCGTCTTGACGGAAGTGAAAATCATTTTTTCCTATATTTTCTAGCATTAGGTCAATCGTGTGAGCTTGATGACGCATATGCCAGTGGATTACGTACGTGTTTTGTGTGGCGATTGTGGGGGAGGGGTGATCAGAGTGATCAAAAGAGAGAGGGAGAGAGAAATAAATGCGTTGAACGTATTATGAGCTGGGAAAGTACGATAAGACGACGTTTGTCACGCCCCGACGACCGGAAAACCTATCGAACCATATAAAGGATTTCTGGGTCCACACACTTTTCTTCCTTCCGATTTTATCGACCAAAGTAAGGAAATATATAGACTTATATTCCTATATATATATATTTTGATATATTTCGATATATTTCGATATATTTCGATATATTTCGATATATTTCGATATATTTCGATATATTTCGATATATTTCGATATATTTCGATATATTTCGATATATTTCGATATATTTCGATATATTTCGATATATTTCGATATATTTCGATATATTTCGATATATTTCGATATATTTCGATATATTTCGATATATTTCGATATATTTCGATATATTTCGATATATTTCGATACATTTCGATATATTTCGATATATTTCGATATATTTCGATATATATCAATATATTTCGATATATTTTATATATAACTCCTATGTATATAGACTCATATCCTATATATACATACAAGCATACACCTTATAAATGTATATACGAGAATATCGATTATTCCAAGTGTGCAAATAATGCCACGTCGAGAGAAATAATTTCAAAAGTGCACTCAGAGTGCTCGATATCTACAACTTCTCCGTTGTCCTCCCCCTTCGTCACACTGGCAAAAGTTATCCTACCCTTATCTTTTGTATCACACTGAAACGAACAAAAAATCAATACCTCTTTAAACTTGGCCTTTCAGACCCTCTCTTGGTCCATTAGAACAACTTTCTCACAAACTCAATTGATCTACTTTGAGTGCTGGGCGAAAATATAATTGAACAGCTGTGTTTGGAAGACGTTCGAGAAAATTACGTGAGCCTATTTGGGAAAGAATCTTGAGGCCAAGTAATTAAAAAGAAAAATTGTGAGATAATAGAATTAGTGAAAATATCAATAATAATAATGTAATAGTTAAGTAATTAAAAAGAAATCTTAATTTATGCATTTATATATATATATATAGATTTTTTTTTATTTTATATTTTATGTGCTCGACTGTAATAAAATGAATCCACCTGAATTTTATAATAAAAATGACAGATTTTTGCTGCTGCTGTCTAAAAAATTGTCGGGGATCAAAGGAAACGCCAAATAAATACAATGCAACGAAGTATGTGAATTCAATGTTTGGCTCATGTGTATATTTTTATCGATGTCCGCTGAGATACTGAGAGTAGTTTTCTGCGTGGAATATTCTACGAAACGAAAATTCCTTTTCAAAGAGTACACAGAGCGTGTGTCGTTATGAAAGGAAATTTAAAAAATGGACCACGACAACGTGGTCCATTTTTAAATTTTCTTTCACTTTGTTTCATTCACGCGTATATATATATCTGGATGGCGACAATTAAAAAATATATATATAAACTTGTCGCAATTTCCACAGCCTCGTTATAGGTCCTCTCGCGAGCACGTTAATTTTTTCCCACGAGAGAGAAAAATCCAAAAACTCTCATACATCGTAAAAAAAAATTAACACATTTATACATAATTGACCAGCCAAAAAATATGCACAAAATCGTTCTCAATGCTGCACGATGATCCACTGATGCATGCAGGGAATCTTGAGAGACACAAAAAAAATATCATCGATTTTTTAATCTTGCAAAAAAGTAATCCTCCAGACGCCATTAACAATAATTGACACACCCTAAAAAAAATCTCAATTTTTCGTTAAACGAAAAAAAAAATCGTTAAACGAAAAAAGCAGAAAAAAATGAGAAATTTTTCAGAGACTTCATTTAGTTTTGTAAAAATATTTTTTTTCAATATTTTCATGCCGGAATAACGTTTAACTTTTTTTTTCGAGCTGATTGGAAACGAAAGGAAAAATTATGGGAAGGATACAGCTGGATAAATTTGACGTCAAATCCATCGTTGATACTCCCTGTATCCAATATTTTCTATCAATGAATAATATTTTGTAGGAATGAATAATATTTTCTAGGAATTCTGCGGTTGAAAACTTTTCCTGTAGTTGAATAAAAATTCACGTCGTGAATGAAATTCAATGGCATCGCGAAATAGAAATTTATCGCTGCAAGCTCTTGTGAGTCCTCGATCGCATAAATATATGCATCATTCCAATCGAGATCGATATGGCTGTCAGTCTTGTAATAATTCGTTGAAAAAAAAAAAAAAAATCATGTTTTGTTTATTAAAAACTTTGTTGAAATTAACTGTAAGCTCAATTTTTTTTTTCAAAATTTATATTATTTATTTTTTCAAGCCAAAAGACACTGAAATAAAGAAAAAATGGAAAATGGTGTCTAGCGATCGTTTTTATTTGACCTGGAATGTCCCATATATGTGAAACATTGAAATATATATATATATATATATATATATATATATATATATATATGTATGTATATAGATATACATATATATCAATATATATGGAAATGTAGCATTCAACTTTTTGTTAACTCTCAGTTTCGCAGTTGTTATTTTGTACGCTTCGACGCGTTTTTCCACGTTTCAAATAATTGCTCCTGCATGCATGGCTCTCGTCGTTTTCGGGACGATGAGTTTTGTGGAAAACTTTGAATGTGCCATCATTAACGATATGGCGTTAAACAATAAAACTTATATATATATGTATTACTATATATTGTAAATGTATAAATCCCTTATAAAATAGTTGCACAATTGCTCGCTGAATTTAACACTCCAACCAGAATTCGACGTTGACATTGGTGGTTATTTTTTTTTTCAATAATCACGAGCTGCATCGTGGATGCAGTTTTTGTTCGGGGCATCCACTCTCTCTCGTTACGATTCTCTCTCTCATTCCAAGTATCTTTAAATTCCACCAAGAAAAAAATATTTGGTTTAAATTAAATAATAATTGGATACATTTGAATTCTTTTAAATAATAAATCAAGTAATAAATAAATAAATAAAATTAGTCAAGTCAAACGGATAATTTATTTGTTATCAATTAAAAATTTCAAATGAATTTTCTTAGTCAATTCTACAATGAATAATATTAACTGGTAGAGAAAATGTTTATCTTTTCATGGGAATCACATCTTCAAAACTAGACAAACAAATTGTTTATTTCTTTTGTCATCGACATTCAATTATGTAACCAGAAACCCTCAATATTACCCTTAATATTATTATTGTCAAAAGCTATGATCGGGTGTAACTCGATGAGAGTCTTCCACTGTGTTAAATACAATATTTGACTCTCATATATATATATATATATATATATATATATATATATATATATATATATATTGGCTCAATTCCACATTTCTACTACACAGCACAGTTTGGTTCTAGATGATTTTGTGATTCTCCTGCAGCATTACTCGAGCCAGAAAATCCCTCGGTTTACCGAATCCAAGTTAGAGAAGTCTTCGACATTGGTGCAGTACGAATGTTTGCCATTTCTCTCCTTAGTTATAGAGTCACGTTTATCAGCCACAGTTATGTATCTGTATCGTAACGAGACCACATTGGACCAACCCAAAATGCCATACACACGATACAATACAAATTATTCTCTCTCAGAGATTCTCCATTTACAGTCAAAATCGTCATAACTTAACTGATGGGACCAGAACCATTTCTAAATTTTTTTTCGCCCTCCAGTTGTCACTTTAAATTTTTAAATGAATCCGAGAGACACGTAATAATTCCAAGCTAGCTCAAACATATTATAATAGTCAAAGTCTTTACAATTTAAATGGGTTGGACCAGAGTAATTCTAAAATTTGTATTTTCCCTCAAGAATTTTGACTTTACGTCATATTCAAGTTTAAGAATTTAGAGAAGAATTTTTTTAAAAATACAATCCTGATTTACCACCCCCTCTCTCTCTCTCTCTCTCTCTCTCTCTCTCTGGCTTCTTGCGGGGATCGAATCCTAAAAGTTTCTGTCTCTTGTACGTTCCAGACTCCCATATACTGCCCTTCCTCGTTTGGCCATGGACGTTTTTTTTTCTCGCAGATGGGGTGTGTTTTTATCATCCCCCAGCTATGTATTAGTATCGTTTAATTCCTAATCCGATATCTCATATACCCGATCATCCCTGAGCGCCAGTACTACATGGACGTTAAAAAAAAAAAATTTTTTTGCGATTCTGCTTAACACGAGGAAAAAGTGGGGTCTTGAGGATGGATGAAGGGCCAGTGAGATAAATCGAATTATTCGAATTCCATTTTGGTTTTGTGGGTCTTTTTCTCTGGGATGCCCACGACAGCAGAATTGCCCGGGAGGGAGGATATATCCTCTTTGTCCTGATATCGATTCTCTTCCTCGTTCCCATCTTTTTTTTTTCTGAAGGGCAAAAAGAAAAAATGGGCGCACCCAAGAGAGCGAGAGAGAGAGAGAGAGAGAGGGGAGGGGGGAGAGAGAGAGGGAGGGGGGAGGAGAGAGAGGGGTGGGAGGGAGAGAGGGGGAGAGAGGGAGAGAGAAATGACGGTCAATCCGATGAAGGTCTTCTCGTATTCGAACTCTCGAGGATCTTCCAACGATGGCCTCGAGATGATTACGATCTCTTTTTCATAGCTCGCTAAAACTCCGAAACGAGCTCCATGGTCATCAAATTGATGAAATGCGAACAAAACCCTTACAATATCGGTGAGGTGTTTCCGGCAAACTCATTCAAAGTTTAATTCCAACCTAATTTAATCCATGATTTATCGTATTATCGTAAAAGGAGTCTAAAAAAAAACATTTTTTTTTTTTACATTAAAAAATTATTACCTCGATGTGGAATTATGGATTTTTTTTTTTTTTTTGGACAGTGATTTTGGAAAAATGGGAAAGGGTCGTAAAAACTTGAAATTTGATACGTTGGAATAAGAGAAATAATAAAATTCAAGAATATGGACAACCAATATGATCCGCAGGGTTAACGTCATCGTATAAAAATTTTAAGTACCTGAAAAGAACTTTTAGTTACTTCTTTCTAACTTCTTAGAAATGTATTTGTCGTATTCCTGGGCTGCGTTTTGACGCAGCTCAAGCTGCGTTTTAAATTAAAATTGAAAAATCAGTACAAAAAATATTTTTTATTTTTTTCATCCCCAGGAAAATCCTTATGGTATTTTCCACTTGCGTTCAATTTCATCCTTTTTTTCCGATCACGTAAATCCTCTATATAGAGAGTTGCAAGACCGAGGAGACACCGAGGTGAGAGTTGACGAGAATCATATCTGCGTTTTTACGATGAAATATTTTGTTGCATTTTATACGACCTTTTTGTGTGATCGTTTTTATGCACGAGGAATAACTCTCGTGAAATAGAGTGAGTTTCTTTTGTTGGGGGGTTGGGGGTTGTGAATCGCGAAATCCAATGAGAAACGTCTTTCTCGGTTTTATTTCTCACCCTCTGGATTTACATAAATAAATAAATATATATATATATATATAGGGCGTGAGGCAACATTCTAGTTTTATCGTAATGAGGGGAAGCAATTCCCATTGGAATTCGTCCAATTAGAAAGTTGGTCGGAGTGGCAAGAGTGCACTACCGTTGATCTCTCCCTCACGTTGCGACGCACCCCATAGAGACGTATCCCCTAAAGAAATCGAAGTCAAAATCAGACTCGCAAAATGTACTTTATACATCATCAGTGTCGATAGATAAAGTTATCTGTGTGATAACAAGATGATAAACTTGTGACCTTGCGAGTCGTGTTTTATAGAGGGTGAAAAAAGTATTCTAAGAGTACTAAGTACTCTTAGTACTAAGGGTATTCTAAGAGTACTAAGTACTCTGAGTACTAAGATTATTCCAAGAGTACTAAGTACTCTTAGTACTAAGAGTATTCTAAGAGTACTAAGTACTCTTAGTACTAAGGGTATTCTAAGAGTACTAAGTACTCTTAGTACTAAGATTATTCCAAGAGTACTAAGTACTCTTAGTACTAAGGGTACTCTAAGAGTACTAAGTACTCTTAGTACTAAGATTATTCCAAGAGTACTAAGTACTCTTAGTACTAAGGGTACTCTAAGAGTACTAAGTACTTTTAGTACTAAGAGTATTCTAAGAGTACTAAGTACTCTTAGTACTAAGAGTATTCTAAAAGTACTAAGTACTCTTAGTACTAAGAATATTCTAAGAGTACTAAGTACTCTTAGTACTAAGGATATTCTAAGAGTACTGAGAGTATTCTAAGAGTACTTAATACTAAGAATAAAAAAAGAGTACTAAAAGTAAAAAAAATCGTATATTTTCTTGAAATTCTCATTATTGTATATTTGAGTAATTATTTTTATTTCAAAAATTTCATGATGAGAATCTAAATAATGATGGCTGGTCAATTTAAAAGCCTCTGAATAATGGAGGAAAATTATCACTAGATGGAGATGCTGAGATCACGAATATAATCATAAAGTTACACTTTCAGGACCACTTTCCTCTTTCCATGGAACGAAAATGGGATTCTCTCTCTCTCTCTCTTTGTTTTCCTCTCTGATATGTCCAGGGACCATCAGTTACTCACCAAGTTTTGTAGATCAATGCAAGTTCGTAAATTTCGAAAAGAGTCAGCAAGAGAGATTGCTGTGAAGTTAATCCATTCTAGCCACGTTTGCACGTAGCAAGGCCCATGAACGAGTTGCAATGTAACCAAACTTAATCAAACTTGAAATCTTCCTTCCTACACACCTCGCGCGGTATATATATATATAAAGAGATATGGAAACATCTCGACGCCAAATTACCCGATGTGGAGCCAATTCTCCCCTATTGCATTTTCTCAGCTGGTCCATTTAGACTCAGGGGTGCTTTTATATGGAAAAAAAAATTTTGAAATTTTTCAAATTTGGCTCAAGACTCATCGTAAACTTTGCAATTTACCATTTTTTTGGAACAAAAATTATAATTGGCAAAATTTTCGAAACTATTCGCACGTATTAACAATTGTTGGTAAATATATATATATAAATAAAATATATATAAATAATAAATAAATAAATAAATAAATAAAATATATATATATATATGCGTTCGTAATGAAAGATCGGATCTGGTTTGGTTCTCTGAGTTTTACGAGCTCAACGCAAGTCGTGCATCACTGGTCGGAAACCTTTTTACTTTCCTCTTCCTCTCGACTTTTTTCTCACCCGTAAGCGATCTCAGGATTTCCGACAAGAACCTTTCAAGCTCGCCTGACTATATATATATATATATATTCGCCCATGAGTGTCCGTTCAACCCTTCGAAGAGCGGATCTCTCATCTATACACTGTGCACTGACCTCTATATTCGGGATAAAGAATCGCGCGAACGTTTCGAGCTTGATCGATCCCTTGTCGGATTGAATAAAAAAAAAACCCAACTGTAAAAATTACAGCATAGCTTTTGAGGAATTCTTAAATTTGTATGCACATTCAACGATTTTATAACTCATTTATAAATTTATTAAAAAAAAAAACAAAAAACAATTGATACAAAAAAAAGTGATAATTCATAACGTCCATTTGGCTTTATAAAATTTTTTATCATGTCGTATTTTTGATTCGGTCAATTTCTTCTAGTCCACTGGGCAAAGGTAAACAATTTTTTGACTCTCAGAAAATTTGTCACATTTTTGTGCCTCATAAATTTCCCAGAATAACGTCAACGATGAAAAATGTAAAAAAAAAAAAATGGCTCCGCGAAATTGAAAAATAATTGGGACACGTTATCGACATAACTCGTATAACACATAATTGAATGTTTTATCGAGCTGATTGAAGAGAAAAATTGGGAAATAAAAAACTGACGAAAAAGGCGATAAATACGTCGTTATGTACACGAGGGGATTCTCATGGGATTTCGAGCAGATTGTATCGCGTGTGTTGTACACATATAACCAACGTTATTTTCTCACATTGACCAATTTATTTTCTGCTATATATCAATCTCTCTGTCAAATACGAGAAAAATTGCGAGTGAGTCGAATGATCTCGTACACAACAATTTTATATAAATGTCTATACAGACATATAAAATGGCATCTATATGTATAGGGGAAATTTTTTTTTCTCCATGAAAAAATTTGCAAAAAAATTACGAGTGTGTCGAATGATCTCGTACATGCACGACAATTTTATACAAATGTCTATACACACATATAAAATGGCATCTATATATAGAGGGGAAAACTTTTTTTTTTCTCCATGAAAAAATTTGCAAAAAAATTACGAGTGAGTCGAATGATCTCGTACAATATACATGCACGACAATTTTATATAAATGTCTATACACACATATAAAATGGCATCTATATATATAGGGGAAAAGTTTTTTTTATCTCCATGAAAAAAAAATTCTCTCTCTTTGTCAAATTTCTAATTTCTACACCCTCGATCTCTTTTCACATTGAGCTATTTCTTCTATTTCATCTTTTTTATTCGCTTCTTTTATCTTTCTTATTTTTTTTTTCTTCATGCGATCGCAGTGTGAAAGGTTTTCACCACGTCTCGAGCAATGAGCTCGGATCCTGATGGCATCGGCGTTACGTTTCTTTGTGAAAATGTGTGAAAGCCACCCTTCTGACACACACACACATATATATATATATATATATATATATACGTACATAATGTATGTGTATATGTATATATATATATATATATATATATATATATATAGATACATACACATATATAATGTATATATGTATACATGCCTTTATATATCCCAAGCACACGAAAAAAACGACAGCCAAGGAATCCGAGGACGGAAACTCCACGAGAAGTCTTATTTTCGCTTGAGCGCGCCTCCTTTTTATTTCGAGGTACGTACACAACAGATTCTGCTGGTCTGCCACAACGAAAGAGGCTGCTCCCCCAGGGATCCTCTCCGAGGTGAAGCTTTTTTTTCACGAATGTGGTCCATAGAGTTTGTCCACTGCATATATATATATATGCAGCGGACAAATTCGGATATATATATATATATATACTGATGCTGTTAGTGCTATCGTTTTTCGGAAATTCCACGTGAAATGGGACAGTTTTTGGTTGAAAGAATTTTTTATGAAAAATATTTAAAAATTGAGAGCCTACGCAAAAGAAAATAATTTCAAAGGGCCTTTTGTTTGAGATTTGCTAATTTAGGCCGTTGAAATTTTTCCCCCTTACGTTTACTTGGTGAGTAAAAAAAAAACAATTTTACGCCAAGTTCTATTATGGGACTCTGAGTAGTTTAAATGTTACAGATTTTTTTTGTTTTTTTTTTTTCGATATATTATAATTGTTAACATTTTTTTTTATTATTAAATATTCTTGGGGTAGCTCAGCTGGTGTTAAATTCCCCATATATTGCGTAGATTTACCCATAAATATGTGCATAAATGTGTATAAAATGCAATTCTTTTACTCGTCCCACTTTCACACAGAAATGCCATTCGCTATATCATTTCATTTTATATGAAAATCTGCTAGTATCTCTCATTTTTTTTTCTTGTATTCTCCCTGTCAACGAGATGTTACTGCTGAGCAAATGAAAAATCCCCGACGAGCTCACTGCACAGGATTAAAAAGAAAAAAAAAAGGAAACTTAGTCAAGGAGCTTTTAAGCTATTTTGTTGATTTTTTTTACTCAAATTATTTTTATTATTTAGATCATTCTACTAGCAAATGATCATATCGTATTAAAATTCCCATTTCGTCCTTTGTTTAAATAAAAAATGACAATAGATATATATTTTTTTTAATAATAATTCTTCATAATGATTTTTAATATTTTTTTTTCTATTTAAACAATCAATTATTCATTCAATAAAATTTTATTATACTCCTAGGCAAGTTTCCTCAGCCTGAATCTTTTTTTTTTTCTTGTGTGATTTTTCCATAATTTGTAGTCCGCAAAGTTTACGTGGAAAACTCGATATCAGCTAATTTTTCTCTTCTCTCTTTTCGGCCCCTGGTGTGGCCACAATTCGACCGCGGCTCACCCCTATTTTCTGCACGCGTGCGGAATGAAAATGTCAGTAGGGAAACCAATAGTAGACCGAGAACGTATTATATATATATATATATATATATATATATATATATATATATATACGATATATAAACGAAGGACTTCAGTGCCATGTCTGAATGGCATGCAGGCATGGCACTGAAGCCCTTCGTTTCAATGTACGAGAAGAGAAATTTAAATAGGGAAGAAAAGGGAGAGAAAATACTGAGGGAAATTTTTGTTCGATAATTCTGTTCTGTATGTACGAAAGGGCTCTCGTCTCAATGAGGGAGAAGACCTTTTGCAAAGAACAACAAGGGAATCGTTCGTACTCTTTTTCTTCGTTTTCTTCTTCCTCTTCCTCTTCTTTTTCCTCTTCGAAGTTTCTGTGTCTCGATTGTGGATTTTCTCGAGGAAAATTGTCAAGAAGGAAATGGACGAGATTGGCAAAAAAGGACGAAGAAAATCATGAAAGTCGCTGCGACGAAGACTGATATTGGCAAAGTAAAACGAGGAAACTGACACTTGAAAATAAAAGTCATACATCGTAGATAAAAAAAAAATATACAAATACATTTCCTCTGGATTTTTTTTCATGAATTTTTATATTATGACATTTTGCAAAAAAAAAAATATGACACTGCTTAGAATATTAGAATGCACGATGTATGACGAGAACAACAAGTGCATTTTAATTTCTTGCAAATTTAAGTTTTACGTAGAATATTAAATATACAACCAGCAGAATGTGGGGTAAAATGGGTCAAGCTTTTTTTTTCAACTATCAAAGGTCAGCAGGAGTAAATAGCAAAAGGGAAAAGCATTTACGAAGTTTTTTACTAACTCTGCGCACATTTAATTAAATTTTCTTTGCTTTGATTCGTCGACTTATTTTTATAAATTTCATGTATTTTATTATTTATTTATTATTTTTTCATCAAATATTAAAATTTTCAAAGGCTGCAAATCTTGTAAATTTTTTGTCCAACAATTATTTTTCTACGTATATCTACGATAAAATAATATCGTTCGTTTCTTCAGTTCCTGAAGGGCTACAATTCCGCATAGGAATGAATTGTGAAGCTTTCAAATGAAATTGGTATTGCTTTTCAAAGCATATATATATATATACATTATATACATTATATAAATTTTATATCTATATTCATAGTTTCATGGTCTCCATACAAATTGAGATTGTCAGCTGGCTGGAAATGGCAAGTACTTGAGAAACTGCAGCTCTTGATGCGTTTCCAGTCAACCATGAATCTCACGTATACACACACATATATATATATATATATATACGTCGAATTGATTAAATTACTGCAAAGAGATTTTCTCCCACGTTTTCCCTTCGACCCTTTTCCCCTGTTTCGTAAAATCAAAGGGTGGATATCTCAGAAATTTTTTGTTCAACAATTATTTTTCTACATATATTGCATAACTAATGTGATAAAATAATATCGTTCGTTTCTTCAGTTCCTAAAGGGCTAAAATTTTGTATGGGGATGAATTGTGAAGCTTTCAAATGAAATTGGGATTGATTTTCAAAGCATATATATATATATATGTATATATATATATATATATATATAGTCTCCAGACGAATTGAGATTGTTGACTGGCTGGGAATGGCAAGTATTCGAGAAATTGCAGTTCTCGATGCCTTTTGGGTCAACCATGAATCTCACGTATACGTCAAGAACTGCAGTTTCTCGAGTATATATATATACGTCGAATTGATTAAATTCATGCAAAGAAATTTTCCTCCACCTTTTCCCTTCAACCCTTTTCCTCCGTTTCGTAAAGTCTCGTGCACTCGAAATTGAGCATTTGTCCTTTTACCATGTGCAAGTAGCTCAATATTTACCATCGTAACATAAATCGGATCGATCTGTCTCAAGTTCCTCTAATAAGCTGTCCCCCTATAAGATAAGGGTCTCATGCAAATAGCAATGTGTGCAGAATATCGAATTTTTCACACATACCAACATAGAAAGTTTTACCAAAGAGCTTGCAAGCTCCATGCTCGCCTTCCCCTGTCACGTAAGCTCATAAAGATCGTGGTCTCTCTCTTCATCGATTGGCCATTAAAACTATTCTCACTTTAAACAAAAAACTTATCCCCCTGAGCAGCTTTATTAAAAAAAAAAAAAAAAAAACTTACCAAGAATTAAATCAACGACAATTTATTCAATTTGCTTTCCCAATTTATTTAATTTCGCTTCTGTAGCTAAATAATTCTGCTGGAATTGACGATGTTGACTGTATAATTATGAAGAAAGTGAAGAAGAAGGAGCAGAAATTGTTTCAATGAAAAATAAACATCTTAAATTCTACACTGGCATCATCCAAATATCTTTTCCTTTTTTTTTTCCACAATTTTAGTTAGGCAATAAAATTCGAAAAGTGCTAAAGAGCGTATCTTAAAAATTGATTTTTATCTCATCATTTTTCATGAGAATTTTTTTTTTTTATTAAAAACCCAAAAGACCCAAAAGACAAGAATTGCCAGTGTGGTTTGTTTACATTTAAATTTATAATTATGGTGAATAAAACTCACATAACTTGTTGGCTGGATGTACTTGGGACTAGAGTTGCTAATTTTATTTTACCTCAGCAATTAAATTAACTTTTCTACGTTTATTCTTCTCTATCTATCAAGATACGAATTTATGAGGATTTGTGTGGTAATATTCGATGCCTCAGAAAGCAACAAGGTGGGTCCAATTCTATGTTGGAAACTCGAAACATCGCGAAGAAAAGTCTGAAAAGTTTTAATAATATACCTGGTAATTCTGTATATTTACATAACTAGAGATTATATTATATATATATTACAAGATTGAGTGACCTATAGTGAGCTTGGTGTAAGTAGTGGCTATGCTATGACACGCTCCAATTCAACAGGTGCTACGATACAGTTTCTCACTTCTTCTTTCAAGTTCATTCACTCCATCACTAGATAAAAATAATCTCATGTTGAACTCGCAGTTATACTTCATACCCCTTTGCACTTGTCTACTGTTTATTATTTATTACTATTTTTCATAAAATATGAAAATTTTAACAATTCTTTAAATATTTGATACAAGAAAACGTAACAATGATAAGCCTACATTGCAATTAATATAATTATCATTGTTGATTATCCTATTTTGAGCAATAATAAATTTAAATTTTTCATAAAATATGAAAATTTTAATATTTTTTTTAATATTTGATACAATAAAATGTTCAAGTATCCACTGCAATTTAGACAAAATTTCAACAGAGGAAATAAAGTATTAATTTAATACAAACGGAAATGATAATATTGCCTGTCACGCATACATAACGAACTTGAATTAATTCAATACCTGTGCAACTAATTATTTATGTCAGCCCGAGAATTATTTGTAAAATGAATTCGCTGCTTTCGCATTTATTCGAAAATACAGGAAGATCGAAGGACCTCGGGATCGTCTCTCAACTCACAATCAATAGCAAAACAGTTTATATATATATATATAGTTAATAGGATACCAGGAAATATTGCAATTACTATATGGAGCATGCATAGTCAGTTTTACAAAATAAACGAAATTTTGCAAACATTTCTCCGAATTTACGATAATAAATATAATAAATTATCTCATATCTCGATATTCTGCGAATTATTTTCGTCGTGTATTGCCAATTTTATATAATAAATTGTGCCCATATGATAAATACTGGCGATAAAAATCTGTTTAATGGGTATACACATGATGTATTTAAATGGACGTGATTAACGATAAGATTATCTGATAAACCATGCAAAAATGACGACACTTTATTTTTTTTTCATTTCGAGAATCATTTGAATAAATTTTTTTAATCCAATTATTTTTTTTACTCTTTGTAAAAATTTTAATTTCGCATTAAATTACAACAAGGTTAATTGTACGAGGTGGCAACGATAAAAATTAACGATACCGAAACCTCACGATATGAAACAGAAAAATACGAGTATGATAACGATTCTTGTAGACGATTCATAAAATTTTTTCTCGTTGAGTGAAAAGTCAATCTATGCATTTTTACATTTTGTGTACAGCATATAAAAAAATATCTTTTGTAAATTCGTCATGAAGAGGAAAAACGTACAAGCTTTCCATGCCCCCATATTTTTCGAATGTCAAAACCAGAAATTATTATCAGCGATAGATACATGTCTCTCATTTATTTTGTCCACCTCTCTCTCCCTCTCTCTCTCTCTCTATCTCTCGCTCTCCCACTTTATCATTGACAGTGTGTTCTCGGTTGACCTGTATCATCAATCAACGACCAATTACCGATAGACAGGAGCATACACACAACGTCTAAAATCAATAACCTTTGATACGATGTACATAGACAAACATGTATCAATATATATATATATATATATATATATATATATATATATATGTACGAACCCAACATATTCTACCACGTGATTTACACTAAATCTAGAAAGGCATACAAACTATATGTACCTACTTATACATCAACTGTATAATTCTACGTACAATTCTACGAAATCAGAAAACATGAATTCGATTAAAAAACTCTTCACTTTCATATATATATATATATATATATATATATATATATATATATATATATATATATATATATATACGAATTTTACAAAAAAAATTAACAATTGTCTTTTCGATCCTCATTATTGAAGCCAAATTAATTGATGTATTTTTTTTTTCTTTAAGGCTCAATAAGCAACATCGATGGTGCGGAGTATCATTGCAACAAAACTGCCGTTCGAAAAGTAATCAGCGGCGTCGTTGGAGCTGCCAGTTCCGTTACATCGATTCAAGTTGCAAATTTATTGCGTCTCTTCAGAATTCCTCAGGTCAGTTTCTATTATATTTATTTTCTAGTATGAACGACAATAAAAAAATATTTCTCTTCATATATGACTAATTTTCAACCCTTGAGAGAATTTTTAAAAATTTTATTCATTAGTTATGATTTACCTTAATGACTAAAAAATTATTCATCAGTTGCTGCTTCACTTTGTGGCCAATTTTTTTAATAATCATCAAAGCTTCATAATTCCATATAATTTTAGCTAGAATTTATTTATAATTTTTAAGTCAAACTTTAATTTTTTTCTTTTTTGTTAAAAAAAAAAATGCGAGTTGAAATTTTCCTTGGTTGCTTGGTCAATATTCTATTGATATTTGTTATCGAGCTGCCAGTCTAGATTTCTATTCGAAATTAGTGAGAAGAAACCCTCAAAAAGAAGAACGAAATTCAACATCCCACGTCTGTTGACATTTCCATTTCTCATGTAGATATTATTTATCCATAAAATGTATGGACCCTGTGGAAAATTCTACTCACGAATTCGATTAGAAAACCTTACGTGATACTCACCCAGTTGTCCTGCAGTGTCACACATGTTTTGTTGTTTTTTTTTTTTTTTTATCATTTTAAAATGTGACTCTCATGCAGAATCGAAGATATCCAATAACTACGAGCGAGTTCCAAGCCTTAACGTCTTGTGCATACAAATTTTTTTCATTTTAATGCTATGCCATTCTCGAGTTACGAGGAAAAAACTGCAGAGGGTTGAAAAAGAGGAGAAAAAAAAAAGAAGAATTTTGGAGCACGCGAGCGAGCAACAAATGTTTTTCTCGCCACAGTACGAGACTTTTATCCAGACCGGGGGAGTCTCAACAACCACACAGACAGACATTTTTGCTCGTGAGCCAGCGACCCGTGAGACTTTATGTATTCTTGGTGACGTTGAGGGTGAGGGGTAGGGGGTGGAAATTCTCGAGAGTTGTGGCGAAACGAGGGGGTGCGTTGGCGGAGAGGGGTGGTAGCGGGTAGGGGGTGGGGGGGTGTACAATGAAGGGGGTTACCAAAGCAATGGGCTAAGGGTGTCGTAGCGTGAAATCGTTTTACTTTCTTCCACCAACTTTTATCTTATACACCGCAGGCTCGTCTGTTCTTCACACACTCTTTTTCCTTGAATTACAATCCTCTTGAGGACATTTTTTTTTTTTTTTTATCGTATTATAAATACGCGTGAAATTTTATTTAAATTTTATTAATCAATTTTCGTAATTTTGATAATGAGAAATTGATTGAATAATTTATTAAATATTAAATGTACGAGGTATCGAATGAGTATTAAATGGGAAACGGGATATTGAATGTATGGAGAATTTCACATAAGATATAAACGGTCAATTTAATTATTGGATATTCTATTTTTTGAATAAATGAATAAAGTTGATTAAAATGAAAAATTAATTATTCATTAGCAAAATGCATAATAAACGATTTTGATCGTTGGTGAAAAAAAAAAAAATCCAAATTAATTGATTGAATAATTTGAAATATTACAATTGGAATAAATTATTTGGCTAGAAAATAATTTACAACAATTCTCAAGCTCGTTTCCTGCCTGAAACGTAGGGAAAAAATTATCTTCAACGGATGTCATTTAAATTTTTTCCATACGAGGTGAAATACAAAATGATATATTAAAATGAGAGAGCACATTGTAAAGCGATGATACTCTCGTAGATATTTCATCGAAATTGCGATATAGAAATTCTGGGTCAAGTAGAAACGAAAAATCCACGAGGCATGAAGAATCGAAAAAGTCACGAAGCATTTTGGCACGAGAGGTTGTATAATGTTTATTTTTATTCGCACGTGCAGCGAACACTCTCGAGAAGTATCAGGCAGAATATTTCACTCGCAACACACGTTCGTGTATAGAAAAAAAAAAAATATATATATATATATATATATATATATACATTTCACATGCATTTGAGACGAGTCAGGGTGATTTTTATCCGAGTAAAATCAGTTTGAAAAATATCTTGCTTGCAATTTTCTATTCTGCATTATAAGGGATGAATTCTCAACTTTTTCGAGTGTCGCTCACTCGGCTTGAATATTTTCCACCTAAACGTAGTGAGCTTGCCAACCCCTGGAATACGCGTCTCGCGAACGTGACATTTTGTATATGAAAGTATCATCAAAAAATCTACTTGTGCATTTTTTTTTCTCAAATATATCGTGAAATTCGTGCCAACTGATTTTAAATTCGATCAATCAATTATATTCGTTGAGAGAAAGGACATAAAAAATTAGTAATTAAATTAAATTGGCCTCAGAGAAACGATTCGATGAAATTTATAATTATTCAAGTGGTACTTTTCGTGCTTGCAAGCACCCTGACACAAATTCATCTCGTTACATTGCACGATCGTGAAATTATAATTTAATCAAAGGGAAATTCAAGGGAGATGAGAACTGATTGTGTCAAATTGAATTGATAAATTGACGAATTGATGATTTTTGTGAGAATTGAAATTGCATTTAGCAAAGTGCATGGAGGCTGGTAAATAGCGACGAGATGTAACAGTCAAGATGAGAAATTTGATGCACACACTCGTGTATATATGTAGATGAGTCTCCTCCATACATGGAAAAACTTCATCTCGTCATCATCAATCATAGAACTGGAACGTGGAAAATGTTGACAAGGGACAAACTCCCCCCTTGGTCAGCTTGCACAATGGAGTTTTCCTCCCCCAAAGGGATCATCTGTATCCACACTCAATTTCTGATCCACAGTTGTATGCTGAACCCAACATCATTGACATATGTTACCCATATGATCATCACTATCGTATCGTCAATTACAGCATCAAGGCGTTTCTAGCTCGTTCAAAAAATGTCTCTGAATAAAAACTCAAATAAACCAAGTCAAGAATCTCAAATTTTTATCTTTTGTCTTTAGCAAAAGCTCTAAAATATATAACAAGACGAATTTTCGTCTTTTTATATTTCAAATTATTTCTTTATTTTTATTTATCGTCATCTCAAGCTGAGAATTTTTTTGAAAATGGATCTTCATATTTTTCAAATTTAATATCTGATACCACTAATTTTTTTTTTTTTTTTTTTTTCGTTCAACAAGGCGAATCAAGCCGTGTCCAGCTCCAAAAAACGTCTCTGAATAAAAACTCAAATAAACCAAGTCAAGAATCTCAAATTTTTATCTTTTGTCTTTAGCAAAAGCTCTAAAATATATAACAAGACGAATTTTCGTCTTTTTATATTTCAAATTATTTCTCTATTTTTATTTATCGTCGTCTTAAGCTGAGAATTTTTTTGAAAATGGATCTTCATATTTTTCAAATTTAATATCTGATACCACCAATCTTTTTTTTTTTTTTTTCGTGAATAATTTTTAACATTTTGAAAATTTATATATCACTCTAGACTTTATTCAAATGTTACTCGGTTTTGTATTTAAAAAAAAAAAAAAAAACATCGAATCACGAGGACTCGCTCGCAAATTGGTAGAAAATATTCTAAGTGACAGATAATATTCGGATTTTAAAGCATCCACGTATAAATACGAGAATGAGAAAAAATAAGCAAATTAACGATGAAAAGACGAGATAGGGAAAAATCGTAATTCCTCAAAAAGCGTTGAAGCGAATAAAGATAACCGAGTCGAAACTTAGTTCGCGATCGAAACTTGAGGCTTTTACGATGAAAAATAATCTGTGAGAAACTCCAAGCGAGCCAAACAACAGCAAAACTTATAGTTGGACGAGTTGAATGTTCCCCCCCCCCCATGCCTCAGCTGCCCACCCCAATGGCGTTTTTCTCAACAGCTCGACCGATAAAGCAGCAAAAAAAATGGCGTTTAAAAGGAAAAAGTTTTTTCACGGTACAGAGCAGCTCTTTGAACGGAGCTCTCGGAGTGATGTGGTGGATACGCGAGATTCTCTTGTTATTGAATCGACCCGAGAGGATCTTTAAAACATTTTATCCTAACAACCCCTTATACCCCCTCGACCACACTCTCGACCTCTCGAACGTGACTCGAATATAACTGCACAAAAACCTCGGCTCTGGCAAAATTCTTCATGCACATTACGCTTTATATATATATATATATATATATATATATATATATATATATATATATATATATATATATATATACAGGGGAGGAAACTTCACGCAAGCTTTATTTTTCAACCCCTATTTTATTTCTCGTACGAAAACTTTTGGCCAGCTTGTGCCATTCTCATAATTCATATTTTATTTTTTTAAACATGAATATCAAAATGTTTAATTATTTGACGAAAAATGATAATTTTTTACAAAACTAGTGAAAAAAAAAAAGTAAAATTTTAAGTAATTATTCATATAAATCATTTTATTATTTATCATCACTCATGATAATATTTTGCGACGATGTAAATTTTCTTTTATTATAATTTCGGAAAGGTAAAGACTATTTTTTATTTTTTTTGGCTTATCATTTATTCAACCGTAGACTCTGTTCATCCAATAAGGAGACACAGATACGTCAAAAGTCGTTACAGGAGGCTATAAATTTACACCCTTTGTTGAAGTGACAAATTCGAGATTAAGACTCTGTGAGATCGTGACAGAGGTCTTTTGTTTCACGTGACAAAAAGTATATTTTCGTTGATTTATCTCGTTGGAAAAAAAATTGTACAAAAAGAGGGGGAGAAAAAAAAAATAACATTTCTCACGAGCTCGCACGCAGCTTTTTATAGGGGGAGAGAAAACGATGGAACACAAGATATGTGCGTGGATATTGCTGTACGACAAGATCCTCTGACGAGTACAAACAGCAACGATCCTTCGAAAAATATTATAAGCAAAAGATAGAGAGAGAGAGGGGGGGAGAGAGAGAGAGAGAGAGAGAGAGAGAGAGAGAGAGAGAGAGAGAGAGAGAGAGAGAGAGAGAGAGAGAGAGAGAGAGAGAGAGAGAGAGATAGAGAGAGAGAGAGACAGAGAGAGAGAGAGAGAGACAGAGAGAGAGAGAGAGAGAAGAGAGAGAGAGAGAGAGAGACAGAGAGAGAGAGAGAGAGAGAGAGAGAGAAAGAGTAAAGACAGAGAGAGAGAAAAAGAGTAAAGAGAGAGAGAATGAGAGGACAGAAAAGCAGACGAAACAGACGGCTGGTACTGACATACTAAACAGATCTGTCAGGATGGGAGGAGGGTTTTCTCTCTAACGTCCTCGTCTCGTCGTGTGTGATTCATCATCGGAGGTTTTGACACGTTCGAAAGTGCTTTTTACTACCTTTTATGTATCAACACGAGATATTTCGGCACACGTAAAATCTGCACACACGTATTTTACCTGTTCGAAAAATGAGAAAGTGACCCACTGCGAAAGGGTTAAAAAATAAAAAAGAAAAAAAAAAGAAATCCGGACAATGATGATTAGGTAGAAATTTTCCAAACTTCAATCTACAATGATGTTTGTACTCATAAATTTTTCTGCACAGGAAAAATAATTTGAAAGGGATAATTTAAGGAATGATTTATTTTAAGTTTGAAAATAAAAAAATTGATTATTCAGGCTGACAGATTGTTAGATCAATCAATATCGAAAGTTTTCGTGTAATTTATTATTTCACGACTGCAAAAATTACAAATTAATCGTAAGAAAAAAAAATTATCACTGAGTACGAGGACTCGACGAGCTTTAAATTTCATCACGTCCGGTGAGAAAAATTCTACGTGTGACGTTTTTTCATTTACATTTGAAATATTTCACGCCCTCTGATTTAAAATTCGCGGAATTATTATTATTATTTTTTTTTTCATTTCTTTTGCGCGACCAAAGTATCTCTTTGGATGGAGCAAGAAAAATGAAACGGTGAACAACCCCCTCCCCCTTGCACAGAGGGTGTTGTAACGAAGCTTCTCAATGGGGAAAAAAAAAAACTTGCAGATTTGTTGCAAACACTCACAAAATGAACATTCTTCAGTCCGCTCTTTTTCTATCTCCCTCTTTTTTTTTTTTTTCTATCCCCACGAATGATCAACATGTATTCACCCTCCCGTCCAGAGCTCGAGAAAATGTTTTTCCCGTTTTTTTTTTTTTTTTTTTCTCTTTATCCACAGTAGCCCCTGATTGCAAAAGTTTTTTCGACGTTAAATCCTCGGCCTTCCGGAATCCTCTCGACTTCCTGTATACATCGATAAAGCTCTCATGCCCTAGATGAGGAAAAGGCTCTGCAAGGCTTGAAACATTGGATATACAGAGAGTCATATATTTTTCTGTAACGAATTTCTTTGGGTGAGAATTTTTATTATTATTCCAGTATATATGGATATATATATATGTATAATTATGAAAATCTGTATACGAATGTTTCTTCACTGTCATCAAGAACTCGTTACTTTTTCGATGATAAAAAAAAAGTTGATGCTCTTGACAAATGAAAACGAGGACAGTTATATATATATATATATATATATATATATATATATATGACATATCGTAGAGATTTCATAAAAACTCATTTCTCCGTCAACGACAATCCTTCAGGTGGTAAAGAGAAAAATGATTGAGAGAAAGGGAGAGAGAGAGAGAGAAAAAGAGAAAGAGAAATAGCGACAGACAGACGTGGATAAGTAAAGAACAATTTCTGCACGTACTCCAAGGGTCATACATACAGATACCCAAAGGAGAAAGAAGAGAAGGAATGCAAGATAGCAGATGAATAAAAGGGCTCCTTGAGAATGTGTGTATGTGTATTCCTATATTGGGTATGTCTATGTATTTCGGAATGTATATATCTATGTATATATGCATATATATGCAGTCTGCTGAAATAAAAAAAAAACACCGGAAACCACTGGGAAAATCCTCGAGGGATCTTTTTTGAAAAAATTCACGAAAAGCATCAACCAAGTAAAATTTCAGTAGAATGTCCGAATCAGAGAAAGAGAGTGGAGAGAAAACTACAGTCCGTATGCTCGTGGCTCAACTGGAATAAAGAGAGTCCCGTCTATTTCATGAATCCAAGGGAAAAATTGTGTACATTTCTATGCAAAATTTGAGATGAGGTGGAACGAGGTTGGTTCAAGATCACGAATCTCTCGTAGTGAAACGCGGATTGGAAATAGGATATATGTATATATATGTATGTATATGTGTATATGTATATATATATATATATATATATATATATATATGTATGTATATATGTATATATATATATGGATGTATATATGTATGTATATATGTATATATATATGGATGTATATATATGTAAATGTATATTCAATGCTATCATGATAAAACGAGAGATTAGGCGAGGCTTATTCAACGACAAGAGTCCAAAATTGAAATTTTTTTTTTGTCATCGTTTTTGTTTTAAATCTTGAGCCGTTATTGAGAAATTTACATTCCTCCATCCGTGTAGCTCACATAAGTTATAATGGAATATTATTTAATCGAGTAATTATTTAAATAAAGCAAAAGCTGCCAATCTAAGGAACTCAAAAAAGAATTTGATCATCAGAGATGAAAAAAAATTACAAGTTTGAAGAAAAAAAAAATTCTGTAACTTTTGAACGCACGAGTGACATTTTTAACCTGAAATCCAAAATTTAAAAAATTTGCCAAGCTTTTCTACAGATATTTCGCCAAATTTTTCCACAGCTTTTTGAAACTATTGCGAGCAATAAGAAAAAAAATATATAATTAAATCCTAGTGATTAATTCCGTATCTGTACAGACGAAAAAAAAAAAACAAACGCACTTGCCTGTTCCCAGATTAATGATAAATTTTTTAAAAATAATTCCTCGGAAAATTAGCAATTTAGTCCTCGCGCGTTTCCCTCACTTTCGATTTTCTCCATGGCTTAGTCGCGGATCCTCGTTAACAAATATAATAATAACACGTTCTATGTACGTGGAGAAATACACGAGATGTGCCCCCAGGGAGGCGCAAATTTCATTGCTCACTGTGTACGAGTATATATATATATATATATATAATATATACAGTGAAATATATATATAATATATACCGTGAAATATATATATTATATATACAGCGAAATATATATATTATATATACAGCGATATATATATATATTATATATATAGCAATATTTGTGTTGGTGTTAAAATTGCTCACGCACGTGGTGCTGCACGTGATCACGTCGCGTTTTCATCACCGAGAAAAGCCTCCTCGCAGCATGATTTATCCTCTCGATCTCCATCATAACGCCAGGGTAAATTTAATTGTAAATTCGAAGGCTCAGGATAAATTCTATAATTAAAATTTTATAATTTCTCACCTCTCGCTTTTATCGAGCTTTTTTCCTCGTGATAAAACAAAAAAAAATAATAATTCCTTTAATTCGAGGCTAAACGATTTTTCTACCCTCTTCGCGATTCCTTTTTTTAAGCCAATTTAAATTCGATTTTAAATTCAACGCGAGTGTTTTGTAAATTAAAAAAAATGGAATTTAACGTCAAGCTGTGGGGATTAGCGATCGAATAATTTGAAAAAAAAAAAATCCTAAAAATTTGCATTCAATCGTAGAGGGTGATTAAAACTGGCACATACATTCAAACAATCGCGATCAGTGACAGAAATATTTTCAAAGGGAAAGAGAGAGCTAGTGAGAGACAGAGAGGAACAGAAAGAAAATCGTGAAACGTGCAAAACTTTTTTTTTTCGAAAGTTGAAGCTTTTCTTAACTTTTAAAAAATTTCCAAATATTTTATACTATATAAAAAAAAATAATAAAAAAAAGATTAAAAGTATAACTTGAAATAAAATATATTTTAGGTCATATTGACATGGAATTTATTTACACCCAAAATTTCCAATACATTTTACTCCCTAAATTTATTTAATATCACAAATCGGATAAGCTGAAGGAAAAATTAATAGAGTTGCGAGTAAGTTTGTGTTAGAATTCCAAAAAAACGGTCTGTCGAATCTTACAAGTATGTCGACGCTTTTGCCAGAACCCTCGTGATTTGAGATCCATTTGGACGTACATCCGCCGGATTTTGATAAAATCGCGACAGGTGTTTGGGTTTGGGTTTGGGTTTGGGTTTGGGTTTGGGTTTGGGTTTACCCAAACCCATACGACAATGTTGAATGCTAGGCCGTAGGACGGCCTGATATACATCTGTATCGATGGAGAAATATAAAAAGGGCGTATCGAGCTTATATGAGTGTTGCCCGTTCGCCTTTCTGGCGTTAGGCCATCGATATATATATGTATATATATATATATATATATATATATATATATATATATATATATATATATATACATATATATACACATATATACACATATATATATATATATATATATATATATATATATATATATATATACATATATATACATATATATAGGGAGAGAGAGTGTCTGTGTGGGTGGGGGTACATTTAATCACCCCCAGTAGTTGCTGCTGTTGATAAACGGGCGTGTGATAGACGTAACCGAGGAGAATCGATACGAAGACACGCTTTGATAGTAGAATAGAGCTGCCTTCAAGGTACAACAAGCGCCAACATGCCAGGGTATTTGACACGTCACGAGAGTAGGTCAGAGTGCACACGCATCCTCCGTGATAATTTGATTCAATTACACCACCCCCACCCCGCCAAAAAAAAGTTAGCCATATTGTAAAAGTAATTTACAACAAAACTTTATTTTTATACAATTAATCAGGAATAACGTAAATCGAATAAACACAATTTAATCAATTTCAGAAATTTAGCATCCAAGCGTCGCAAACAAAATTTAAAGTAAATTCCCAATAAATTTATAGACGATAAAAAAATGTATTAAAATTTTATAAGTTTTCGAAGCGAAGCAAAAGAAGCCCAACGAGAATTGCAAGCTCATGAAAGCTTTTTGTTTATGTATTTCAATTTTTAGGGGCAGCAGATTTCATTGACAGTCTGGATTTTTTGAGATTGTCAATTTTCGTCATTCATGATAATTTTTTTATCACTTATCACAAACATTGATAAAACGAATAATATCTCGGTTAATATTTTAAGGGTATGTAAAAATTTGTTGGTTCGTTGATTTTTCCATCATTATCAAGTTGAATGGAAGAAGGGGACAGAGTCGTACGAGACAAATACTGATGTAAATTTCGATTCTATAAATCGTTCAATAACTTGCAGTGATCGACGTTATTTTCACAAGAATATTCAATTCAATTTTTAGGGGTGGCAGCTTTCATTGACAGTCTGGATTTTTTAAGATTGTCAATTTTCGTCATTCATGATAATTTTTTTATCACTTATCATAAACATTGATAAAACTAATAATATCTGGAATAATATTTTAAGGGTATGTAAAAATTTGTTGGTTCGTTGATTTTTCCATCATTATCAAGTTGAATGGAAGGAGGGGACAGAGTCGTACGAGACAAATACTGATGTAAATTTCGATTCTATAAATCGTTCAATACCTTTCAGTGATCGACGTTATTCTCACAAGAATATTAAAAATTTCCACATGTATACCGAGCAAACGATGCGTAAACTGTTTATTGAGTATTTGTTAAAAATAACAGAGATATGAAAAATATAAATTTATTCGTTACAGAGAGAGAGAGAGAGAGAGCCCAAAGTGTGCTCGAACGACAGAAAAGCCTCGGGAAAAAGGCATAAAAATCGGCAGTATTTTTTTTTTCGCCAACAAATGTTGCAATCATTTGGAATAAAGAACCGTAAAAAACAGAATCAAATAGGATTTTATAGGCAAGAGCACACGTGTGGATAATCGCAAGTTTGTTTAATCTCTCTCTCTCTCTCTCTCTCTCCCTCTCTTTCTCTCTTTCTCTTTCTCTCTCGGTAAAGCTTTGGGGGATTATATTTCGAATTTATGCGATGCACGGCATCGGCATATGGCAGGTCTTGTTTGCCCAACTAACTCTCTCTCTCTCTCTCTCTCTCTCTCTCTCTCTCTCTCTCTCTCTCTCTCTCTCTTCTCTCTCTCTCTCTCTCTCTCTCTCTCTCTCTCTCTCTCTCTCTCTCTCTCTCTCTCTCTCTCTCTCTCTCTCTCTCTCTCTCTCCCCCCCTCTCTCTCTCTCTCTCTCTCTCTCTCTCTCTCTCCCTCTCTCTCTCTCTCTCTCTCTCTCTCTCTCTCTCTCCCCTCTCTCTCTCTCTCTCTCTCTCTCTCTCTCTCTCTCTCTCTCTCACTGCTCTCGAAGCAAATGTTCCACATAACCGGTGCGGTGCATTTGTGCGTGATAAACATTTCACGCAGATTTCACACACGAGTAGTAATCTTTAGCGTATCTTTCTGGGTAAAATTGAGCCGCATGTTTTGATTGTGTTTCTTTTTCGTGTATGATATTTTTTTCCTGAGCAAGTACGAGACTTATTCGAAAAAAAAAAATGGCCGATGGTGATTGAAAAGAAAAAAAAATAATTTATTTAAATTAATGTATAAAAGAAAGAAAAAAAAATGTTGGTTTTAAGTGAATAAATATTAATTCAAATATCACAAAATAAATAAACAAATAATAATAATATATTTAATTTTTAAATAGAACAAATAAAATTTTCATAAATTTTGTAAATTAATTGGGACAAAGTTCACGAAACTGGGATGACTCTCGTGAGAAAAAATAAAATTGAACGAGATAAAATTAATGCACATAAAATATATGAATTCTTGTACAATATACCTCGTCTGACCTTTTTTTTCTCTCTCTCTCTCTCCTTTTCAACGATAAAAGTAAAGAGAAAATTCTTGACCATCGCGGTTAAAAATTATTTAACGAGAGGGCGCGGCTGGATGATTGAAGGCCAAGCGAGAATATGACTTCTGTGTTCAAGTTGAGGTCGGAAAAAAAGGAAAATATGGCTATCACACATACAACGCTAAAAAGCCTCGTAAATTTTGAAAAAAAGAAAAAAAAAAAAAATAGGGGAAACGATAAAAGTTTGCCTCTCTGGTTTAATGTCGGAGAAACGACTGCTGTAACCTATTTTTTTTTTCTCTATCTGCTCATGGAATGCACATATTCGCCGAATAGATTTATAATTGCATGTACAGTCGAATCTCTCACATCTCGCATGCAAAAAAATTAATTACCAGCCAAAAACGAATTAAAAAAATTTAGCCGCATGTGTCGTGTAAAATTTTCCATCGTGATTTTTAAACTTTCGAAAAATGCTGAGCAGACGTTTCATTAAAACAAAAAAAAACTGTGCTCTATCTTTCTCAGAGTTTATTGAAATTTCGTAAAAAAATAAAATCTCTCCATCAATCAATTCTACGGAAAATTAATTTTCACTTTTACTTCCAGTATGAATCATCAATGAGGTAAAATTTAGAAATATATATCTATATATATATAGATATAAAAAATATATATAATAATATATAATAATATATAATATAATATATAATAATATATAATATAATATATAATATAATATATAATAATATATAATATAATATATAATAATATATATATGTGTGTGTCTGTGAGTGCGTGCAGCTAGGATGATGTGAACTGTGGAGAGATGCGCAACGGGGTGAAACGCGCAGGGTTCAATTTATTTTCAAAGAGAATAAGAGAGAGAGAGAGAGAGAGAGAGAGAGAGAGAGAGAGAGAGAGAGAGAGAGAGAGAGAGAGAGAGAGAGAGAGAGAGAGAGAGAGAGAGAGAGAGAGAGAGAGGATGAGAAAGAGAGAGAGAGAGAGAGGATGAGAAGAGAGAGAGAGAGAGAGAGAGAGAGAGAGAGAGAGAGAGAGGTGGGACCTCGTCGTCGTCGTTATCGTTGTCGTCTGTCGTTGTCGTCGTCATCGTCGCTGGTTGCGAGGGACGCATCTGCCCCTATTTCATTGATGTAGTAACGTCGTTTCGTTTGTATGGTCGGCCAACATTGGCGACATGTGCGTCGCCGATTTTGGCCGACCGTACAAACGATGTTGAGGATTGCCAATTTACGACGAGCACAAGTTTTTAGGCCAAAAGCACCCTTCTATGTAAGAGAGAGGGCGCGAAGAAGATGCTTCACGATTAATCGAGGGTAATGATGAGGCTCGCAAGAGGGAATCTGCGAGATTATTAAACGTTCGTATACTTTAATGAAAATTATATTCTCGATCATGTGGTGGTCCATAAATTTCGAAAGATCATAGAAAGAATTTTTTTAGCACTACAAAAAATTTATGTATATTATCAAAAATATTCTTACGGAATTTAACAAAATTCTATTTTAATAAATTTAATTTGGACAATAATCTCTGAATTTCTAAATTGAATTAAATTTATTCATTGTGTACAATGAAACTTGGAAAATTTTAATAAAATTCCATTTGCTTGTCCTTTAATCTTGATCTTCATGCAAATATTTTTCATGGATTTTAGTGTGAGAGTAGAAAGTACTCACTATAAATAATACGACGATATTGATCGCTTACGATTTGCGATATATATATCACAAATCGTATTACATATATACAATTATACATATATATATCACAAATTGTTACATAGGGATCAATATCGTCGTATTATTTATAGTGAGTACTTTCTACTCTTACACTAATTGTAAAATCCATGAAAAATATATATATGTGAAAAAAATATATATATAAGTGTATATATCACACATCGTTATATCACATTATATCACACATTATATATGTACGGAGTCATTCAAGCTCAAGATCCATTTTACATTCAGCCCACGTACACTTTTACATATACATCATATCGGTTCGTATAAATCTGAATAGACATCGATGGTCTCATATTGAAAATGGCCATCGAGTGTCTTTTCGCCCCTCTGACGGTTGGCCATTGATATAAAGATTTAAGCTCAGAATAAAACTGATACGAGGCCACTCCATTGACAGATCATCCCCTGAATTTTCATTAGGTCGTCGATATAAACGTCACTTTTCTCCCACGTAACGTCACACAACATTTTTTTACAATATAATGCACGCTAACAATGTGATAAGTAAATTATGTCTGTGTTAATGCCACTGAAATTTATTAGGGGATGAAAATGTAAGTATCGACCAGAGTAGCGACGAGAAAAAAGATGAATGGCTCCTGGATAGTATAAAAAGGGGATGATCATGTCGAATCTCCTTTAGGAATTATGATATGACATTTGTATACTATTTAGATGTGTATGTGTGTGTGTGTGTGTGTTAGTGTAGCATAGACGATATGCTCAATAATGCAAATGTCCATACTGAATATGGAACAGCAACGACATGTATGTCTATATATATTTTGGAACCCCAAATGTGGGGTTCCAAATCTTCTTCAACGTCTTCGAACGCAATGGGGCGTTTTATCGTGAATCCGCTGAGTAGAAAAAAAATGGTCATCGTGGACATAATCGACGTGATTTTATCGAGATAACAATAAATCGAGGGTAACATATGGCAATATTGGAGAGAATATTTTGTGGGTCATTATTGCTCAACAGCCTCTAAAGTGAAAAGCCACATAATGCCCTCTTTGATCTGAACGATGCGATTGAGAAGAGTTATCTAAGAATTACGATAATAAAAAATGAAGGCAATTTTTAAAATTTCGTGAAATTATACGAGGCCATTTAACATTTTTTTTTATACGTTAATTTGTCATTCTGAGCTTGTTGTATGGCCATTTATTAAAGCTTCACGTCCTGGCTAAAATTTTGAGCAATTTTGGGGAATGAAGGAAAGCTTTTTCCAAACTTTGTCACTGTCATGAAATTTTTCGACAAAAGCCATAAACAGCTATTCAGATTTAATGGTGGCCAAAAGCTTGTCCTATAATTAACCACTCGCTGCTTCAATGTAAGATCTGATGTTAGAAAGAGTTAAAGCGTGGACTAGAGCAACTAGATGTACCATGTTAAAGTTTGAAGTAGACTGAATCGTCAGCAGAAGCACAAAATAACATTTAATGGGGTAAAAAATATGAGAGATATATTTTATTTGTGTCATAAAATCCTCAACAGTACAGCCCTTAATCGTATCCACTTGTCTGACATCATGCCAGAATTGCAAGTGACATTTTCGAGTTTCGAAACATTTTACGACCTTCAACGACAATAAACTTTTATAAGCCTCAATTTTTTTCCATTCTTCAAAATTTATTTTAAAAATTCGTCATTTAGGGTCTGAAGCAACTTAATGTCTCCAACTTTCGACCTGATGAAATTTTTTTCGTGTTAGACAAAAATTGTTAATTTATTCACCATTTAGATTGGTGTGTAAAAAAAAAGGAAAAACCTTCCCCCTCCCCCTCAACATGAGAAGCATATTAGTCTGACATAAACTTTATAAGGGCTTTAAGCCAAACTTATGATCCACATGAACGACCTTACGTATTTTCCAACTGCCTCAATTCTTGAAATAAATGCCCCCTTTTTCGCCTGGCAATGTTTCCAGTCCCATTTGGCTTACACGGTTTATGGGGGTATAAAAATACCATCTCGTTTTGGTTACTTCCGGTGTGGCACAATTTTCGTAAATTTATATGCGAATACTCTTCATGTAAATGTCAATGTAAATGGACGAAATGATTAGGCCAAGGGGTCAGCTTTAAGGGTTGTGAGATGGACGATTTTCATTTGGCTTACAGGGTCTATGGGGTATAAAAATACCATCTCGTTTTGGTTACTTCCGGTGTGGCACAATTTTCGTAAATTTATATGTTGCGAGATAATTATTTAAGGGTTGTGAGATGGATGATTTTCATTTGGCTTACACGGTCTATGGGGGTAAAAAAATACCATCTCGTTTTGGTTACTTCCGGTGTGGCACAATTTTCGTAAATTTATATGCGAATACTCTTCATGTAAATGTCAATGTAAATGGACGAAATGATTAGGCCAAGGGGTTAGCTTTAAGGGTTGTGAGATGGACGATTTTCGTTTGGCTTACAGGGTCTATGGGGTAAAAAAATACCATCTCGTTTTGGTTACTTCCGGTGTGGCACAATTTTCGTAAATTTATATGTTGTGAGATAATTATTTAAGGGTTGTGAGATGGATGATTTTCATTTGGCTTACACGGTCTATGGGGGTATAAAAATACCATCTCGTTTTGGTTACTTCCGGTGTGACACAATTTTCGTAAATTTATATGTGAATATTCTTCGTGTAAATGTCAATGTAAATGGACGAAATGATTAGGCCAAGGAGTTAGCTTTAAGGGTTGTGAGATGGACGATATTCATTTGGCTTAGAGGGTCTATGGGGTATAAAAATACCATCTCGTTTTGGTTACTTCCGGTGTGACACAATTTTCGTAAATTTATATGCGAATACTCTTCGTGTAAATGTCAATGTAAATGGACAAAATGATTAGGCCAAGGGGTTAGTTTTAAGGGCTGTTAGATGGACGATTTTCATATCCACGAAATACATACAGAACCAGCACGTCATGAAGAAGGGCGATGTTGGAGGTGGGAGGAAGGGAGGGAGGGGGAATGTAAAGGAGGAGAAGCAAAAGCCAAAAGACCCTTCGCGAACTTTCACGAGCCAAGAAGGAAGTTTGCTCGATGTGGCATTGCCGCGGTGACGGAGCATGGTCGATATATATGGGACGATATACCAATGTCACCGCAACTATAGGTAAGCCACAAGGGATGAACGCCCAAAGCGAGTGAGCCAGACGTGAAGGAATGGTTGGAGGGAAAAAGGACAAATATAAGGAGGGAGATTGTCGATGAACGTCGAAGGGGAGAAATTCTACAGGATCATGAAGAAGGGTGTGCTGGTTTTCTCAACCCCCAAAAAGCACTGGCTTGCCACCAGATACCCGAGAAACGAATTTCCTCGAGCGATGCAAGAAATTTCATGAAGGACAGATGATTTTTTGGCAAAACCACCCCAAGAATCGTGGATGGTTTTAACGTCTACGAATGGGGTGAATGGATAAGGGAATTGGATTATCGATTGGCAGGAAACTCTATATATCGGAGTTAAAGCATAAGCAGTGACAAAATAAAATGGGAGAAAATACGTTGCCTGATTTTCGGGGGTGAAATTTAAGGGATGAAATCGAATAATTTAAATATTAAAAATTTTATGAATTTTTGATTATAATTATCGGAAACAAGTTGGACACTTGTCGAGCAATATTTTGTATGTACGAATTTTCATCGTGTGGGCAAATATTAATTTATTTATACGTGACATTAATCAGCATCGATTGGTCGTCAGAAATTTATTAATTACCAATCGTAGCGTGAAATAATAAAAAATTTCGTGATAAATATTCGTCGTTGACAAATTACAGGCAAAATGTGTTTCACGAATTTCTCATTATTTTACCCCAAATAAAAATTAAAAAAAAAACAGAAATTAACGCGTTGACTTTATTTATCTATTAGACCCCAAAAACCAAAGTTTTCAACGAATCCCCTTAATCGGTCTTTTGGAAAATCAAAAGTTTATCCATTCTTCGTCCTACGTTTCGTATATATATATATATATATATATATATATATATATATATATATATATATATATATATATTGAGGCCTCGAGGTTTTATGGCTTTTTGGGACTAAAGGATTTTAGGATTAAAGTCAGTATTGAGTGAAGTTCTTCGAACACACAAATATCTTTCATCAATTTTTCATCCCTCCAACATTCCCATTTTTATTTTGATCCCAGATTTGACGTGATGCGAAAACAGGGGAAAAAAATCGTAGACGCGCGTAGCAGATAAAAACTATATAAATGCGGCAACAAACAAAAAACATGTTTAGCCACTCTTTGCTTTTTTATTATTTATTATATCCCTGCGGCAGTTATACGTGACGCACATGTTTTATTATCTATCTTTGATGGACGTGTATTTGATGTGCCTCTGGCATTGCGACGTGTTCGTTTTCCACAAATTTTCTCCGTTTGCCTCTTCTCGATCGTATTTTTCTGGCTCTGATTTTTGCACTCAGATACATTATTTTCATTGAATTATAATTTATTTTTTTTTCATGATTTTTCGCTCGATATATAAAGCGATGAGTCGTTGAACGTTGAGAGCTTTTTGGGTCATGAAATATATTTTTTCAAACATCCAAGCGAGCTTTTCAAGATTTTTTTACTCTTAAACACGAAACGTTCTTTGATTAAATTTAATTTTCCTGCGAAAATAGCCAATGAAATTATAATGGAAAAATAAATATTTAATTGAAACAAAATTCAACTGATGTTAATCTTTTTTTTTCTCAATGTATCTACTTGAATTCATCCATATTACGTGGATAAATAAATAAATAAATGTATACCATTTTTGAGTATGGACGTTGACAAATAAAATCTTTACTGCCAAAGCTCCATCTTTGTGGGAAATTTTTCTTTGAAGAAATTCTATATTATTAGCGAGGATAAGAGAACCAACGTCGAGATATATACATATATGTATATATCATTAAAAATATAGAGGGACAGAGAAAAAGCAGAAGAGGGAGGGAGAGAGAGAGAGAGAGGGAGGGAGGGAGAGAAATCGAGGATGACAAACTAACGACGAGCTCTTCCCATATAGCTCTTCCCCTTGCTGAATAACGAGCCAAAATTCAACAGTAAAGCTGCAGCTCCTCTACTCGATAATAAATGCTAGCTAAGCTTGACGTTCATGCCAATCTCCGAAGACGAGGGAAAAAGCTTAACAAGAAATCTTTGCCTCGTAGATCGTCTAACCAACTGACACCCCTTACTCTCTGTCCTTCTCTCTCCATTTCTCTCGCGTATTTTGTCCGATCTTCAAGCTCATCTTCAAGCCCGCGTGACTCCATCCAACGAAGTTTAAAAAAAAACAAAAAACTTCTCCGTGTATCCTCCTAAGTATAACGAAAAAGATTTATCACCTTCGAAGCTTTCTTGCTCACCTTCGACTCCTTTTTTTTCCTTCTACCCCATCCTTTTGTTCCAAATATGCAAAAATTCCGATCATAGAAGTGGAAATTTTAAGGTAATTTTAAAATATGACCTTCGATAGGGTACAAAAATTGAGGCAGTACTTGAGATATATTTTAAACGTTCTGCATAAATGTTTTAATAAAATTGCAATGATAAATTCCGGTCATAGAAGTGGAAATTTTAAGATAATTTTAAAATATGACCTTCGATAGGGTACAAAAATTGAGGCAGTACTTGAGATATTTTTTAAACGTTCAGTTTGACCTGACGAATTATTTCACTAAAATATTTGCCTCTGCATAAATGTTTTAATAAAATTGCAATGATAAATTCCGATCATAGAAGTGGAAATTTTAAGGTAATTTTAAAATATGACCTTCGATAAGGGTACAAAAATTGGGGCAGTACTTGAGATATTTTTTAAACGTTCAGTTTGACCTGACGAATTATTTCACTAAAATATTTGCCTCTGCATAAATGTTTTAATAAAATTGCAATGATAAATTCCGATCATACAGATGAAAATTTTAAGATAATTTTTAAACGTTCAGTTTCACCTAATGAATTATTTCACTAAAATATTTACCTCTGCATAAATGTTTTAATAAAATTGCAATAATAAATTCCGATCATAGAGACGAAAATTTTAAGATAATTTCAAAGATAGAGTGCAACAATTGAGGCAGTAATTGAGATATTTTTTAAACGATTCTTTTCTAATTTTATAAAAAAATTTGTCACCAACACGAATCCCCTATCCAAAATTTGCTATTCGTCGATGAGGAATTGTCAATAAAGGAATGTTCAATTGGCAGTCGATTCTGTCAGTGAACGATTATACATCATTCATCGTGTAAATAAGGACTTGGGTCTGAATTTAGAGAAGTGTAGGAGAGAGCAAACGGCGTGAGTTGTATGTTCTCGGTCGGTTTGCTCAGTGGGATCCCTTATTTGAATTTCTCGTTTCCTCCATGTCGTTTCTCTGTTCAGTACAACGGACACTCCACATCGCGATTTCTTCACTCAGCATGACATCACGAGTCTCTCGCCGGAGGAGAAGTATCGTAACTCGAGCATGAAATTTAAATGGACGTTAAACTTATTAAAAATGTCATTGAATCGAATCATCATGTAAATGACAATTTTTATGTCAAATTAAATAGAGTCAATTTAGCTATATAATTAGCTCCTAAAATAAGAAAACATAACGAGCGATAATTCTCAAAGTAGTTAAATTTAAGTGGATAGAGTAAAATATTTTAGCTAAATATTATCTAGATTAATCCTTTACCTGTGAAAAATTTCATCGTGACATGGAAACTCTAAAATGATATTTGGAATAATCAAATATTTTATTGCAGCATTTGAATATTTATTTTTAATTCTCTCTCTCTCTCTCTGACCCTCATTTAATCAATGCAATCAAATTTTATCTCTGATTTATATTTCGTGTATTTACAAAAAAATTTCATGTCTTTGGTGGATCCCTTTAAATGAACATATTAAATTTGTACTCGGTGGATTTAGAGTGAGGAAAGTGGATCAAACCTGATATAATCGAGATTTATATATTCAGCATATCCTAGGAGCGAGACAACGATAATTTTCCATCTTCCGGCGTTTCATAATAATATATGTATGCATCCATCCGTAGCAGAGAATTTCCTACTGGTACTTGGGTTGGACATCAGCAAACTTCCGGAACATAATACTTGTGCTGCTCTGAGCTCATTTACAGTCTCTCTCTCTCTCTCTCTCTCTCTCTCTCTTTCTCTCTCTCTTTCTCTCTCTCTTTCTCTCTCTCTTTCTCTCTCTCTTTCTCTCTCTCTTTCGCTCTCTCTTTCTCTCTCTCTTTCTCTCTCTCTTTCTCTCTCTCTTTCTCTCTCTCTTTCGCTCTCTCTTTCTCTCTCTCTTTCTCTCTCTCTTTCTCTCTCTCTTTCTCTCTCTCTTTCTCTCTCTCTCTTTCTCTCTCTCTTTCTCCCAGTTTTCTTCTCTCTCTCTCTCTCTCTCTCTTGATCTCTCTTACACACACACACACAGTCACCCTTCCCTCGAGATAATGACTTTTTCATTGTGATGGACTTTGCCCCAGAGTGCTCCAGATAGTTTCATTTTTTCAACAGAGAGAGAGAGAGAGAGAAGATGAGGTTAATCGAGCTAGTATGAAACTCTCGAGCTGTCGCAAAGATCTTCGTAACATAAATCACAAGAAAAGTTACAAGTCCAATGTCAGAAACGAAGAAATTTCTTGAGACAGAGTCATATTCGTTATCGGAAATTTTGCTACCCGATGAAGAAGAGAACATCCAGCTAAATCTCGTCAATTTAACTCAAACAGACATCGCCATTTATTATCGAACCTTGACAATAATAAATTACGACATGTAACAAGATTGAATTATTTATCACGTTGGAGGAAGCAATTCCACGACATTCTGAAAAGCATGGAGGTAAAAGAACGTACATATATGTATATTTATATGTACTTTAACGGATTTTTATCGATATATATATATATATCAAAGTTGGTGCATGTATATATATGTATATCAAAGGGGATATATATCAAAGGGGATATATATATATATATATACATGTACAAACTTTGATAAAAATCAAGCATTCCAATGGTGGACGCGATGTGGCATTATCGATCATTCTGGTCAACCGTTGGCTGATACATTTTTCACGATTCTTCTGCGCTGGCAACTTGCACTACCCTATGTGGAACATCGATAAAAGAAACTTTTTCACTTTTATTGCTCACCTCCAACGGCGTACATACACGTATTTTTTTTTTTCATTCATCTAATTCGCAAACGATGGTGTCATATGGGGAAAAAAAAAAAATTTACTCAAATATATGAAGGGATGATTGGAAATAAGGGAATTGGGAAAAAAAAAAAAGTATTTTTTTTTTTACCAAAGAGATTCTCATTTCGAACACATCGAACGTGTTATCCGATAAATAAAATAAATATATTTCATTGTTAGCAGAACCCTTGGTTGTAGGTCGAAGCCACCATTAAGTTTTCCCCTTATGAAAAAGAAGCGAGAAAACACCCTCGTAAATGCCAAAAGATCGTATATATCCGATGCTAAAAAGATTACACGGTTTCGCTCTCCACTCGCTTTATATATATATATATATGAGAGAGAATCGATCGATGTATCACCATATTCCAAAATGATTGACACTCCCCTCAGCATTTATCTCATCCCCCTCCATCAACCACCCTAATTTTCCTTGATCTTCTTCGTTTTTCTGATTCTCCTCGCAGCAAGGCAAGAATTAAAAAAAAAAATACTAAGGGGTCTAATGAATATGTAAACAGCTCAATCAAGAGTTTTGCTGGGGATCTAAGCTCGAAACTTAAACTTTTCTCTCACCCTAAATCCTGACAGCCAGACGAGAAAACGGTGGAATTGCCATATATAGCAGCGTTTAAAAGTTTGGTACATAGTCTATATATAATTATATATTATATATTATATCTATATATATATATATATATATATCTGTCTATATATATATGTATATGTCTATATATATATATTATAAGCGATGGTTAAAATATATATCATGTGTAATATTTACCACGAGCATTTTGTCCCATTCCATCATGCTGAGATCTTGAAAACTTTTTTTTCCCCTATGGGGGAAATTAATAATGGGACATTTTTTCAAAATGCTTGGAAAATATTTTGACTAATGAGTAATATAATATTTTAGAATATTTTGACAGACATCCTGATACTTTTGACAGGTCTATGACAGCTCTCCATTTTTCACAAAATTCAATAAATATTTTTTTTCATTGCCTGTCAAAAATTTTGCAATACCTGCGAAAAAATTAATTATAAATTATTTTCATTAAATCAGTAGCAAAAATAGAACGATCAAAGTTCTACTACTCATTATAATAATATTTCGGTGCTGTTGCTCGTATTTTAAGCTTCGATTAAGAAGGAAATTATGAATTGTACAAATCAATTTTCCTCCTCTAACCATCCTCATGGTCCATTAAATTCACTATTTCATAAAAATTCGATGGAAAGAGCAAGGATGAAATATCTTATTCCTCTAAATAGACGTATGAGACTTATTCAGCGACAAATCAATCATACCATTTGGATCTTCGTTGAAGGAACGAAAAGTGTGCTGGTACAGTTTTTTTTTTTTTTTTTTTTTTTTTTTCAACCCCTAGAGACTCGCCTGATAGTCTCTGCCTGCCAGGGTTTATGTTACGAGGTAGTGCCTTCTTGGAGCTCTCAATTTTCCATCATGAAACGATCGGCACACTTTACTTTACTGGAAAAGTTTTTAGGAACCTCCCTCTCTCTCTCTCTCTCGTTCACTGTCACGATAACGCTATATATATATATATATATATATATATATATATATGTCACGGTTCTTCACCTTCAATTTTTTATTCTTGCAGGTATCATTTTTCTCCACGAGCCCGGAGCTCTCCAACAAAATGCGTTTCGAGTACTTTACTCGTACGATACCAAGTGATCACCATCAGGTCAAGGCGATGGTTGAAATCGTTCGAAAAATGCGCTGGAGTTACGTATCGATAATTTACGAGGAAAGCAATTATGGTGAAAAAGTGAGTACTAGATAGATTTATTAAACCTTAATTGAGCTCAATTGCAGTTAAAAATTAAATAAATAATATCCTAGAAATTTTATTTATTAAAAATTCTTTATTTATTTTAATATGTTTACGAGCAATGAAAAATGACTGGTCCATCTAATCTGGAATACCAGATATAACGTATAATGTAAAATGATGGAATAAAATGCAATAAAATACGATATAACGTACAAAATTTTTTTGCATACGAAATATAAAAGATTCTGTATAGCCATTAAGAAGTCAGTCACGGTGGTGGGTATGCGGTAAGGCACGATTGAAGTTTCTGGATACTCTCGAAGCTTCTCGAAAGGAATTATAAACGAGGGTGCAGATTTATATTACGATTTTTTTTTATTTATTTTAATCTGTTTAGAAGCAATGAAAAATGACTGGTCCATCTAGTCTGGAATACCCCATATAACGTATAATGTAAAATGATGGAATAAAATGCAATAAAATCCGATATAACGTACAAAATTGTATTGCATACGAAATATAAAAGATTCTGTATAGCCATTAAGAAGTCAGTCACGGTGGTGGGTATGCGGTAAGGCACGATTGAAGTTTCTGGATACTCTCGAAGCTTCTCGAAAGGAATTGTAAACCAGGGTAATCGAATTTTCGCCCGAGCGGTCCCGCACTCCCAGCTGCTCTGAAAATGTGGGAGAGAGGATGGTTTTGCGGTTGTATGGCATAAATATTTATCTGTATCTGCTCCAGGATGTCCTCTTAGCGAATCTGTGAGAAAGAAGCAAACTCGTCGAATAGAAACAGTCAGAGGAAAATCTATGGCCACGTATATTCTCTTTGTATTACAAAAAATCTAACAAGATTGTCCGAAAAATTGGTCCTTTGCGTTTCTCTTACTTTTCCCCTCTTTTTTCCACTCGTATTTCACCCCATCGCGTTTTTTAAAACACTCGCGAAATATTGAGACGAGAAAAATCAAATATTTAAATAATTTTATCTGTCTTATCTTATCTGATACGAAGCAAAATATCTCGGCATGAAAAATATTATCAATGAACGAGATTTTAGGGCACGAATATAAATAACGAATTCTAAGAATAATCGTTAAAATGATTCGGTCATTTTTTTTTAATTAATTCACCTCGAAGAAAATATTCTTTATCGTGTAAATGAATAAATGTCATTTGGAAATTATTTTTGAACATTGATCAACCCTTACGAAAAAAAATATATATATACTCGTAAAAAATATAATTTTTTGCTACTTTTATATTTCTCATATTATTTTCATGGGGGTTGAAAAATCAGGTTAGAAAAAAAAAACAATGGGTCAACAATGAAATGATAATCTTTCCAAATTCAATTTATGCAAGTCACAAATTAATTCTTCTTTATTCGACAAAAATTTGCATTCACACCAGAAGAGATAGCGAGGGTGAATAATATACATATACATATATATATAGGATTGAAAATTAATTAAAGCGAGGTGCATTAAACCACGAAATATCATCTTAAACGGGAGAGGGGGTGGGGGTGGTTATGAAATGAATTGTTTATTGAATAAATGATCATGACGAGTATCGCGGTGAGAAGGGTTTGACGGGGTGCGGTTAGAAGGGATGAAATAGGAAAGTACAGCCGAATGAGATTGGGTTGCCGGAAAACCGAGCTCTCGTAAAATCGGAAAATCTAATGCGAAGCGGCAAATGCAAATAATTTTAATCCTCGTGGCGCAGATTCTCAACCTCTCTTCGAAAACCCTCATAATCCAGTGAATACATTAGAGGGCCTGAAAGGCCCCTCGGAGCAAAAATCCAACTCTATCACTGCTAGTGATCTATATATGTGTGTACAATTCATATCACCTCTTATATAAACCTGGTATGCTATATATATGTATATACACATATGTATATATGTGTATACACCGTATATGCTCTATATATATATACACATATGTATATATGTATATACACCGTATATGCTCTATATATATATACATATGTATATATGTATATACACAGTATATGCTCTATATATGTATATATAACGGTATACATATATGTATGTATCGATGGCCTAAAGTTAAAAGGGCGTATCGAGCACGCATGTTCTATGCTTTATACGCCTGTGTGGCATTAAGCCATCGATATAAATTCACCGCGCGTATAAACTTGAAACCCTTTCTAATCAAATCTCTTCAGGGAGGTCGCTTAAATTAAACGTTTCCGGCAGATTTCCACGTGTACATATTCTTGTTTGACTTTTCTCTTGTGGAATTCTAGAAAGGGTAGAAAATTTCCCAAACGAGAATTCATGCCTTCATTCTGTGGCGGAAACACGGAAATATTTTTTTTTTCTTTTTTTTTAAATAAATTTAACAAGTCACGGGGTTGAAAAGTGAACGAGAAAATTTAGTACTGAAAATTCAAATTTTTCGCAACATTTCGGGCTCGTCGTGAAAATAAATTTATATCCAACTGTCGTCAGGGTGGCCAAGTAAAGAGAACTTATTGCATGTTTTTATGCTAAGTTACCTTTTGCTAGATAAAATTTGACTTTAGCGAAAATATGCTGTCTATGTGAGCGAAAAATAACACAGACTGCGTCCTAATAGCGAGGAGAAAAAAAAAAAAAACGTTTTTGGTTATCTTTGGTGGAATTGTTTTGTGTTCTCAAAAAACGTTAATTTTTGCAAACAGTAAGCGATAATATTTTTTACTGACTACAAATTACATTAATAAATTTATATCGAACTGTCGTGAGGGTGGCCGAGTAAAGAGAACTTATTGCATGTTTTTATGCTAAGTTACCTTTTGCTAAATTAAATTTGAGTTTTGCGAAAATATGCTGTCTATGTGAGCGAAAAATAACACAGACTGGTGTCCTAATAGCGAGGAGAAAAAAAAAAATCGTTATTGGTTATCTTTGGTGGAATTGTTTTATGTTCTCAAAAAACGTTGATTTTTGCAAACAGTAAGCGATAATATTTTTTACTGACTACAAATTACATTAATAAATTTATATCGAACTGTCGTGAGGGTGGCCGAGTAAAGATAATGAGCGATAATATTTTCCACTGATTACAAATTATATTAAAAACATAAAAAATCCACGTGAGAAAAAAAAACAAAAAAAATGTTATTTTTTTGTTTTTGCAGTAAACGTAAATATTTTTGGAGACGCAGTGAACTTGTTAATATAATATTCAAGGTATCGTGGGTGAAAAAAAAAATTGATTACTTGCACGGGAGAAAAATAAGGGAAGCGCCAGGTGGAGGAAATAATAATAATAACGATAACGTTTAGCCTTTTTGCTGCTACTGCAACGCATAAATAATGCTTCACCCAGCTTTTCACGAAGAAGGTCTTAACTCGAAACAAGCCCAGAGAGAGTACATAGTCTGGTTTGTAGAATATGGCGAAAAGAGAGATGATGGAAATTGAAAAATATGGTAGTTGAGAATCTTCATGACTCGAAAGGGCCACGTAGAGAATGAAGAAGAGGAGGAGGACTAAACTTTCCCTCTTCTCGAGAGAGGCTATTTTTTTTCTGAATCTGCTATACGTGTAATATGATTGAGTATAGTCAATAAAAGTCCCATGAAAAATGAAGGTGTATCTATATATATATACTCTTTTCGTTCGTATCGAATATTTGACATGCAAATTTTTTTTTTTTCGATCCATGTAGAAGTAAAGCCATAAGGGTCAAGGATTAAATTGTAATCTAAAATCAAGTCGTATTTCCTGCTCAGTCAAGACATAAAAATTGTGAGCTTTTGTTATATATATATATATATATATATATACAGAAATGTCCTAAGGTAAAGCTTTTTAACTTATTTTTTCGCTCTCTCTCTCTCTCTCTCTCTCTCTTCCATAATTTACGATGAAATGTCGAAATATTTTTAACCCATCGGAAAACCATATCTTTGGCTCTCTGGCTAAAATAATTTTAGCGATCGATACTCTGTGCGCCATTGAAAAGGATGAAGGGTGATGCCAAAGTTAAGTATCTAAAAAGTCCCACAAAGATCAGTAAAGACTTGCCATATCCTATATTTGTTTCGTAAACTTTCCATCCAGCAATTATCCCTCTCTCGCTATCGAACTTTCTCACCCTTCTCTACCTTTGTATACCTTAATATATATATATATATATTGTCTACCTTTTGATATATATATATATATGTATCTACTATCAAATCTACTGTCGATGCTGGACCACTATAAAAAGAATGAAAAATAATTTTACTGGAAGGGAAAAAAGTCATCGTCCACTTTTTATTCTCTCATACGTATAAAAAATCTCTGTCCTCGAGGACAAAACATTTAACGAGAAAATATCTATGACAAAACTTTTCGTTGCTGGAAATTTTTTAACGAGACCTTTTACTTGTCACTGAACCATTAAAAAATATGAAACATTTATATATAGAATATAGAGAATATATATATATATATTTATATATATATAAAAAATTATTTCATTCATATGGTGCAGAAAATAATCGTACATCGCTCGTTACATAATTTTAAAAATTTGACAATGCAGGGGTGAAGATTTCCCACGAACGCCAATGATAAATATTACTACAGTCGTTACTCTCTCTTTGCCTAGAACTACCAAAAATTTCCCTTTTTTTTGTTCTTTTTTTAATAACACTATTTTGCATTTATATTCGCATGGAACAAAATTGCATTGGCAATCTATAGTCCAACGTTCGACACGCTTCATGAGAGGCCCAAGTTTCCTTTCTGCTCGCCATTCACCCACACGATCGACAATCGAAAAAAAAAAAAAAAAAAACGTATTTTTTTTCCACCGAAGTGAAAATCAACAAACCTTCATACTACGTACAGCAAGAATGGAACAGTGGAATGACCATAAAAGAAAAATATTTTTTCCGATAATAATTTCGCGAAATGGAATGAAACCTTTTACGATGCAGAGCTCAGCTCTTTTCGTTCGTATCGAATATTTGACATGCAAAATTTTTTTTTTTCGATCCATGTGGAAGTAAAAATACAAAAAATTTTAAAGCTTTTGTTTAGTTGGATGAAAAAGATCAACCGAACTATACAGAGAAATTAGATTCATAACAAAGCAATTTCTTTAATCCTTTTTTTAATTCTCGAGCCATAAGGCTCAAGGATTAAATTGTGATCTAAAATCGAGTCGTATTTTCTGCTCAGTCAAGACATAATAATTGTGATCGACACAGCGAAAAAATGTCAGCGTAAAAAAATTTATCACAAAATCACATTTTGCTTGAAAAAAAAAAAAAATCGTAAAAAAAAAAGTACTGCTAAAATATCGCCTGAGTGAAGTGAACGTTTGACATTTTATGAACGATTGAGTTATCTTTCATTGAATTGCTGGGGTTGGGCTTTATTGAATTGCTGGAATGGTATGAAATCTCCAATCTCTTCGATTCTTTTTTTTTTTTTTTTTAAGGCCTTTCACCCTACCAAAATGGTGGATTATTCATAATGCAGAAATATTTTTTCTTCTTAATTATTTTAATTTTGTTGAAATAATTAAGAAGAAAAAAAATTATTTTCATTTTTATTCTCGATCTCTGTTTCTTTTTGTTTTTAAATAATTGTACAGACCGTGATTTTAGCCCTTTTGGTGCACAGAGGGGGGTTAAATATGAAAAAAGCTGTAAAAAGCTCTCGAGACTATTCTTTATATATATATAATGAATAGTCTCGCCATTATATTGCTATATAATATATATATATATATATATATATATATATATATATATATATATATATATATATATATTGCCATATATATATATATATATGGCAATTTAAAATCTCGCGTGCTCCAGAATGCGAGCTTATGGCCGAGTATATATCTCAGGAGATAGTAACGGGAGTATCCTTAGTCACTGTCTTGTCGTGTTAAAGTCGTGTGGCTGGCTCTGAAGGACCAGGACGAAGGACGAGACCACCGTCGACGAAATGTCGTCACTAAACTTTGTCAGAGTGCTCATGATAAATTACGTAGTTATACGAGTTAGCATTGCTGCCTGAGAGCCAGAAATTCGCCAAGCTAGAAGCGAAATGTCTCTCTCACTAACTTTTCCCATATGAATTGACCATCACACGTGGCCATTCTGAGCCTCGACCACTTTCACCCTACTTTCACCCTAAAAATTGTTAATGAGTAATTTTTTTTTCCTTCTAAATTCATCGTCCAATTATATGGATGAAAAAAATCAATCTCATGGTCACTTTCAAGCAAACAACGAAAAATGACAATCAATTATTTTATCTTCTAATTTCGACCGAAATAAAAAATCGATTTTTTTTTTTACAAGGCTTACGAGGAACTTGAAAAACTCTTGGGGAAGCATGAAATATGCATCGCCGTTAAGGAAAGATTATCCAAGGATTCTGGAGTCGCCGAAGCTCATGTTTACGACAACATTGTACTGAAATTGTTGACCAAGCCACGTGCACGAGGTGAGTAAATTGTCTTTTTTGTTTTCATAATTCTTTCATATAAATCCTTTATATTTTAATATATATATATATGTATAGCTACTGCTCGGGGCTTTGCACGCGTTGAATCACTGAAAAAACATTTTAGCCCTTTTTACCCCCTTAGGGGTTGAATTTCCAAAAGTCCCTTCTCAGTGAGTCTCTACATTATAAAATATAACTACAGACCAAATTTCATGTTTCCAAGTCCAGTCGTTTCGACTCGGCGATGATGAATCACTTTGCACGCGTTGAATCACTGCAAAAATATTTTACCCCCGTAGGGGTTGAATTTCGAAAAATGTTTTCTTAGTGGCTGCCTACGTCGTATAAGGAACATGACCTGTCAAATTTCAAGTTTATAGGCTTTATAGTTCCTGAGATTTCGTGTTTAGTGAGTCAGTGGTATTTATATATATATATATATATATATATATATAGAAGAAGATAAGAAGATAGATAATCTTAATATAAATTATACAATGTTAGTTTTGAGCTATTCTGGTAAATGAAGATTTGGTATTCTGGTATATGAAGAGATCCCACAATTGTCTACAGAGTTTTTTACCAAATTATAAAATATAACAACAGACCAAATTTGATGTTTCCAAGTCCAGTGGTTTCGACCCGGCGATGATGAATCAATTTGCACGCGTTGAATCACTGGAAAAATATTTTACCCCCGTAGGGGTTGAATTTCGAAAAATCTTTTCTTAGTGGCTGCCTACGTCGTATAAGGAACATGACCTGTCAAATTTCAAGTTTATAGGCTTTATAGTTCCTGAGATTTCGTGTTGAGTGAGTCAGTGGTATTTATATATATATATATATATATATAAATAAGGATTATCTATCTTCTATATATATATAAGGATTATCTATCTTCTATATATAGATATATATAGAAGATAGATAATCTTAATATAAATCATACAAGGTGGTTGATTTTGAGGTATTCTGGTATATGAAGAGCTCTCACAATTGTCTACAGACTTTTTTACAAAATGATTTTCAATGTGATTTAAAGAGATTAGAAAATCTCGAGGAATGATTAGGGGTTGTTTGCGCGTGGCTCAAAAGAAGAAAGAGATAAAGAGAGAGAGATGGAAATTTAATTATAGAAATTCATTGACTGACGAGCAGTTGTAAGAGAGAAAAACATCCCCCGCCTCTCAACCTTCCCTTAATCGTTTTCATCCGATAAAGCGAAGCAGGGAGTTCGCCAAGGGTAGTTTTTTCCCTTTCTTTTATCATTGAGGATTCGCGAAACAGCACTCTTCGTCACCGCGACTAATGAGGAAACGAAGTTATATAATATGAGAGGCGGGAGAGGATCTCGTACTCTCGAGAAAGGTAATTCAATCTCACCCTCGAAAAGTGCCCGCAAAGAGTAAAACGAGCACGCAAAAATAAACAAAAATTAAATTAAAAAACAAAGTCGAATCCCACCCTCAGGACCGGAGGAAAATCTTCGTCTCTCTTTCTCTCGAACGCGAGCGACCGACGCGAGGACAAAAATAAAGGGGAAAAGGAATGACGAGGAAAAATAAAATAATAAACGGACGTTCTTTTCGCCATCACCCTCTTCATGCACGTTAGGGGTTGCACGTCACTCTTTTGCTCGCATAAGCTTCGTGAAAAAAAAAAAATCTAAATAGATTCCAATGGCGAGGCACGTACTCGATCAGCTTTATTGATTTCTACACGGGGAAAAAAAAAAACTGCCATCGTACGACTCGGAAAACGTCTACGACGAGATGAGCGACGACAAGAAAAGGGAGGAGAAGCAGAGAAAACGCAGGAGTTCTTGACAAATTTCAATGAATGGAGAAACGACGAGTTTTTCCTTCCATCTTCTCTCTCTCTCTCTCTCTCTCTCCCTCTCTCTCTCTCTCTCTCTCCCTCTCTCTCTCTCTCTCTCTCTCTCTCTCTCTCTCTCTCTCTCTCTCTCTCTCTCTCTCTCTCTCTCTCTCTCTCTCTCTCTCTCTCTCTCTCTCTCTCTCTCTCCCCCCTCTCCCTCTCTCTCTCTCTTTTGTTGGTGTCGTTAAAAACGTCGTCGATCGAACCAGACGAATCCCATTAGGAATATCGTCAATCCTTCTTGTAATGTAAATTCAAACCTTCGATCTTTTCGTTCGTTCCTAGGACATATTTTCTCCATTATAACGTTAAATTGCTCGTCAATAATATGTTCGTCGAAATTGAATTTCTTCAATTTCTAAATCATGTCGGATTGATGAAATTCAATTTGTTTTTTTTTTCAACAATGTCACTCTCCTGGAGCCTGACAATAAATGCAGAAGAAAATACGAAGGATTTCTATTAAAATTTTTCGTCAACACTTGACGATTTTTCACAATCGAAAATTGAAAAAAAAAATGCGATATTTTTAACTGGCCTGACCTTGCCCATTATCCAATTGAGTGAAAAAAAAAAAAACATTTCTCATGTCAAGTAAAATAGATTTTCACTAATTTATTGACTCAATTCAACGGCTCATTCAATTAGCGCCTCCCCTTTTTTTTTTCTTCCGAGAAGCGCACGTGTGGCTCACCCTCGTGAACTGAAAAATTATTTCGACCATTTTGTTCGGGGTGGCCATTTCAATCTCGTGAAATTTACACCAGGAGAACGGCCCGTCCTGTGGGCGAGGCAGTCATTTCCGTAAATTTCTCCCCTTTTTCCGTCTCCTTTATTGTTGGCAACGACCGGAAGACCGTGAGGCACGTGGGAGATTCGATTATCGGACGCGGACTTGTGCACAAGAAGCTCGAAACTTTTATCGGCCCTTTTTTCGCTCGAGATCACTCGCATCTGCCACCATAGACGTGGCATTGCTGGCCAGCTTTTTTGTCATTGGCATTTTTTTAACATTGAAATTAATGAACTTTTTTGTTGTACGAAAAAATGCCAATATATAAATAATATTTTATCGAAGTTACTGCAATTCACATAATAAATTAAACATATTTATTTACTTATTTTTTTAATATAAAAACATTACAAATTTATATATTGTTCATACGTATGAAAATTATTAAATTATAGTAGGTGTGGAAAATTAATAATTTACCAGAAAAATTATTTAAGAGAAAGAATAAAATGGCAGTGTGAAAAAAAAATACCATAGGGAAAATGTTCGTCTGTAAATTTGGTGAATCGATCGTCTTTCCAATTGTTGGCAAGGACCGTCTTTCCAGACTCTTTTCATCAGCGACCGAGTCTGATTTCGTCGAAAGTACTTTTCGCAGAGTTTTTCATCGCATTGGTGAGCGAGAACACTATGAGAGACTCTCCAGCGAAAAGTTATTTCAATCGTTCTCTCGTAAATTCAAGTGCTCAGTGTGTGTACGACCGACCAATCGGCGAAAAAGTTTTTTCTTACCTTGAAAAAAGTAGGCCATGCTACGTGTTGCTTCCCTCGCAATTTAAAATTTTAAAGATTTTCTTCTTCAGACATTTTTTTTTCTCTCACGTACAGTAAAATAAATTCCTGAAAAAAAAAAAAAACTTTTAAATCTTTGACCTCAAAGATTTAAAATCGTTGGATCAATATTTGCCTATAGATTTTTCGTTAGTCATTAAATGGCAAAGAATAATTTAAAATAATAAATTTTGACAATAAAACCATTAAATTAGAAGCACTAAAATTCACCTAAAGTGTAAATTATTTTTTAAAAAATGATAAACTATTTTTTATCATTAACACTGAAATTTGAATTAATAAAAGTTGACGAACTGTATGACCTCTTGGGATTTATCGTCTAATAATTATTGAAACTTATTCTTTAATTTTTCGAAAGAGCATTAAGAGTTTCTTTTTTTTTTTTGCGAACGAGAACGAAAGAGAGATGAAAGAATATAATTTATTTTCAATGGCTGTTATCTGGGCTTTGTGCTCCAACTTCTTTGAAGTAATATATAAAACTCACGAAAAAGATGTAAGGATCCTAATAATCTCTCAAGAGAGTATGAAGAGAAATGAGAGGAAAAAAAAATGGAGAAGACACGAGAAACGTGAAAAAAGACGGAGAGGTTTGAGATAGAGGGATGAAAGGGTTCACCCCCCACCCCTCTACAAGTCCTTTTTTCCTCGACATAGGGATTGTAACAAAGAAAGAAATCGTCTCCTTTTATCTGGGTTCTTTCGGAAAGTCCCAATCGTGGCCAGAACATCACAATTATTTCACCCCTAAAACCGACAATACGTGCTGTTGGCTGAGCCTCGAAAAAAGTCTCCTCGAGCCAAGTACAAACGAGGAGAGGAAAAAATGCGATTGGAAAGGAGCAAAAAATAATAATAATAATTTCAATGTCTCTCTATCAGCATTGACAAACGAAAATGACACCTTTTTTTATCCTCCAATTTCGTGATTTTTTTTTCCCTCTATCTTTATAATATACATCCCTTTTTAAATGTCTACAAATCTACAGTCTGATCTCCCTACGTTCTTCTTCCATAAATTGATTTCTCATCAGTTTCTATAAATCAAATTGCCACAAGTTAAGTTACTCTAAATTAATTTCCTACATCGATCAGCCTTTAAATTCCCATACACCCCATAAAATAATGAATTTGCCACAAGTTGCAATAGCTCAAAATCACCGAAAAATTAAAATTGATCGAGTTCGAGAAGTGAGTTAACTTGAGAGAAATTTAAGTGAACGTCACTTAATTTAACTTTTATAACGAACAAATTCATGGGGCTAAATTAAGGGTGCACGATTTCGTGATTCAGTGGTCAAGTTATTTATTAAAATCGAATTACTCTTCTTTTACGTGAAATGAATTCCACGGGTCGAGGAGAAAAGTGCACTAAAAAGTTTAACGAGGGTAAAAAAGAAATTCGAAACTCCAACGTGCCAAAGTTACGACTCTCTTGGAGACTCTGCTTTTCTCCTCACCCGGAAGTTATTTCACGTAAAAGAAGAGTAATTTGATCTTAAAAAATAACTTGACCACTGAATCATGAAATTAAATGAACGTTAACTTAAATTTCCCTTAAGTTACTGAGAGTGGTTAAGTTATTTTTTAAAATCAAATTACTGTCTTCTTTTACGTGAAATGACTTCCGGGTGAGGAGAAAAGTGAACTAAAAAGTTTAACCAACGGAAAAAGAGGTTCGAAACTACAACGTGCCAAAGTCACGTCTCTATCGTTCTATATATGCAGTTCTTTTTTTTATTCGTTTTTTTTTCTCACACGCTGATTTTCTTGATATAGTTCGAAAAAGTAAATCAAAGGGAAGTCTAGATCGTATTTGAAAAGAGATACCAGAAGTCTGATAGGTACAAGATCCCTTAAGGTGAAATGGAAAAAGTTCTATTCGAAAGACTTTTTTTTCGAAATGATTTTTTTTTAAATAGGAAAATTAGCAGCTAATTCATAAAATCGAGTCGATTAAAAAATTGCAGCTAGGATAAATTTTTCTTCCAAATTTTTTTATTATCATAATTTAATTTTAATGCAGTATCAATTCAATTTTGTGAATTAATCGACTCGATCTTTCTTGGATTCGATTTTGAAGATCGTCAAAATTCGACTAAATGTAACTAAAATTCGACCGAAGGTAGCCAAAAAATAATAAATCACGTCCTACAATTTTCCTTGTGGATAATTTTCTTCCCTTAAAATCGATTTGAAAAATTGGTGAATTCGCCCAAATGAGAATTTGCTGCCAAAAATAGTTCATTAAAGGGTGACGCGATGCGAGAATACTTTTTTTTTTAATAGGAAAATTAGCAGCTAATTCGTAAAATCGAGTCGATTAAAAAATTGCAGCTAGGATAAATTTTTCTTCCAAATTTTTTTATTATCATAATTTAATTTTAATGCAGTATTAATTCAATTTTGTGAATTAATCGACTCGATCTTTCTTGGATTCGATTTTGAAGATCGTCAAAATTCGACTAAATGTAACTAAAATTCGACCGAAGGTAGCCAAAAAATAATAAATCACGTCCTACAATTTTCCTTGTGGATAATTTTCTTCCCTTAAAATCGATTTGAAAAATTGGTGAATTCGCCCAAATGAGAATTTGCTGCCAAAAATAGTTCATTAAAGGGTGACGCGATGCGAGAATACTTTTTTTTTGAATAGGAAAATTAGCAGCTAATTCGTAAAATCGAGTCGATTAAAAAATTGCAGCTAGGATAAATTTTTCTTCCAAATTTTTTTATTATCATAATTTAATTTTAATGCAGTATCAATTCAATTTTGTGAATTAATCGACTCGATCTTTCTTGGATTCGATTTTGAAGATCGTCAAAATTCGACTAAATGTAACTAAAATTCGACCGAAGGCAGCCAAAAAATAATAAATCACGTCCTACAATTTTCCTTGTGGATAATTTTCTTCCCTTAAAATCGATTTGAAAAATTGGTGAATTCGCCCAAATGGGAATTTGCTGCAAAAAATAGTTCATTAAATGGTGCGGCGATGCGAGAATACGATTGCAATTTTGCTATTTCAGCTCTTTAATTGTACGATTTTTTCGATTCTTTTTCTATCTGGCCATCCCCATAAATCGAACATCAGCCGGCCATTTCACAAGGACATTAGCAGCTAAAAAATTTCACCCTTGGGAGAAGAAAGGGCGAGATGAGTGCACCGAAACCTCCGAGGAAAATTTTTCCCTTAATTCTCCGGCGAATCGATAAGAAAATAAAAACGAGAAAAGTGGAAAGAGAGAGGAAAAAAATAGAAAAAAAAAATCGATTTGAGCTCGGGCTTCTCCGCGCGTCGTTAAATATATCTTTGTGAAGGCGGCGTGCCAGTGTAATTAAGAACTCTCTTCCTCTTGCCGAGCTGAGAAAAAAAAAATTTGCTTGATGATCCATAGAAGTAAAAGTTGTCGGGACAAGAATTTCGCCGACTTACTCGAACGTAATTCCATTCCTGAGACGTTGAAAAGACAATAAATATTTTTTTTCTCTTCTCTAAACAAATCGATTAATTAACGAAGCACCTATATAGATATACAAGCATCGACGGTCCTAATTAAGCATAAAAGCATTTTTTTAGTTTTTTTTTTTTCGTCCTATATCAGAAATTTAGATCTTGTATTTAGAGAATATAAATATTTATGAATTTTTTGGTCCTTTTAAAATTGGGCCATTAAAAAATGTTCCTTCATTATTTTTCTTCTCATATATCCAAGAGAAATAGCTGAGCAAAAAAATGGCAAACGGTCTAAATAATAAAAAAATATTCAATCATCCCTTATTCGTGAGATATATTCACAAAAGTTGATTGAAAAAAAAAAAAACCATTCTAACAAAAAAAAAAGTACATTTAAGCTTTTCTCTCGAATTACGGAAATTATTCCTCGAGCAATTTGTAAACCCTCTTGTGTTCAAAGAATTTTCAATCTTACCCCGAAGGAGCCTCTCCAAGAGGGAAATATCTTGTTTTATTAAGGGCGCAAATTCTATTAAAAGTTGAGATAAATTCAAGCGAAATGCATTTTTCGTCGAAGCAGAAATGTGGAATTATAAGTGAGTTTTCTCACTCATCCTCGTACAAAGATTATTTCAGTCACTCATAATTATCGAGAAATGCGGAATAACATTTATCTTATAAAATTATTTATCGATCCGTTTGTATAAGTTATATATATATATATATATATATATATATATATATATATATATATAGTGCATACTCTTGAAATACCTCAAATCCCTCAACCCTTCATCGTAGAAAATTATTTCACCTTGGGGCAAATAAATAGTCATCACAGAGCTTTTCAGATATTTCAAGCATTTTCTCATCTGACCAAATAAACGAGCAGAGAACGCAAGAAAATTATAACGAGTATTTTAAATTCTCCTAAAGGAATGTTGGTGATATTAATCTTCGAAAAAAATCAATTCCTGATGTATACATATATATATATATATATAATACTTTTTTTTTTAAATCAGCACGTTGTTATTCAAGCCCCAAATAATCAAGCTGTAGGTAAACATCGACATTAATGATAAAGATAATTTAAATTAATGATAATTTCAGAAATACAGTCTGAAATCTGCACTTCAACCCATAAGAAAATATTTCATGTATTTCAAGCTTGAGCAAATTGACAATTTCAACCCTTGACCTGGCATGAAAACACTTCAAGATTGAGAGGAGAATCCATAATTATAATAATAATAAATATTCTAATTTTATTATTTTTAACAATTTACAATTATTTCAAAGGAATAATCTCGAATGCATCAATATGGAAAAAATGGACCATTGATTCATGCACTTTTTTAATTTTTCAAACCCAAACCCAAACCAAAACAAAAACAAAAAAGGATCAAAATTTACAGCCCCTGAATTTATTCGGGAAATTCACTAAACTCGTTATTCTTAATGAATAAAAATTAAAGACTTCCTCGTTAATAATTTTTTTTTTTTCGAGACTTAATTAAAATCGTATGCTCTTTCCCATAAATATTGAACTCTGACCTAAACCCAAAAATTTAGCCCATTGAATTTAAGTGCGACTACTGTAAAAATCGTGTAGAAATACACATAGAATTTCCCATTGAATGGGAAATTCAATGGGATAAATTTATAGAAATAATATTTTTTTTTTTGTATTTTTCATCACAGGCTGCATAATATTTGCATCCGATCAAGAAGTTGCCGGAGTGATGAGAGCGGTTAGAAGGTGCAATGCGACGGGTGCATTCACGTGGATCGGTAGCGATGGATGGAGCGCCCGTAGTTTGGTCAGTGACGGAAATGAGCCGGAAATGGAGGGTACACTCTCGGTCCAGCCTCAAGCAAACCCAGTCGAGGGATTCGAGGATTATTTTCTCAACTTGACCGTCGAGAATAACAGAAGGAATCCATGGTTCGTAGGTGAGTCAATGTTTTCCCAATAATATGGACGAAGGACACAAGAGCAGACTACCCTTCCTCGTATATTGCTAATGGAAAATGTCCCCAAAATCCATATACCATTTTATTCCATACATATATACACACCTTTGTCATAATAAAAATTATCTGTACGTTTATCCAGATACAATATATCTCGAGAAAAAAAATATTATGATTGACGACAATGCTGGGTGGTAAAAAAAAATTCAAAATGAACTTTGAAGTATGTTCAGGGTGAAAAAAAAATTCTCAATGTTGTATGATAGACTCGTAAAGTTAAATCGATTACACTACAAAAACCGGATGTTGATATTAAGGGTGCTGTGAAAATCACAAGTTTTTTCAAGTTGTATTTGTGCCGAGCATTAAATGAAAATCGACATTTCTTTTTATTTATTTAATTCGTGATTTTAGTAGCTCCAAGAAGATTAAGGGAAATAAAAATCTCGTTTTTTCATTTGTTGTAAACGGAAATTTTTTTTTATTGCCGAATATTGCTAATGGAAAATGATCCCAAAATCCATATACCATTTTATTCCATACATATATACACACCTTTGTCATAATAAAAATTATCTGTACGTTTATCCAGATACAATATATCTCGAGAAAAAAAATATTATGATTGACGACAATGCTGGGTGGTAAAAAAAAATTCAAAATGAACTTTGAAGTATGTTCAGGGTGAAAAAAAAATTCTCAATGTTGTATGATAGACTCGTAAAGTTGAATCGATTACACTACAAAAACCGGATGTTGATATTAAGGGTGCTGTGAAAATCACAAGTTTTTTCAAGTTGTATTTGTGCCGAGCATTAAATGAAAATTGACATTTCTTTTTATTTATTTAGTTCCTGATTTTAGTAGCTCCAAGAAGATTAAGGGAAATAAAAATCTCGTTTTTTCATTTGTTGTAAACGGAGATTTTTTTTTATTGCCGAATATTGCTAATGGAAAATGTCCCCAAAATCCATATACCATTTTATTCCACACATATATACACACCTTTGTCATAATAAAAATTATCTGTACGTTTATCCAGATACAATATATCTCGAGAAAAAAAATATTATGATTGACGACAATGCTGGGTGGTAAAAAAAAATTCAAAATGAACTTTGAAGTATGTTCAGGGTGAAAAAAAAATCTCAATGTTGTATGATAGACTCGTAAAGTTGAATCGATTACACTACAAAAACCGGATGTTGATATTAAGGGTGCTGTGAAAATCACAAGTTTTTTCAAGTTGTATTTGTGCCGAGCATTAAATGAAAATTGACATTTCTTTTTATTTATTTAGTTCCTGATTTTAGTAGCTCCAAGAAGATTAAGGGAAATAAAAATCTCGTTTTTTCATTTGTTGTAAACGGAGATTTTTTTTTATTGCCGAATATTGCTAATGGAAAATGATCCCAAAATCCATATACCATTTTATTCCATACATATAAACACACCTTTGTCATAATAAAAATTATCTGTACGTTTATCCAGATACGATATATCTCGAGAAAAAAAATATTATGATTGACGACAATGCTGGGTGGTAAAAAAAAATTCAAAATGAACTTTGAAGTATGTTCAGGGTGAAAAAAAAATTCTCAATGTTGTATGATAGACTCGTAAAGTTGAATCGATTACACTACAAAAACCGGATGTTGATATTAAGGGTGCTGTGAAAATCACAAGTTTTTTCAAGTTGTATTTGTGCCGAGCATTAAATGAAAATCGACATTTCTTTTTATTTATTTTATTCGTGATTTTAGTAGCTCCAAGAAGATTAAGGGAAATAAAAATCTCGTTTTTTCATTTGTTGTAAACGGAGATTTTTTTTTATTGCCGAATATTGCTAATGGAAAATGATCCCAAAATCCATATACCATTTTATTCCATACATATAAACACACCTTTGTCATAATAAAAATTATCTGTACGTTTATCCAGATACGATATATCTCGAGAAAAAAAATATTATGATTGACGACAATGCTGGGTGGTAAAAAAAAATTCAAAATGAACTTTGAAGTATGTTCAGGGTGAAAAAAAAATTCTCAATGTTGTATGATAGACTCGTAAAGTTGAATCGATTACACTACAAAAACCGGATGTTGATATTAAGGGTGCTGTGAAAATCACAAGTTTTTTCAAGTTGTATTTGTGCCGAGCATTAAATGAAAATCGACATTTCTTTTTATTTATTTTATTCGTGATTTTTATAGCTCCAAGAAGATTCAATAAAATAAATATCTCACTTTGCCTATATATATATATATACATACATATATATAGTACACGATCGTTACGGAAACATCTAGCCTAGATTGTACGACTGCAACAAATTGGTTGCAATTATCCGCTACGCGCTTATCGACCCTACTCTTAAGGCGATTAATATTTGTCACACGAAATAATTTGAGGCGAGAAACTCTCGATCGGTCACACCGCTGTTCTCTCTCTCTCTCTCTCTCTCCCTCTCTCTCTCTCACACACACACACGCACACACACACACACACACACACACACACACTCTCTTTCTCTCCATATTTATGGAATGATGAATTTGCCCACCGTGTATAATAAACAAAACATCCTCACAGTACTAACGACAAAAACCAAACTCAATTTAGCTTGCATCAAGTTGGAATCAGTACATTCCCCTATAATTCCCACTAACGGTGATAAACGTATAAGAGGATTTTCCTGACGAGATAATTGTTGGTAATAGACGAAAAACCAAAATTGGCTACAATCTCAGATTGTCAGAAGATAATAAATAGATTTAAAAAAGTTCGTTAAAATTTACAAAAAATTAAACATTATTTTTCGCATCGCTAAATATTGACTGCAGATTGACAAATTGATGAGGAAAAATTTGCCGATAAAACGATATTTATGTCAATAGACATAACATCGAGTGTATAATTTTTTTTTTCTTCAAGAAAAAGAAAAAAAAGAATTTTTGGTATAAAAAAAAAATCTTTTTACGACCGAATTTTATTTTACTTTTATTAAAAATTTTAGATACAATTTTTTGTTTGTTTTTTTATAAAAATCGTTAATTACAATAATAAGAATATTCGGTATTTTGGATTTTACGAAAAACAAATCTCCCGATGTATATTGATAAATTTTCCTACTTGGGTTAAATTCAATATTTATAAGGTCACGTTGGCAAAATTTCGTCAGAGACGGTAAATTTTGTTCGCGTATATTCCCCATGAGAGAATTCATATTTATTAAACATGGATAATGAATGTATCGAAATTCTCATGGGGAGAGTTCAAATTAATGAGAATAACCCACCCTTGTTTACTTCACTTGGCTGCCACTGGATCACTCCGTCTCTGTCTCTCCCTTCGTATCTTGTGCCTCTTTGCGCTTTCTATGAAACCCAAACTTCCATTACGGAATCACCCTAATTCAATTTTCCCTCCGGCCGTATTGGATTTCTGATCTTTTAGGACTCTACACACACACATATATATATATATATAACTAACTGGTTGCTAAACTAGCTGGTTGCTTTATCGGATTTTAATACTCGAATATGCGAAGGGGCTCGGTTACTCGTCCTCAAAATATATACAAATATATTTATTCTTGTTTAAACTTTCACCAAAAATAATGGTCGACAATTCATATGGACTTTATTATAATAAAAATAATGAACGCATTTTTAATTAAATTGAAAAAAAAAAAAATCGAATATGCGAAGGGGCTCGATTACTCGTCCTCAAAATATATACAAATATATTTATTCTTGTTTAAACTTTCACCAAAAATAATGGTCGACAATTCATATGGACTTTATTATAATAAAAATAATGAACGCATTTTTAATTAAATTGAAAAAAAAAAAATCGAATATGCGAAGGGGCTCGATTACTCGTCCTCAAAATATATACACATATATTTATTCTTGTTTAAACTTTCACCAAAAATAATGGTCGACAATTCATATAGATTTTATTATAATTAAAATAATGGACGAATTTTTAATTAAATTGAAAAAAAAAAAAATCGAATATGCGAAGGGGCTCGATTACTCGTCCTCGAAATATATACACATATATTTATTCTTGTTTAAACTTTCACCAAAAATAATGGTCGCCAATTCATATAGATTTTATTATAATTAAAATAATGGAAGCATTTTTAATTGAATTGAAAAACAAACAAAAAAATATTTTCGTATTTTATAAATCGTTTTCTTACAAATATTCAAATAGAATAATTATAGTTTAGATACGTTCTCGTTCATTTCATCTCATGAAATTCGTGAATATTATTCCATTCACAAATTCTAAAATACTGCATATTTTGGGTATAAAAGAATATTTCATCATATACAATTCTTTGTACTTGTGATGGGATCGAACAGAAAGGCAACTAACTTCACGTCATGCCAAACTCATAACGCCCTTCTTTTCAGTCAGGGATTTAAAGGGGGACAAAACCATCAGGATAAGATGAGAAAAAGCTTATATATATATATATATATATATATATATATATATCGCTTTACTCTCCTCCTCTTTTTCTCGTTCGTGAAAGTAAAATTTCGTCGACAGTGAATAATCGGTTAGAAAATCTCGGTGGCATTTGAAATATAATATAATCGGCTTATTCGATTTCCGCTATTCGAGAATATCCGATGTGCACACAAGGCGAAAGCTCGAGAAAGCCAGAGATCGAATAACTTATGACCCGTTGAATCCGTCACTTACATTTTGGCTTTTTGACAGTTGCATAAAAAAATTGAACAGATTTTCAGGTATGATAATTTTTAAATCGTACAATTGAGTGAAAAATCAAAAAAATAATAATAATAATTTTTCGTAAACAAATTTTTATTTGCAGAATTTTGGGAGGATCATTTTAAATGTCGTTATCCAAACGCCTCGCAGACACCTTATAACAATTATACAGAAGAATGTACAACTACTGAGAGACTCACGAAACAAAATACCGCATTCGAGGATCAATTGCAATTCGTTTCGGACGCTGTGCTTGCATTCGCTCATGCATTTCGGTAAAATTATCCTTATTAATTAGAAACTTAATTTGTAATTTTTTTTTTTTATATTAATGAAAAATATTAAAAAAAAAAAAATCTTAATTTTTCGCTTCGTTTTATATTTAGAAAGATGCACAGCGATCTTTGTCAAGGAAAACCAGGACTCTGCGACGCCATGAAACCCACCAAAGGGACAGAGCTTTTAGGCTATCTGAGACGCGTCAAATTCGAAGGCAAGAAAAATTATATATCTTGTCAAAGACAATTAATTACGTAGCGTATAGCACGTAATTGGATGAAACCAAACATAATTACGTTTATCAGCTATATATAACATCGTCGATCGTAATTGTGTTTACGCAGAAATTCACCGGCGAGACCCCTGCAAGCTCATGGCCAATTAATTAAAATATTCCAGTAAATTTATACCCTCAGAATATTTCCAATAATCATTTGAATACTAATTTGTGGTATGAAAGCAAATATTTTCAAGCAGCTTAAAGTTTTAACGTAATTATAACATTTTTTTGCACACAAGTAACAAATTTATACTAAAGAAAAATAAAAATTGATATAAAAATTGATGTAACTTTTTAAAGAAGCTTCGAATAAAATGAATCCAGCTAAAAGTTGAATTCGATGAGAATTTTAAGTGTCTCGCAATGAGATAAAAATCTGAAAAATCGAGCATATTAAATATATGCTAAGAAAATTGGAATTAAAAAATAGTAATAGTGAAAAGCTACAAGTATAATATTTATTGAGTTATTTTTTCCCTTTGAAGCTCCAGAATAAAATTTTATTTTTCTATATTTTTTACACAGTCTTTCTCTTAAATGAATTTTTTCCCATCTCCCATTGTTCCTTATCCTAGCATTTTACCCCCTTTTCACCCCTTAGTATTCTCGGAGTCCTACTGTGTCTTTTTCTCTCCTATAATCTCGGTTGGATTTTTATCTTTCTATTTTGCACTCCCTCGTGTTATTTTTCTCGTCACTTTACACTTTTCTTTCATTCTCGAATTTCCAATCAACTTAAATATCTTTCCACCCTCAAATTTTCAGATAAGATAATAATAAAGTAGTTTTAAAAAAAGGATGCATTAAAATGAATCCAGCTAAAAGTTTGATTCGATGAGAATTTTAAGTGTCTCGCAATGAGATAAAAATCTGAAAAATCGAGCATATTAAATATATGCTAAGAAAATTGGAATTAAAAAATAGTAATAGTGAAAAGCTACAAGTATAATATTTATTGAGTTATTTTTTCCCTTTGAAGCTCCAGAATAAAATTTTATTTTTCTATATTTTTTACACAGTCTTTCTCTTAAATGAATTTTTTCCCATCTCCCATTGTTCCTTATCCTAGCATTTTACCCCCTTTTCACCCCTTAGTATTCTCGGAGTCCTACTGTGTCTTTTTCTCTCCTATAATCTCGGTTGGATTTTTATCTTTCTATTTTGCACTCCCTCGTGTTATTTTTCTCGTCACTTTACACTTTTCTTTCATTCTCGAATTTCCAATCAACTTAAATATCTTTCCACCCTCAAATTTTCAGATAAGATAATAATAAAGTAGTTTTAAAAAAAGGATGCATTAAAATGAATCCAGCTAAAAGTTTGATTCGATGAGAATTTTAAGTGTCTCGCAATGAGATAAAAATCTGAAAAATCGAGCATATTAAATATATGCTAAGAAAATTGGAATTAAAAAATAGTAATAGTGAAAAGCTACAAGTATAATATTTATTGAGTTATTTTTTCCCTTTGAAGCTCCAGAATAAAATTTTATTTTTCTATATTTTTTACACAGTCTTTCTCTTAAATGAATTTTTTCCCATCTCCCATAGTTCCTTATCCTAGCATTTAACCCCCTTTTCACCCCTTAGTATTCTCGGAGTCCTACTGTGTCTTTTTCTCTCCTATAATCTCGGTTGGATTTTTATCTTTCTATTTTGCACTCCCTCGTGTTATTTTTCTCGTCACTTTACACTTTTCTTTCATTCTCGAATTTCCAATCAATTTAAATATCTTTCCACCCTCAAATTTTCAGATTAATAAATTAGATGAAAAAAAAAAAAATGATGCATTAAATTATCATAAAAGCCACGTATTTTCGTAATAATTAACAGTTGTAATTCCAATCTCAATTTGCATGATTTAAAAAAATGAAATAAATTTTTAGGTCTGAGTGGTGACGTCTTCCACTTTGACAAGAATGGCGATGGTCCCGCCAGATACAATATAATCCACTTCAAACAAATATCACCTGGAAAATACAAATGGATACGCGTCGGTGAATACTTGGAGGGTGAATTGCGTCTCAATATGTCAGGTGATTATTCAAAGTCATCGATATGTAATTATGGACCTCGAAAAAGGATCCTCTTTTTATTCATCAAAGGCAATGCTTTTATCGACTTTCATTCTGTTTTTTTCTGCCATACCAAAAATATTATCGAGTTTCAATGCTATCGTCGTGTAACAAAGAACAGCTCAATTGTAAACGGATCGTCGTTTCCTGCGGTCTCTGTCGTCATTGAAGAGCGTTCGTTCGATCCTGTCTATGTGTATATATATATATATATACATAGATAGGATAGATATATACATATATATATATACACATATATATATATACATAGACAGGATATATATATATATATATATACAGGGAGAATATCAGTTTTCTTTGAGGACGATCGCCTTGAAAACGATATACACAATGGAGTCATCTCCTTCAATTTTCCTCGTTTCAGAAATTCAATTTCGTCTCGGGCATCCTGAAGCCCCTGAAAGCGTTTGTTCATTGCCGTGTGAGGTAGGCCAAGCCAAGAAATATGTCGAGGGAGAAAGCTGCTGTTGGCATTGTTTCAACTGTACTCAGTATCAGGTATTTCACCCTGTATACACCCTACAAATGTAAATTTTCATTTAATCCATCTCATTGTTTATTCTCGCTACAATATTATTATAGTAATATAATTAAAGTAAATATAATTAAATTCATCATTTCATACAATAGTCCAGAATATTTTTTTTAATTCTAATTATTGTTAATTTCCTTTTTTTCACGAAAAAAATTAAATAATTACTATCGAGGAATTTCATTGCAACGAAAAAAATTATTGAGAGCTTAAAATAAAAATGTATTTTAAACGAATAAAATTTAATCGTTCATAGCTTTTTATCGTAAATTTAAAAATCAATTAGATTAGATCGAACACTAGATTAAAAATAGATCGAAAAAATAAATCTTTCACGAGGCTATAAATACAAGACAATTAGATCTAAATTCTTCATCGAACTTGCCGTGTGAGGTACGCCAAGCCAAGAAATATGTCGAGGGAGAAATATTCAGGATCAGGTATTTCACCCTGTATACACCCTACAAATGTAAATTTTCATTTACTCCATCTCATTGTTTATCCTCGTTACTATATTATTACTTTAGCAAACTCATAGTGCTAGTGAGTAAATATAATTAAATTCATCATTCCATACAATATTCCAGCATATTTTTTTTTAATTCTAATTATTGTTAATTTCCTTTTTTCACGAAAAAAATTAAATAATTACTATCGAGGAATTTCATTCTAACGAAAAAAATTATTGAGAGCTTAAAATAAAAATGTATTATAAACGACTCAACTTTAATCGTTCATAGCTTTTTATCGTAAATTTAAAAATCAATTAAATTAGATCTAACAGTAGATTAAAAATAAATCGATAAAATAAATCTTTCACGAGGCTATAAATACAAGACAATTATATCTAAATTCTTCATTGAAAATGAATTTGTTTAATTACAGATAAGACACGTTAATGACGAGAAGCAATGTGTTTTGTGTCCACAAGGCACAGTGCCCGATGAAACACATTCTTACTGTCGTGACATTCCCGAGGAATTTCTACGACCTGAAAGTGGTTGGGCGATTGGTGCAATGTCTTTCTCGTCTACTGGAATTCTCGTAAGTTATACATACATATATATATCCATATATATATATATATATATACATATATACATAAATACATACATAAGTATACATAAGTATACATAAGTACATACATACATAACTATATACGTATATATATATATACATATACACATATATGTGTGTATATATTTATATATACTTCCTGAAGCCATTTGCACTATTTCTACGTGTTGGCTCGTAAATGTCATGGATGCACTATAAACGTTCAACTGGGTGAACATAAAATTAACAAGTACAGCGAATTGCAACTACCAAGTTACCTCTCCTCTTTCTCTCACAATCATCATCTATCTTTCCTCTTATTGTCTCTCTCACTGAAGCAGAACTTTATTCCAGATTACTTTGTTCGTCGGTGGTGTATTCTTGAAGCACAATGACACCCCAATTGTGAGAGCATCAGGGCGTGAATTGTCTTACGTACTTTTGACCGGAATACTTTTGTGCTATCTCGTTACATTTGCTCTTGTACTGAGGCCAACTGACTTGGTCTGCAGCATTCAGAGGTAATGCGAATTTAATTTCAACATTTTCCCGTTTAAGAGCCTAAAATTTAATCCCTTTGAGAGTTAATACTCAGCATCCTCAGACGTCCATTGTGAAATTAATTTTTATCAAAACTCAACGCGAGTTTAATTTTTATAAAAACTCAACGCGAGTTTAATTTTTGACAAAACTCAACGCGAGTTTAATTTTTATAAAAACTCAACGCGAATTTAATTTTTGAAAAAACTCAACGCGAGTTTAATTTTTGACAAAACTCAACGCGAGTTTAATTTTTGACAAAACTCAACGCGAGTTTAATTTTTATAAAAACTCAACTCGAGTTTAATTTTTATAAAAACTCAACGCGAATTTAATTTTTGATAAAACTCAACGCGAGTTTAATTTTTGACAAAACTCAACGCGAGTTTAATTTTTATAAAAATTCAACGCGAATTTAATTTTTGAAAAAACTCAACGCGAGTTTAATTTTTATCAAAACTCAACGCGAGTTTAATTTTTGACAAAACTCAGCGCGAGTTTAATTTTTATCAAAACTCAACTCGAGTTTAATTTTTGATAAAACTCAACGCGAGTTTAATTTTTGACAAAACTCAACGCGAGTTTAATTTTTATAAAAATTCAACGCGAATTTAATTTTTGAAAAAACTCAACGCGAGTTTAATTTTTATCAAAACTCAACGCGAGTTTAATTTTTGACAAAACTCAGCGCGAGTTTAATTTTTATAAAAACTCAACGCGAGTTTAATTTTTATAAAAACTCAACGCGAGTTTAATTTTTGACAAAACTCAGCGCGAGTTTAATTTTTATCAAAACTCAACGCGAGTTTAATTTTTATAAAAACTCAACGCGAGTTTAATTTTTGACAAAACTCAGCGCGAGTTTAATTTTTATCAAAACTCAACGCGAGTTTAATTTTTATAAAAACTCAACGCGAGTTTAATTTTTGACAAAATTCAACGCGAGTTTAATTTTTATCAAAACTCAACTCGAGTTTAATTTTTGATAAAACTCAACGCGAGTTTAATTTTTATCAAAACTCAACTCGAGTTTAATTTTTGACAAAACTCAACGCGAGTTTAATTTTTATCAAAACTCAACGCGAGTTTAATTTTTATCAAAACTCAACGCGAATTTAATTTTTATAAAAACTCAACATTTCCGCGTTTAAGAGCCTAAAATTTAATCTTTTTGAGTTAATAATCAACATTCATGGGAGCTGGCATGAAACCATTATGGTGAGCTTGTCTGTGGCGTCCATTGTGAAAATAATTTTTATAAAAACTCAACATTTCGGCGTTTAAGAGCCTAAAATTTAATCTCTTTGAGTTAATAATCAACATTCATGGGAGCAAGCATGAAAGCACTATGGTGAGCTTGTCTGTGGCTTCCATTGTGAAATTAATACTAAACTCTGGACGTATAAACTTGCTGAACCATTCTCTCCATCACAGAATGAGCTTTTCACTATAAGAAAATGTGTGGTTTGTGCCAAAAGCTCGCCTATAGTTACAACGAACAATGTTCGTGTTTATGTGGCTCTAGAACGGTTTATGCCGCTAAAACTTTAATATCACCTTAAATTATGAATACTGCATAACGACTGCTTTACTGTCTGGCATCCGCGAAATGATTTATGAGCCATATTTGGTCGAAGGATATTCATCGTTGACTTCAGTTGCCACAGCAGATAATTTTAATAAACTTTTTTTCGCACAAAATGACTTGAGTCCGATAAAAAAAAAATTTAATGCAAAAAAAAATGATAAATTTCATTTTGATCATGAAAATATAAAAATTCATCAAAAAATTCAATGATTCATCAAAATTCAATGATTTATGAGCCATATTTGGTCGAAGGATATTCATCGTTGATTTCAGTTGCCACAGCAGATAATTGCAATAAACTTCTTTTCGCATAAAATGACTTGAGTCCGATAAAAAAAAAAAATTAATGCAGTAATAAACGAAATTATATTTATGAGTAAAAATATTTATTTATTAATAAATAAATAAATTATAAATTTCATTTTGATCGTGAAAAAATAAATATTCATCCTTAAATGACTATTTAGCGAGTAATGTTGTCTGCTAAATTTATAATTTATGAAAATTTGCTGAATTTTCTCAGCAGTCAAATGACACGTCACATGACACGTCACTGCCTCTTTTTTTTTCTCCCTCACTCCTAATATTTATCGAGATAATAATATGAAATAAAAATTGGGGAAAAATATTTTAGATTCTCGGCTGGTTTTTGCTTCACGGTCGTTTATGCTGCACTGCTGACAAAAACCAACAGAATATCACGTATATTCAATGCTGGAAAAAGAAGTGCCAAAAGGCCATCTTTCATCTCACCACGATCGCAACTTATAATTTGTAGCATGCTCGTGGCGATACAAATTCTGATAAATGCTGTATGGATGGTGATCGATCCAGCAAAAGCGAGACATCATTATCCAACTAGGGAGGATAATCTTCTTGTTTGTAACAGTTACATAGACGCGAGTTACATGATCGCATTTACATATCCGATAATACTTATTGTCGTTTGCACTGTTTATGCTGTACTGACGAGAAAAATTCCCGAGGCTTTCAACGAGAGCAAGCACATAGGTACGTAAAATTATTTTAACAATTTTATTTTATTTTTTTATCACGAAAAATTTCCATTTTATTTTAGGGTATAAAATTTTCCGTCGGCCATTTTGAAAATAAAAATGTCTACTTTAAATTCTGTTTTTTCAATTTTTCAATTATAATCGCGTGTTTGTTTTTTTTTGCTAATTGTTAGTGTCAAAATTTATATCGTGACAAAAACAGGGCTTATACTGTAGGAGGATTTTTATTTATCGAGTGGCAAATCTATGATAAAAGTTAAAAAAAAAATGAGTCTGCAAATTTTTCGAACGAGAAGTGTTAATTAATATGATATTTAAATATAAAACTTTGTTAATAACTTTCAGGCTTTACGATGTACACCACCTGTGTCATGTGGCTGGCTTTCGTGCCTCTTTATTTTGCTACAGGCAGCCATGTAGCACTTAGAATTATGATCGCGTGTTTGTTTTTTTTTGCTATTCGTTAGTGTCAAAATTTATATCGTGACAAAAACGGGGCTTATACTGTAGGAGGATTTTTATTTATCGAGTAGCAAATCTATGATAAAAGTTAAAAAAAAAAAAGTTTGCAAATTTTTCGAACGAGAAATGTTAATTAATATGATATTTAAATATAAAACTTTGTTAATAACTTTCAGGCTTTACGATGTACACCACGTGTGTCATATGGCTGGCTTTCGTGCCTCTTTATTTTGCTACAGGCAGCCATGTAGCACTTAGAATAACATCGATGTCCGTCACTATAAGTCTCTCGGCATCGGTGACTATAGCTTGTCTCTTCACGCCCAAGGTATGATATAACTTTTCGCTTCTTAAAACAAAGTCCCTAATTTTTCATCGTAAGTTTTATCGTAAGTTCGATCTCAAATCTTAACCTTTTCTGTATCATGTGAAAAATGGCACCTGATCCATAAAAAAATGGGTCTTTCGAGTTTGATGATTTTTTCCCTTATTCAAAATGGTTCTAAGCAACCCTAAAAATGTATAAATATATTTTGATATTTGTAGAATAAATAATTCTACAAATATCAAACTTACGAAAAAAAAATTCAAATCAATTTGAGCTAAATGCAATTCTTATGCAATCTTTAAGTTTATTTGTATTGCGATTGAAATAAAAAGGTACCCCAGAGTTTATGTGAAAAAGTCGTTAGATGGCGCGTACTGTCCCACGCGTAACTTGCTCAGAGGGTAAAGAAGATTGGGAAATAATTACGAAATACAATTATCGACTGGTGCCCCAATTTTTTTTTTTCGTTCCATATTTACAGTTGTACATTATTCTCATTCATCCGGAGAGAAATGTTCGACCGAACATGATGCATCACAGATATAACACGACGAAGGGCTCCGTCGTTACAGCGACAAATGCATCAAGCATGATGGCACCTGTTACACTCACAGCTGTTACTTGTGATCAGAATAAAGCTGTGAAAAAGCACGTCATCGCGACAATGGACTGTTCAACACAGAGCGAACGTGAGTTATAATAAAAAATCTCCCTGGATAACTTACCGACTGAGGGAATTTTTTATCAATACTTTTAAATCACGTTTGTTATTGCATTGAAAATTTAGAGTCAATTTAATAAGGTAGGTGCTCTGTCAGTAAAAATTCCATGTCCCAATTTTGCTCCGAAAGTATTAACATTTCGAGGAAACGCTGAGTATCGTTATCTATTCATTAGACAAGCTAGATAAAAGAAGAGTGTCATCTTCTCCAAATTTTTAAATCTGCAGAAGATGACATTCTTCTTTTCCTCGAAATATGAACGATTTCGGACAAAATAGAGAAAAGAAAAACACAACAGATCTCTACCTACCGTTTAACATTAAGAGAGACTCAAATAAAAATTAGACGTTTTATTGCCACAGAATACGAATTAGAAATGAAGGATCGAAAGAATGGAAAACTTCCGGCCACGGTGAACACTCGATCGACTCAAACCATTTTAAACAACAACGGCAAGGATTCGAATACTCTGACGTCACCGGTGATCAAGGATATCAGCATAGAGGAAAATATTGCTCCTATCAAGATGCTCAATATTGGTAAAATTGGCAACGGACCATTCAGCCAAAATGAAATTCCTTTATAGCGAAAAAGTATCAAAGTAGATTCACCAATTCTCCAGGCTGACCTTAAGCCAATTTCGAAGAAGCCTGTGACAGTGTAAAAATTAAAATTTGCCAGTTAGATAAATAGATAGATAGATGAAGAGTTATAGATAGTTAGATAAAGTCGTATGGAAAAATCATTAAATTCTCGTTTAGATTCATCAAAATCTCAATCTGAAGATCTTGGAAGTCGCCATTAAATAAATGCATTTTATATATTTATTTATATTCGAGGTTGTACTCGCAATAATTCTCCAATCATCATTATCATAACGTTGCCAGTTTAACAAACAAACGAAAAAAAAAAAAACCCAACGATTTTCGATGATCAACGAGAATCATTAAAAATAATAATAATAATAATAATCGTACAGATATATAAGAGAAAAAAAAATGTAAATCAATTCATGGAGCAACAGGGATGAGGGAAAAAGTTGGATTTATCATATAGTATGCTCTGACTTTTAATTAAATAAAATATAAAAATATCGATTAATTGCAAACGTCAAATTGTTTATAAAATGCATTAATATTTAATCGTATAAATTCCTGAATACTTTTGATCGATTCCACGATTAGGATATCGAGTAAAAAAAATATATATAAATAAATATAAACGTTGCGATATTCGCTATAGGCTTGAATGAAATTTTTTTACGTGAAATTAAATTTTAAGACAATTTGAAGAAAAAAAAAATGAAAGCTCGGTGAGTTGGCTGTTATTAATTGATAAAGAATAATTGTTCGATGGTGAGTTTGATGTGAATAAACGATATTCGTATATTGTAAGTTTTAACCGAGGACACGAATCATCGAGAAATAAATACATCGATGATTGTATGCAAATTTTATGAACGAAAAAAAAAACAAAAACAATGGAAAATTGTATTCTGATGAAAGTAGATTTTTTTTTTTAATACGATGAGAATTAAAAAGTAAAGGAAAATATTAAGGGATGATTGGGATGCAACAAATCAATCTGACAAGGATCAATATAGTGTACTGTACGAATTTGATATATATATATATATGTAATACTCGTATGAAATTAAAAAATTATAAATATAAATAAGAAACGAAATAAAAATAAGAAATTTCATAATAAATTCATAATAAATTGGTAAATCAACATTTTTTGCACACTCGAGTTTGGACCTTTTTAAAAAATTTAATTCAAGTCTCAAATGTTTTAAAATGTGAATATCATTTTTTTGTTTCTCGACAGTTCGCGATGATACTCATTATTGAAAAATTTCATGCATTTATTTCTAAAGTGAAATGGGAAACGAGGAAATTTATTAAGATTTACTCGTAATTAAGGGGGTTGAAAAAATTCACAGAGTATTTTATTTCGAGGAAAAAATGAGTTAAAAATAAGAAAAAATTAGCCAATATTAATTTAATGAAAGTGTATGAAAAAAAAAAAACATTTTTGAGCTATTTTCGTGTCATTGATGAATATTTTTTTCAAAATTCTTTATCGAGTCAAAATTTTTCTCTCCAAATTTACAATTTTTAAAATAGTCCGAGAATTTTTTTAAATTTTTCACACTCGACTGTACTCGAGTGCAGTAAAAGAAAGAGGAAATTGTCTAAGCTCGTGTTACGTTACGATAAATTTCGTGCAATATCTGGAAAAATACGAGGCGTGCTGGAAAAATACGAGGCGGACGATATAAAATATCGAGAGAAAAACAATTTCTCGCGGAGGCGCATATTTCGCAGAGTGCAACTGTAGGGTTATAAAATTGGGATGCACTTTTGAGAATTTGATATCCGAACGACCATTTCCACCGGAAATTTATGGACTGTAAATTATTATTTTTTGACTCTTTAGATATTTTTCTTTATTTTGATCGATTGTTCAGATCTGTGATCGTAATTTCGATTAATCATCTTGACTGTAAAGTTGACCAAAGTGTAGGAAAAAAAATGTTTTTTTACTTCTCTGCATGCGTTTAAATTTGTCTCTATTATAAATTTTAAAAAATTAAATTAAAAAAATTAAAAATTTTACGTGTAAATATTAATAATTTATGTAAAGGAAAAATATAATTTTAATTATAGAGTTGTTGGTGAAAAAACTGACATACGTAAATATTGTGGCAAAAAAAAATATTACATCGGAAAAATAGCGAGTACAATTAATGTACTTATTATATTGTATATCGGCAACGAATTATTCGTTGATATCGGGCAGACGTGGACCGTAAAAAAAATATATATAAATATATAAATATGCTTTTGTAAAAATTGTATTTAAGGCCAAAACATGGTGATTAAAAATGTATATGATTTCATGTACATATATGGAAGAAAAAATCGTGTATATAAATGTATAAAATAATCAAATACCATAAAAGAACTTTCTGTGAGATATGTAGATATATATATATATAGATCAATCTACGTTACTGGTGAAAAAAAATACCTAAAAATTCGGTCACACGATCCCAGACATATAAAGTTGACCAGCCACTTTAACTTTTTTTTTTTCTACTCGTTAGGGAATCATTTGGGAATGATTGGGAGTCTAATTAAAAAGTATGGGAGTCAACCGATATTTTTTAATCGAGATATCAAAATTTCAGTGTGAAGTCAGCCAAACGCAATTTAAATATTATCCGATTCGCTTGTATGAAGTTTTAATCGACGCAAAATCGTTAGGGGATGACGAATCATTTAATTAAATCGTTAGGGAGTCTTTAGATTTTTCGTCAGATCGGAAAAATCATTTCGTGGCCGGTCAACTTTATATAGGTCACGATCTCCATAATTTTTCATGATTTTAAATTCATTTTGCTTCAAATAACTCTTAAAAATTCCTGTGGTGTGAATTAAATCAACATTTATGAAACAAAAGGTAAATTGGAAAAAAATTTATCCTCTCATCGTAAGAGAGAATGGAAAAAAAAACATTTTTTTTTTCTCCAAATTGGCCAAGTCGAATTTTTAAATGAATTATGAAAAAAAAAATACGAGTATTCTATTATTTATTGCAGAATTAATTTAAAACTGTACAAAAGTGATGGAATCGTGTCGAGCGATTTTTAGAATTTTTTTCAATACTCCAAAGTGGCGTGGAATGGTCCATAAATGTAATTGTATCATCTATTAGTGAATTGTACGAAAGAAATGGAAGGAAATTGCACTTTTTAGCTGATAAAAAAAAGGTCTGTTATTATATAATGTCGTCGTAAGTTAAATTTTTTTGTTTCGTTTTTATTATTTGTTTAAAAATTATATATCTGCAGGCTATAGGAATTGTGATGTATGACGGTGATGCCCCTCAGCATCGAGAGCTCTGAGATTTATCAGATCGATTATATATATATATAGAAATAAATAAATAAATAAAGAAGTAAATAAATAAATTTTCGATACCGCATATCGAAGAACCATTTTTGATCGACTCGCCATAAAACACACCGGATACTCAATGGATAAATTATATGAAAAAACAAAAAAAATAATAATAATAATAATTCAATCAATATTGCCCTATATAGGCTCCGGATTATTCGAGTAAAATGCGTAAATTTAATACAACTACAAAAATAAGAATAAAATTATAAAAAATTCAACTATCCATAACAGTAATTAACTATTACAAAAATTATCAAATTTCGCTAGATAAGAAAAAGAAATATCTATCGAATTGTAATTTGTAAAAAAAATATAAAATACTGAAGGATGAAAAAAAAATTATTTGAAATTTGCCAACTAACGATCGAGATCTTTTTTTTCCGCGATAAAAAAATGTAAATACGCTAAAGTACAGAGAGGGATGTGAACTCGTGTCGAATAATTTTTTTCACCATCCACGTGATAATGGATAAAATTTTATTTATAAAAAAATAGAAATTTCGAGGAAAAAAAAAAAAATTCCAAACTTTTTCATTATAATTGTGAAATTTTTTCAAACAACCCTCTCGTTTTCTCTCAATCTCGATAGATCGGTAATTGGCGAGAGAGTGAACGTTTGAAAATTAAAAAAATGCAATGCAAATCAATGTCAAAAAAAAAAAAAAAAAAAAAAGTGTATAAGAAAATGAAATGTTACGACGTAACGATATTTTAAATACACTCGAGTAAAGGCCTATGAAATATAACGAGAAAATCATTTAATGTATTCGAAATGGCTGAAAAGGGCCAGAATAAAATTTAAAAAATAAAATAAAATAAAAAAATGAAAATATAACGATCACCGAGTGTCAATTTTTGTTAAAATTACATCCAAACTCCCTTAAATTGCAAAAAAATATCATACACATGAAAAATTTATCATTTCGTGCACGATTTTTTTTTTCTTATTTTTTTATTCGTATTTGAAAAATTTAGCAAACATGAAATTTTATTTTCGCAAGATACAAAAATTCGACGAGTTAAATTGCTCATTATGCAATATCGTGGATTATCCAAAGACCCCAATAACGACGTGAAGCTTTGGTCAATGAGCTTCACTCGGTACGTCCAAATTTCTTCGTACGATCAGTGTCAGTTCATGCTGCCACCTAGCGGATTAGTCGAAGATCCTGAAAATTCCCCATTAGTCCTATAATTTGTTATTTTTCGTTTTTTTTTTTTTTTCTATCAACGAATACCACGGAATATTTTTTTTTTCGTCTAATAAGAATTTCACTAATAATTACGAAAATTTAACAATTTTCCATCAGACTGGATTGGCTGTAGGAGAGGGGGAGGGCAAAAAAAAAAAGCATTGATTTATTTTCTAAATCGGCCATTTTGCTTCTGGTGAAGCAGTTTCGGCTCAAAGAAAATATATTCGAGCACATCCTTAAAAGCGCAATGATAATTTGAGTGAAAAAAAAATCTACCACTAGCAATGGCGGCTCTGTGAAATATGAAAAACGCTGTAACTGGGAGAATTATTGTAGTCGCAATCGAGTACTGAGTGATGATAGTAATTTTTTTTTATATTATTATTTTTTTCTCAATTTCAATTATTTATAATTGCATAAATTTTAATTTTTTGTTTATTTTTCATATGAAAAAATTTCAAAAAATTAATTGGCCAAAAAAATGGCGCGATCTAAAATTTTTTTGCCATCACCCAAATTTTATCGATCGATTGTACTAAAATATTCTCTGTGTGCCGGACAAATGGGAATAAGGCGTTAAGGGGGGGGGGGTCCAGTGAAAGAAAAAAATTCTCTAAAATAAATTACTTTTGGCTTTTCATTTTTATTCCATCAGCAAATACAACGCTTTTTTTTTTTATTGTTTTTTTCTTTTTCTTCAGATAGTCTAACAATTTTGTACACTAAACTACATCGACAGTCTAGCGTTCGTTGCGCGTTACTTGCAATCGTGAATTTTTTTATTTATCTTTTTTTTCCTTCCATTTTTCGGACTAGTTTAAATTTGGATAAAAAAAAAAATTAAAAAATAACCAAATAGAGACTCGATTATTGCCGGGGGCAATTTAAATTTTTCGGACTAGTTTAAATTTGGATTTAAAAAAAAATTAAAAAATAACCAAATAGAGACTCGATTATTGCTGGGGGCAATTTAAATTCATTTTTTTTTCCGTCCAGTTTTCATTATTTAATAATAATTAAAAAAAAAAAAGCAACATGTCAGTGTCAAAACGCTTGATAAATTATTTCGCAATGGCCTTTTTGCTAGAAAAAAAAAAAAAAAAAAAGTCACCACCCTTCGACTTTGTTTGTTGAATTGTTCTCAACGATTTTATTATTTCGCTACTACGATTGACAATAAAATTCAACAGCGCCAGGTAAGAAAAGTCTTCATGGACTTTTCACTAAATATATTATTATTATTATTATTATTATTATTTACGTTTCAACATTAGTCATAATTTTTCGAAGCGAAAAAGACTTTTTTGGGTTCGTTATAAAAATAATAAGAAAAAAAAAAAAAATCAATAACAATCCGTTAACTTATTCGTTGATAAAATTTATTTGGATCTTTTATTCCTTTGTTTGGATTATTTGGAGTTGACTATACTCGAAATTTTTATCCGGCAAAATTCATTTATCCGGATATATATATATATATATATATTAGTATATAAATATATATTAATAATGGACGTATACGCGCCAACAAAATGAAATTTTTATCCGGCAAAATTCATTTATCCGGATATTATGTATATATATATATTAGTATATAAATATATATTAATAACGGACGTATACGCGCCAACAAAATGGAGGCCATGGTGCATAAACATTAATTTCTCATGTAATAAACAATAATAGAGGAACGTTAATTTAGGTCTTCCAAAACTTACCGCTGCCTCTAATACCTTTTCCCTTCTGTTGTTTTTTTTTTGGATCCGGCGGAACCGGAAGTGCTTCTCTGCATGATTCGCTGCCACCGGCGCTTGTTCCGCTTCCGGCGGCATCAGCCTCTTGCACTCCACCACCACCGGCTTGAGCCAGAAATGATTTCTTGATATTGGCGATCTTGAATTTAAAAGAAAAACAAAACAAAAATATTCTCAATTTTTTCATTTCGTTTGTAAACAATTTTGTTATTTTTTTTTTTTCATTATGCGACACAGAAAAATAATAATAAATTTTTTTTGTCGTCTAAATTGAGAATGAAATTTTTCTAATAACCAAAAAATGCCACAACACCATTTTGTCAATTTTTTTGTTTATTGGAAGAACAAAAAAAAAAATTGAAATACGTTTAGGATTTTTCTAGGGGTCAAAAGTGAGAAAAAAAAATGATCTCGTCTCTTACATCTTGCTGAATCTTTTCTTTGTGAGCAGTTGCCTTTTGTTTTTCATCATTAGCCCTGAGAACTTGCGTCTCGATACAGGCCAATACAGTCTGGCATGTTTCTCCCCACGTTGCCAATGTTTCTGCGACTGCTCGAGCATCAGCGGGTGTTACATCGCGACCAAGACCCGCATAATCGACCTCGAGTTGTGAATTTTTCTGATCTAATTTACCATGAATAATATCCGCGTAAACAGCCTCGATAATTAAATCTTCAAGATCTCGGACATTTTTTATATCCAATTCCTCGAGGAGTATCGAGTAAGGGATGCATTTTGTTTTTTCCGCGAGTGTGACGATCGTGAGATGTTGCAATTTTGTCTTTTGAATAAGTGTGAGATCCAAGAATTTTTCTTTATTTTCTAAATATTGTTTGTACGTTCCATAAGCGAATAAATTTAAAGTATTCCAATAAACTTCGTGCGGGCCATTTTCTAATTCTTTTATATTGGGCATGTCGAGCAATTCACCAAAAACATGAACTCCCGGCGTTTCAATTGCTTGTTTTATCAATTCGAGAGCTGCTGCGCCTTTCGCAGTTTTTGCCAAAAGAACAAATTGCTCGAGTGGATTATTCGATGATTTTTCCGTCGTTGAATTATTGGCAGCGGGACTCTCGGCTGTTGCTGGGCCTGTCATGGTTGATTGACTGTAAATTAACAAATAAAATACTTTGAATTTTTCATTTTTATTGATTTTTACGAATTATTTTCTATTTTTTCAATTAAAAAATTTTCGATCGCTTTATTATTATTATCATCCCTTGTTCGTAAAGCGGAAAATATTGAATAATCGTACCGATGCTCGGACACGTACCAGTCTTTGAACACAAATCTCCATATTTATACTTAATCAAAAAAATGTAATGTTTGAAAACGAAAATTAAGACTTGAAATCGTATCTAAAATTATTAATTGATGTGCCGAAAGAAAACGTAATAAATTTCATTGATGAATTATACAAAAATTAATAGATCTTTTCATCGAGCACGCTTTAATATCGAACTAGAAAATTTCGATAACTTCCGAACATTTTCAAAATATTCAAATTATCATCGAATGTATGCCGCCATTTTGAATTAACAGCATTCCGGAAGAGCAACAATGCAGGGGTGCTTTTAATGACAAACAACAAATAGCACCACGATTGTTTGTCATTGATGCATTAATTAAAATTACATAGAATAAAGAGGGCTCAATATTCTATTTTAAGTTTCAAATTTGAGTGTTATAATTATGTTTCGCGAATTATTCAAATTTCAATTTTCTCACGCGCCAGTACAGACAAAACGGCTCATGCGCATTTACGACACAGCAACCGGACATTTTTTCCAAATATAATTATCACAATTTTGAGACTTTTAGCAAGTAATTTAGCGTGAAAATCACACGAAACATTTTTTTTTGTAAGGCCAAAATGCTTGTTGCTTACTGAATGAGGAAGCAAAAGTGAAAAAGGTTAAAGGTGAACGTAATAAATTCTTGGTAAATGCATCAAATTCATCAAACTTATAAAATTCTCATACACGGACAATACGACTCGTGATGTAAAAAAATTTATGTTTCGAATACTCACTTTTATTTTGAAGTAAATATTAAATAATATCGTACACTAAGACACTAAACAGAATTTCCCTGCGTAATACAACTGGCACGACTAACCACTAACGACTGACAGTGGCATGAAGCATAGAATTAAGTTTATACGTCTCGTCGCGAAAATTCATCCTACAGCGCTGCTCTCTGGGTTATATGATACTTTTTCCAGTAAACTAGGCAAGCCGCTCGCAGCAGTCGGTACAATCAAAACGAGATCTCGCTTGTACCGATTTTAGATACAGTATTTGGGTTAGATGAATACAAAAGTTATGAGAAATTAATGAAATTTTGATTTTTCGGGTGGAAAATCACTGTCTGCGCGTCTAGAAAACGGTACTGAATGTTTAAAGAAATTAACTAAGCTCCCATCGAGGGGCAGGACGATTTAAAAAAACGCTTTTTAGACGTTTAAGAAAAATTTTAGAGCTCGCAGCACATAAATTGTTCGAAATCGCGATAAGGAAGAATAAGAGCTGTCACTTTCAACCCTTATACTGACAAGTCGTCTCTTTTAATCCCTTTTGTGAATGAGTAATTGAAAATTGACGGACATGTCTCATAATATCGAATATCAAGCAAAAAAAAAAACACATGAGTCAAGCAGAGCTTGAAATGAATAAATGAATATTCGATCAAACTCCTTTTGCCGTTGGAAAAAGCCATTTTGTTAATTTTATAGCGATGACCAAGAATAAAAGCGTGTGGGTTCGAACTTATATGCGAGTTGATTACCTACTGTAGTTTCTTGCACACACAAACATCGATAAGATTGTATTGTACGAGCTTATAAAATCAATTATGCAATTTGTGATTGAACCAGCGTGACTTATTGCGATTGAGTCTCAGCAATAAGACGAATCTCTCGTGCTGTTCAATCGCTATACAGTGAGTTATCCGGCTGGTTGTGCGAAAACAAAACGATCAGTTTGTTTTAGTGATGAAAGAAAACGGAGAAACAAAAGACTGAGAATAAACATTGATAAAGAAAAAGACCGGAAGTCGTGGTGAACAATGTGATTTTGTGTGGATTTGATTCGCGAAAAATTATGTGGTAAATTATTTAGTATTTATTGTACTCCATTTTGTTGGACGTGTCGTTTTTTTACAGATTAGCAAAGTTCTATTTGCTAAATAGCTGATAATATTTAATCAGAAAGAGAAATCGCGTTTTAATAAACAAGAAAAATCGTCATTGAAATACTCGTCGATAATTATTTTTCATCGAGACGATTTCCAGCCGGCGATAAAGATGATTCCATCTTTAACACTGTTGGTACTGAGAGTTTCGTTAGGCACAGTGGACTGTACAATCGAAAATAAAATATTTCCGTTCTACGATTCACACGAATATTCAAAGTTTAATGAATTTCCAAAAAACCATTTCGAGCCAAATACTTTTTTGGACCATAAACAAATGTTCTCTGCTCAACGGCCACTCGATTGGAATTCACAATTCCAACCAGCTGCCAGCAGTATGACGTCTAACTTACCGATTTCCTTGCCTGTGAATTATCGTTCGATGGCTAAGCAGCTCCCTGACTCTCTGGAATCGAAAAAACGGACACGTAGAGCTTCACCCGATAATATAGAAAATTCCAACTCAAAAATTTCACAATCGAACTTTTACCCCAGAGCGGTCAATTCAATTTACAAAAATGCCCAAAATTTACAAACTATAAAGGGCCCATCTGGCAATAATATGACGAAACGATTGATCGAAAATATAAATGACAACGAGGTCAAGAAAAAACTGGCTGGGGAAATGATTAAATCATCAGGATCCTCGAGAGATCCCAGATTGGACGATCGGTATGAAAATGGGCAATTCGCAAAGCCTGCAATTAAACTCTCTAATGATTTTTCTAAATCCAACAAAGTCCCAAAAGTTTTCTTCGATAAAATATCAAATTCCGAATCAACGATGCAACGAAAAAAGTCTCATTCCATACCGATCAATTCATTGAATGAAAAACGTCAACATCGACGATCTGTAATCGCGTCATCGAGCGATAAAATCATGGAATCGTCGATTAAAAATGGGCCAGACAAGTCTATGAAAGAGATTGACGAGAAAATTAAAATGGATAAAGAAATCGGTAAATCATCAAGTAAATTATCAGGCAAATTTACGAAATTAAATCCTGAGAATGCTGGAGGCCTGCCAGGTATTAATTTTAATGCCAAGAAAAAATCATCGAGTCATCTTAAGCGAGAAATCTTGGTCAAGGATAATTTTGAAAATGCTACTTTTCATCCTGACCTTATCCTTTTCGATCCTGCTGACCGGATGTACCAAATACCGGAAATGAAAATCGAATCAGACGATAAAAATATTATCGATATGGATACAGCTGAGGATTATTCAAAGGAAAATCGACAACCAGTTAAACCGCTCAAAGTTAACTCTGAAGAATTGCCCAGAGCGATGAACCACTCGAAATTGATTCCTCATCGTCTCACTAAAAATCGGCAAAATGTCAATCTCGAGACTAGAAAACTATTTATAAGAAAAGATTAAAAAATATATTATTAAATCAAATAAACTTTTATGATATTTCATTAAGGGGTTAACAACTGGCAAAAATTAATGTATAGAAAAATTGTCAATAAAAATATTAATAAAAATAAAAATTTCCAAGACAAAATTTGTGATAATTTATCTGAAATTTCGACATGTTTGGAAACTCATGAAAATAATTCTGATAATTATTATTAATCCTCTTGTTTTGTGTGTCGAATTTTTTTTGTCATTGTTGCAAAAGCTTGAAAAATAGTCGATGAACGAGAAAGGCCCCTCCACCCCTTCACCATTGTCTGCTATAATTATAGATTTATTTCATAATATTACACCAACAACTATTATTGAATTTTTATAATAATAATTCCTTATCGTGTTAAAAATGCGAATAAACACTTATTTGATAATATATAATTATATGTATAATGTGTTATTATTATTATTATTATTTTTATCATTATTATTATTATTATTATTATTATTATGTCTTATAGTTAATATATAAATAGTCTAGAGATGTGGGGATGCGCGCTCGAGATTATAATGCCGATCTACCGATCGTCCTCATATATCTCCACTCATTCATTGTTTATTTATTTCTTACCTCAGCTTCGTTATCGCATAGAGGTGGATCCGCGATGGGCAAATTTGTTTTTATTTTTATTTATTTTTTTTCAAATTCTGTTCTCGCTCAGTTTTCGTGGGGTGAATTAGTCAAATGATATTTATATCTCTGTCTCATTCGTCGATACGTGGAATGCATAATTAGGTTAAAATTTTCGTAAGTCGTTCGTAATAATGCGATATGAAATATTTTTTTAACTCGCCACCTCGATCGAGCAAAAATCGTAACGATGAAAATATTAAAAATTGTCGCTATAAAGCCTCGTGAGAGTTTCTACCTTGAAACGAGAAATAATAAAAAGAAAACCTTCGTGAGAGAAAAATCTGTCGATCAAAAACGAATGGTAAAAAAAAAAAAATTAATTTAAAAAATCTACTTCTCGATATGTGTTGGACGAATGACAATTTTTGTCACAACATAGTCATACTTTTTTTTTGCTTATTCTTTTTTTTTTTTTAAAGGCCATTCTGATCTTGCAAATTTTGATGCTGATCTGTATATAAATATATGATAATTTTTTTTTTTTTTCTTTTAATATGATGATATGACGATCGCATGAAAAATTTACACCAGCGACGTATTGTCGAGGATATTTAAACTTTAGACGGAAAAATGTTACGTGCTCATTTAAACGTTTGTCACATGTCAAAGGTCAATATTACCTGTCACTTTTTATATTTTCACGCTAATATTTCGTATTATATTTTATATCGATAATTTACAAGACAATAAGTACTATTGTAGCTTAGATGAAAATCTGTTTATTGCCGAGCCTCAGATGGTCAATAACTGGTGCATCAATATTTTTCATACACAATTTTAAAAAATTTGTAAAATTTTAAAGAAATGAAAAAAAAAAATTATAATAATAACTTTATGAATTTTGGCAGTGTAGATTTTCATGATTGATGGTTTGCTACTCTTTTACCGAACTGACAAATTATTCCCAAAATGAATATTTCACGTATACTCGTCATTAATAAAATCTCGCGTCATTGACAAAAAAAAAAAAGAAAAAAAAACCAAATCTGAGGTCTCGACAATTGAGGTATTTGTGACGTAATTCGGTCATTCACGCTCGTACGACCATTTTTTTTTTTTTCGTTAAATTTGTTTTTTTTTTCATACCTTAGCATTAACAGTTTATTTCTTCATTTCCCCCTCTTTTTTTTTCTTTTGAATTTCTTAACTACCCAGAATTGTTTATTTTTCATTAAGTCGAAGACATGTTATTTTTTTTTTTTTTTTTCTTTCTTTCTTTTTATGTATTTGTATTCGTTTTGTACTTGTACTGTTCAGCAAGGCAGCGTGTTGCACTTTGTTACTTTTATCTTAATTTTTTTTTTTTTTTTTTTTTTTTTATACTTTTGTTTTCATTATTTTATTTATTTGTATTTGTCGGTTCGCAAAAATGTGCACGAAAGATCAACACGATCACGACGACATACGCATTTATTTACCACAGATTTTTTTTTTTTTTCTATTTTAAACTTTTGTCTTAGTTTTTATTTATTTTTGTGTGTTTTTTTTTTCGATTGAGACGGTTAACAAGTTCGGGCTTTTCGGATGGATCGCAGGATGGGACGCGATCGTAATAAAATGTATTTTTTTTTTCTACCCCCACCCACCCCCCACCCCCCCCCCCCCCGTCTCTTCATCGCTGCTTCTCGATTCAAGAGTACTGAAAAAGTACACTTTGTGCGCCGACCCTTCCAAATATTTCTTACTATGTTTTGTTTTCCCTCGTTTTTTTTTTTTTTTTTTTTTGTTTTTACGGTAAATCGTACAAGATAAATTGTACACACTAATTACAAACCATTATTTTTTTTTTTCGTTCAATTGGCTGGAATCGATATTTCACAATTCATGTTTGAAAAACGGCTGATAACAAAAATCATTCCGAATAAGAACATTTTTCAGTTTATTTTCGTTTGTTTTTATCCATATATATATGTATATATATATATATATATATTGTTTTATTATTATTATTTATTTTTTTTCATTCGATATACCCAATATTCACAAGTACCCGCTCACGTAGATATACATTTAGAGCATATAAAACCATCACAATTGTGCAAATGGAGGTTTACAATAAAATGCGCGGCGCACTTAAATCTCTTCGACACGAGAGGACGTTATCGTTGAATATTTTTGTTTTTTTTTTTTTTTCTCTCATCTTCACAAGATTTATGGCGTGACGGTGAATTAATTTTTCAAAACAAACATAAACATCAATAATAATTGCAATATAATATGATAGCATAATAATAATAATAATAATAATAATGATAAGTAATCGACAAGTTCTCATAAACATATTTCAACAATCACTTTGAGAACTGACTTACTATAGTATGAATATAATAATAATAATAATAATAGTAATAATAATAGTAATAATAATAGTAATAATAATAATAATAATAATAATAATAATAAAAAGAGAACCAAGAAGGAAGATATACCTTAAGGGAATATGCCTATATAATTATATTTAATATTTATAGATATGTATATACGTATGTACATAAAAAATTAACATAACGCTTTGACGTCACGTTCATCATATCGTACATGTTGGATAGACTGATTACAATTGAAACTCTCCCTTCTCACCTCGTTTCAATACAATTGCAAAGTAAACAAACGTGTTTGTAAAATAGATCATATTGCCATTGAAAAATAATAATAATAATAATAATAATAATAATAGTAATAATAATAATTAAAATATTGTATTATTCACACGTATGCGAGGGATTTTTTTTCGTACACCCGATACATATATGTGTGAAACGTATCAGAAAGATCATTAGAAACAAACAGCAAAAAAAAAAAAAAAAACTGCAACTCGATAGTATTAAGCAGTGTAATAAATTGGTAATAAACAAGTTGGGAGTAATTACGTGTTAACGTAACGTTATAAAACGTATTTTATGTAAACAATCGTTATTATAACGATGATATGACGGAGTGCACATTAAGAAGGAATATAGTACAGTAATAATAATAATAATAATAATAATAATAATAATAATAATAGACGCGTCAACTGAGATTTGTCCTTTTTGCTTTTTTTTTTGTATAATTAATACAATAAGAGGACGAGGAAAAAGTAATAATGTACGTAATTCTCAATAATGCAAAGTACGTCACATTTTTCAAGCTTTTATCATCGAGAGAAATGGATTTGTATGAATTAAGGAAAAATTATTGTCATTAAAGAAAAATATTTTAATGGCAAATTTGGGAAAATTTTAATGAAATTTTATTGATTGCCATAAATTTAATTCCATTTAGGTGGAATTAAAAAAAAAAAAAAAAAAACTCTAATTAAACACGTCAATTAATGAATTAATGAAGTGTTAAAAAATAATTGATAAATCCTTTTTTCTCGATGTCAGTCAACGTTACATGAAAAACTTAATCTACTTCAATTGCGCCTGATATAAATGAAAAAAAAAAAATAGTTTTTATATTTCTTAATTTTTCATCCCCATAAAAAATTTCGCAGCACAAATATGACAAACAGAGCAAATTTTTTGCTACGACGCTCGTTGCAATGAAGCGACAAACAATCGGATCTTTTTTGTTTTTAGTTTTTTTTTTTTTTTTTTTTAGCCATAATTAATCGTACATATAAAAAATCGTCGCGGTCAACGAGTCGTACATGAGAGTCACAATTTTCTTAAACTCTCGATACACCGAGAAATGCAACACCAAAAGTTTATATGATCGTTCGGAAAAACACGTAACACTCACTTAATCAGCTAACGCGATAAATCCTTGCGAGTACGAACCTTTGGTCCATTCTTCACAAAAAGTTGAAAAAATTGAAGAAAAAAAAAAATAATCACATTTTGCCAACTCTCATGATACTTTCCATCGTCAAAAATGTCACATCGATTTCGAAATTTGGTCAATATACGATTGGCAACGTCGAGATAAACCATTAAATTTAATTTTTCTCATCTCAAGGGGAAAATTTGCGTCAAGTTAAAACGTCGCTTTTACACATTCCGAGCCTTTTATTTATTCCTCACAATTACCATAGCGATTGATTATCGATAGACAGTAGTGATCGTTATTATTATTATTATTAAAATACAAAAGAAAAAAAAAATTTTGTGTTGCAATTTTCCCTTCCAATAAATTTAAAAACTTTCCATAACAATTAATTTATACTTAAGGTTCGTATTTAATATTAATTATGGCACGATATAAATATTATATTTAAAGTCTTTTTGAAGACATAATAAAAATAAATCTAAGTAGTCTTTCTCCTATGTGTTCGACAATTTAGCCGCAATTTTCTTCACGTAAATTACAATCCCTAAAACTTTTTTCATTTCGAAGACAATTTCTTTCTTTCTCGTTACTTTTTTTTAATTATTATTTTTTTTTTTTTTTGCCTTCCCTTTCTATGCTATATCCGCGGTTCCAGCTTGTCCCCTCTTCGTCATAGTTTGTTTCCCTTTAATTTTTTGTCTTTTTTGAAAATAATTTTTCTTGTTTTTTTACTCATCTCTCAAATTTATTTTTAACTTTATCAAAAAACCCCGACGTGTTCAATAGAGAAAAGATTCGTGACGTTCTCGAGATCGCGAAATGTCGAGGATTAAAATTTGTCCGAAAAACGACGTGACGAAGTTTTTGCTGGACGAAAATTTTTCCCGATCGGCAGATCGACGACAAGAACGTTAAACGATTTTTCAATATTCTTTGGTAAAACAATATCACATGAACAACAAAAAAAACTTTAAAACCAATCAAAATAAAAAATTAAAAAAAAAAAACAATCTAATCAGTCGATATATATTCGTTCCTCTCAATCAGGAACAGAAGAAAAAAAAAAAAAAAACAAAACGAATATGGAAACAAGTTATAACTTTATAAATTTCCCCTTAATTAAAATGACGTTTCTTTTTCTTCTCTCTTTCATTTTAATTATATTAAAGAAAAAAATAAAAATAATAATCAGCCTTCTCGAAAGTAAATTCAAACGTATTACGTCACAGCGCTAAGAAAAATTAAATTGAGCTCTTTTTCCCCACCCCCCAGTCGTCGACTCAAAAAATGCAAAATTTATCGAAACTCAGAGCAATTATCCAGTCCATCCCCTCCCCACCCACCCCCTTTTATATAAACATCGTGCATTATCGTGGAAGGAAATTTTTTTTGGAAGTAGAAAATTCGTACTAACTATGTATCTAATCGGTCAGTTACATGGAAGAAGATTGTCGAAAATTCGGCAGTTATCTCTCCGACCGAATTATGTGCCAAAAAAAAAAAAAAAAAAAAAAAAAAAAAAAAAAAAAAAAAACAAAAATTATCCCTGATTCCCGGTAAATTTTCTCCGAGAAAAATTCGAGACTTAATGAATGAAACGAAGAAAAAATAAAATCAAAGAAAACATGGCAAATCGTGAGATATCGAGAGGCTTTGCCCATTTATTCACTTTCGCCAATTATCAACAAAATGGCGCTTCGATCTCCCATTCTGAATTCGTTTTCTCTCTCTCTCTCTCCCTCTTTATACTTCTTATCGATATTTCTATTGTATTTATGTACATTTTATGATATACAAGAGTGCAAATAAAAATAGATAGTTTAAAATATTTGTTTTTTCCTCCCTTCCCTCAGACTCGCGTACGGCGTACAAGAACCAAAAAAAAAAAAAAATCAAACCCACGCATCGAAATTCGCAAAATGCATCATTCTTTCCTGTTTTAATATTAATCATCCCTACGAAAATGCTAAATCGCCGAATTTTTTTCTCATCCCCCTCCCCTCGGAGAATACACACCCCTATTCGTGGCTACGTTTTCTGGACAGATGTAGCAAAGTACTTTATTTTTTTTTTAAATTTTTTTTTATATCTTTTAATGTCTTCTTTCGAACAAGTGTTGGCACATTAGAATAAATTTTATCATCTTTTTTTTTTTTTTTTTTTTCGTATTTTGCCTCGTTCTGATTGAGAAAAAAAAAAAAAAGTTTCTTTTTTCAACAGATTTCGAAGCGCTCGCACCCCAGAAAGATATGTCAATTAAACCTGCAACTGTGGCCATGGGAATTTTTCGCGACAGCTGATCATGTCCCCTTAAAACACTCGTCGTCCGAGACGAAAATTTAACAATAATCGAATTAACAAGAAAAAAAAATAGTCATTTTTTTTTTTTTTACTTTGGCATCGCGACACTTTTTTTTATTAATTTTGAGCTAAAAAAAAAACGCTCCTAGTTCGAGTGGAAGAAAAAAATATCCCTCAAACATACGTACAATTTAATACTGATTCGGCACGTTTGGCCGCATAACGTGCGAGATTCTACAGAATTAACTTACGAAATTTGGAAAAAGGAAAATCACATTTTCGATTAAAAAAAAAATATATATATATATCAATAATAACAATAATAATAATAATAATAATTTCAAAAAAATAATTTTTTTCTCTAAATGTTTCAGTCCGATCAGCTGCCGCTCACTCCCACGTCAGCTCGAGTCATTTTAATCACGATGAAAGGTTTTTCGTGTCGCCATTATGAACTAACTCTCACAACACTAAACATTCATGTATTTTGTTATTTTTTTTCCGTATACGTTTTATTTTTTTTGTTTGTTTTTTTTTTTCGAATCAACATTCGCAATTTCGCGTCTGGTATACCGAATGAAGAACATCACAGAATTTCCCAATATCGTAATTAATTTTTTGTTTTACTTCCCCCCATATTTTTTTCGTTCCTCCCTTTTGGAGTAAATTGTTTTTTTTTCTTTCATTTTTTTTTTTTGTTTTTTCTTCTCGCGTCGTTCGACACATAATGTGGAATAATGCATCACGTATTTCTTCTTGGCTGTTTTCGCAAATATATATTTTTATATTTGCCCCTCACTTATCACAGAATTACAGAAGTTTCCGAAAATGACTAGGTTCAATTTTTACGATCGATATACATATATATGCACAATTGTATATATATATGTATACACACACACACATATATATATCTTCCGATCAATGACCGAAAAATCAATTTTTCATTTCTTCCATTTTTTTTGTTTTTTTTTTTTTGTTTCTCATGTAAATAAATAACATTACGAACGAACGACTTTTTTTTTTTTTTCTTCTTCTTCTTCTTCTTCCTCATTTCAGTCAGTTATCCACATTATGTTCGTACAACGCCCTCGAATGAATATAGAATTTTTATTCTTTTTTTTCTTCTTCTTCTTCTCTCTCTACACTTACAATTTATATATGAACGTTAAAAAGTCCAATTTGACACAAATACTTTTGCATTTCCGCAAAGTGAAGAACAACCTCGGGAAGACGCCTAATTCTAAAATCGTATAATTTTGTTTATTTTTTTTCGTTTTTTTTTTACGGTATACTTCGTGATTAGAGGATATGTCAAAAAATCTTTCACCCCCTCCTCTTGCTCTCTCTCTCTCTTTATCCGGTCTAACTGTCGCTAAAAAGACCTTTTTTACTTCTTTCCCATTTTTTTTTCTCCCCATTTCTCCTACGCTCACTACGAAATCTAAGATACATTTAAGTTGTTGCATCTTTGTTTTTGTTTTTTTTTTTTTTTTTTATTTCTCTTAATAATTTGTACTTGCTCGTTTAGTTATAATGGCTCTTGTTTCTCCCCCTCGTAGCTTACGAATAAAACATTGATTTTTGTTTTAGTTTTTTTTTAAACATTTCTACACTGAGTTTCAAACCTGAATACGTCGAATGATGATTTTTTTTTAGGCTTTTATTTTTGTTTTTTTTTTTCGTTTTTTTTTTTCTTTAATTTTTACCTTGTACAACGTTTTGTTTTTTTTTTCTTTAATTCTTTCACTTTTTTTTTTTTTTTGTCTTTACGATCGTACGCTTGGAGAGCAGGATAGTGGAAGGCACGCGTGATGGTAAACTGCGAACGGATTTCATAACTGATCTGATGATTATGAGGGATCACTTCCGGCGAGGGAAACAAAAAAAATTAACGCGCTTTTCGGACTTTTCAATTTAAATTTTCGCAAAAAAAAAAACGGAAACAAAAAAAAATTATCCTCTATTATTACGACGCGATTAATGAAAATGCGAAAAAGAAAATTTATTTAACGCTCAAAGTTGCGAAAATCAAAATCACCATCCGCTCAATCTAAATCGATCGTCATACGATTTTTTAATATTGCACACTAGCCAATAATCAGAAGAAAAAAAAAAAAAAAACGAAATAGACAAAAAGAAAGAAAAAAAAAATCGAACAGAGCGAATTTGGGAAAAAATTAAATACATCTTTAGTTCCGTCAGTGTTTTTTTTTTTTTTTTTTTTGGTTTTTTTTCCACCGTCCGGCTCGCCAATAAATTTCAGGATAGAACGACATTCTGAAAATCGTTTCGCGACAGGATTACGCGTGGAGGCGCCCCTACCCCCCCACCCCCCTACTTTAAACAACGCCAATGCACGACGATCCCGTGATACATCGATAACCCGAAAAATAGAAATATACTGAATGTTTGTTTTTATCATTTTTCTGCCGACGAACCAATATTGTTATTATGTATTATTATTATTATTATTATTATTATTATTTTTTATTTTTTTTTCGTTTATCTACGTTAGAAAATTATGAAGTCACATTCCAACTGCTTAGTGTCGCCCAAAGGTGGATTCTTATAAAATTCTGATCGAGGAATAATATCGTCGTCATTTAGGGTTATCGTTAAGAATATAATATATCTATTTACACAGTTGAAAATATCGTGTTATTATTTTTTGTTTTTTTTTTCTTCTTTTTGTGTTTTTCATCTTTCTTTAAAGAGTTAAAAATATAGTCTGTACTTTGCGTGATGGACCGTTTTATGGTTTTTATTTTTTATTTATTATTATTATTATTATTATTATTATTATATATATATATATATATATATATATATATATTTTTTTTTTTTTTTTTTTACACGTTTCAAGAGGAAACACATATATCCTCTCTTGATACCCCATTAATCTTCTCTTAAGTGTCACCCATGGAAATAATTTATACGGAAAATATAAGAAAAATATATGAAATATAAGAGGGGCGAAAAATTCAATTTTTCACACATATTTCATATATCTGCGAAATACATCAAATATATTTCACATATATATATATATATATATATATATGCATATATATATACATATATTTCGAAATATATTTTTGCATATATATAGATATATATATATATCCGTTTGTTTGCCCATTGAAGTGATTGTGATTTTTTGTTCTCTTCTTTCCTATTTCACTCACTCTTTATTCTCTTTGTCGCGAAACTTTGTTGAATTTGAGCACATCAGATTTCGTAATTGAATTTATTATTATTATTATTATTATTATTATTATTTCTTTTTTTTTACTTTATCGTATTTTTTTTTTCTTTGTTTCTTCACTTAGGCCTAAGAAGACGATAATTGTTATCCCCCAAAAAATTTCATTTCACTTATTAATTATAAACGCTCGTCGTGTTTTGTTTGTTTGTTTGTTTGTTTGTTTGTTTTTTTGTTTTCACACATACGCCGCGGATATGTGAGACATATATGAACATGCATGTATATATATACATATATATATATATATACGTATACAGCCACATATATTAAAATATATGCGTGTGTATATCTATATATATATATATATTCATTAATACATGAGCGTTGGCGTAAACGCTCTTTTTCTCGCCGCTCTTAAAAGTTTTCCTCCCTCCCTCCCTGCCTCCCTCCCTTCCTCATTTTCTATCATTGACATTTATTTTCCTCTGTTTCTTCTTTCCCTTTTTTTTTTTCTCGTTGACCCGCATATAGTCTGCCTGCGTTAATTTATTTACGTGGTTTTTTTTTATCCCCACTCTAATTCTTTTTTTTCATGTCTTTTTTGGTTGACAAAAAGTGTCCTAATTATTTTTTATGACAACGCGCCACAAGTAATTATATATATATATATATATATATATGAAGCACTTGAAACACCATCAAAATTTGAAGAAAAAAAAGGAAATTGTCAAATTTTTCTTCTCCTTTTTTTCCATTTCTTTTTTTATTTTTTTCAAAAATTCTTCCTAAATATTCTCATTTGCCGGCTGAGAGCAAAATTGGAATGTTTCCGAATGGGGTTACGTTTGGTTAAGCTTATCAATTAACGAAAATTTTTCATTAAAAATTTCTCAGTCGATTTAGTTTCCATTATTCTTTGGATTTAGCGCAGTCTTGACGAAAATAAAACAAAAAAATAAAAATAAAAATAATAATAAAAAAAAAAAAAACCGTAAATTTCTTCTTCGTTTTTTTTTTTTTTTTTTTTTTTAACCATTGCCGCGAGTAGCTAATTTTCGATGATTCACACAGGCCGACCGAGTCGGGTTTTAATTATACGCATGAAGATATAATATTAAATATATTCGTTATACATTTCCGGTCAACGCACCTACCCTCGTAATGAACGAACAGAGTCCTCGTGTCTGGAGCAAAAGGATCAATTTTTTTCCTCTCTCTCTCTCTCTCTCTCTCCTTCTCTTTTTCTTACACAATCCTGCACATATTTAATCCACAATTTCCAAATCGGAAGTGCAGCTGCCATTTTTAATTATGTATGTATTTATGTATGTATGTATGTATGTATTATTATTATTATTTTAACGTTTTAAAAGAAAAACGTTTCTTTTTTTTTTTTTTTTTTTGTTTTTTTTCATGAAAACATTATTAGTTTTCCCCCCATTATTAATAAAATAGCCGATTTAACGATAATCAGCCAGTGACATTTGGTCGTTACAAAAGTCTCGATTGTTATTATTTTTATGATAATAATTGTAGCTCGCAAGGGTGTAATGTGGAGCATCTTTGTAAAAATTATTTATGTCGTTGATGCTGCAATTGTTGTTGTTGTTGTTGTTGTTGTTATTGTTGTTGTTATTCGTATATTTGTTGTCGCCATCACGATAGCACCACCATTTTCATTGTGGCTGTTGCTGCATCTGCGGATGCTGAGCGAGAACATTTTTAATCGCTGATGTTTTTAACAGCCTCTTGAGCATACCACTTGAGCCACGATGCTGAAGACTTTTGTGTGTCGTTAATGAATTTTTTGTTCTATAACGACGATTACAAAATTCACAAACGTAAAGTGTATTTGATTGCTCGTGTTTGTCCTGAAAGTGCCGTTTGAGCGAATAATAACAGGAAAAACTACGTCGACAGTAGGGACACTCCTGGGGCTCGTTAATACCGCCCGCGGTTGGCGGTGGCATCCGGTACACGGCAGCGGGAGGCGTCGTAGGTGGATGCATCCCATTGCCCGTACCTGCAAAATACATTACCATTTTTCTTTTCTACACTTTTATCAATTTTACGAGCATTGGAAAAAAAATAAAAAAAATAATAATATATAATATATAATATATAATATATAATATATAATATATAATATATAATATATAATATATAATATATAATATATAATATATAATATATAATATATAATATATAATATATAATATATTAAACAAAAAAAAATAAACGTAGAATACGCCATTTTTTTTTGTCTTTTTTTTTCAACATTATTTACGGATCAGGGTGACCCATGGAATTTTTTTTACACTTGAGATTATGTTGAATTTCGACATTCTGCTATACAAGTTGATTAATTTTATGAAAAAGATGCGAAAAAAAAAATTACAGTTGACTATCTCGTGAGTCGATGGCATCTTAAAAATGCTTTCGTGTTTTTTTCGTTTTTTTTTGAGAAAAACATTGTAGTATTTTGAATGAAAATTTAATACAAACCAATGGAAAAGTGTACAAAAAATATTTTTCAAAAAATTGATAATTGAACTCAAGCGAATAAACGAGAAAATATGAAAATTATTTTCGTTTCGATTGAGTAGAAAAAATTTTGTGCAAGGAATTAAAAATATTTGTAATTGAAGAATAATTATCGTTCATGCAATTGAAAAGTTGGCACATTGGTGTGTTAATTATATTATTTAATTAACATATGAAATTGTAAAATTGATTTTATTTATAATAAAGAGGAATCAAGAAATTTCAGTTGGGACGTTTAGAAAGTGGGTACGAAATTGTTATCATGCCTTTTTTTTTTTTTTTTTTTTTTTTTTTTTTTTTTTTTTTTTTTTTTTTTTTTAATGCAATGTTAAATCGTGCACGATGAATGAAAAAAAATTAGAAAGAGCGAGAGAGAGAGAGAGAGAGAGAGTGAATGAGTCAAGTTTGTAGAATTGTCAGTAACAAATCGATCCGGATAATTATAATCGTGACAGGCTGCAAGGTTAATTAAAACGAACATGCACACAACACCAAACATTAAAAGCCCAACATATATGATAACATAACAAAAAGCAACTGAGAACGTCAATAATAATGATAATAACAATAATAATAATAATGACAATAACAATAATAATAATAATAATAATAATCAAATAAATTAATTGTAAGGATCGGATTAAACAATGTAAAAAATAGGCGAGAGGAGTGGAATTTGAGTTAGCATTTCGGGAGCCTAAAGCATGATCGGTACGATTGGTTTATTTTTATTTTCTATTATTATTATTATTATTATTATCTTTGATAGTATCCATTTGCTTCCTTTAATGAGAAAAGATAAGCCCTATTATCCTACTGGCTCGGTTACTCCGCCATTAATGAGAGTGTTCTCTCGTATACAGGCGCGAAATAATAGCCTAATTTTTGCAGATTTATTGGAGGATCGAGAGTCGACATATTCGCTCCGACATGATTTCGATTAGTGCGCATATATATATTTATATATATATATATTTATATATATATAATATATATATATATATATATTATACATATTATATATATATATCTATATATCTATATATGTATGTATATTATACGTACAACACCAGATTGATAACTCATCACGTTCGGGATTATAAGTATCATATCATTCTGACATTCCACAAAACGCGAGCTTTTCCTATTAATTAACCCATGCATGCATTACGAGGATAAAAATATTTTATAAATAAAAAAAAACAGAACGGAAAAAGGTGAAGTAAAGATATAGCACTGACAGCCCCTTCGCATCACTTCCATTCACGAAAGTATAAAACGTGTGGAATTATGAGAGAATAAAATCATCGAGAAAACATAATTTATTTCATTTAAAATAAAAAATTTCATGTGGCGAAAAAAAAAACATTGTAACGATTGAATAAAATTTATCATGGTTGATATTGTGCAATTTGCAATTTAGCCAAATGAATTTTATTCAATAGAAAAAAAAAATCCTTTGACTCGAAATTTATGAAAAATGAGGAAAATTCGTTTTTCGTCTCGAGTGGGTTAGCGAACGAGGCTGGAATTGGATCTTGTATCGGTTAGTCGTTCATGCACTTTCTGCTGGTGAAATGCGAGAAAATCATTTATCCAAAATATATTATGAGGAAAAAACAATTTTGAGAAGTAGTTTGATAGATATTAGAGAGAAAAAAAAAGAGATATTAAAGCGCCGAAGGAGAGGAAATAGAAATTTCAATCGCGTGCACTGTAAAAAATCCGGTATTAATATCAACAGTATGACTCGACACTGACGATAATTTTAATAGCCGCTTGTACACCAGCTGGTGCAAATCTTCATAACCTAAAAATTTTCAAAACGATTTTTCTCCATGAAAATTAAATGAAATTGAATGATTTTTTTTGTTGCCTTATCCCTGCCACAATTGTGCATGGATTGCCAAAAAAATAATTCATTTTCATTCGCTCGAATCTCAAGAAAAATCCGTTTAAAATCTCGAGGTGGAAGAATGAGCGAGTTTCACCGCCATAAAGAGCATCAATATTGAGGTTACGTCAGTCAATCCTAGGCCGATAAAACAGATGCCTATGTACATTTCTACAGTAACACCGCAAACTTTTCAAAAATTCCCAATGACAAGTGTACCTGTTTTAATTGACCTCTGAGTCTTTTTACATGGTTTTTGAGACGCCAGATTTTTTACCGTGTAAATTATAAGAGAGGAAAAAAGAAGAGGTGATCGTTTGGGTAAAGAATGAGAGAGAGAATCCAAATTGAAGAAGAAAAATAAAAACAATATGGAGATTGAAAAAGAAAACAAAAAAAAAAAAAAGAAAATTAAAGAAAAACCGTTTGTTTTTGTTGTTGTTTTTTGTTTTAAGTTTCGTGTGCGTGGTCCCTACCTTATCTAAACCTTCAAAAGAACTTAATGTCAATGTCGCCAGGTCTGCTCTTATGATAGGTATAGATATGGGTCATCAGGGAGTTTCGGGAGCAGTAGACTCGCTCGCAGATGACACATCGGTATTCCTCCTGTCGTTCGGCGTGCTTGTCGGCAACATGACGTTTCAGCGATGCTTTGCTGCAAAGCACCTTGCCACACAGTTGGCAGGTGAACAGCTTCTTGGCAGACGGTGTGTTCAGCGAGTTCAAGGTCAGCCCTGGCATTGAGGCGAGCACTGAAACACAACAATGCACCTCATGCAACACACCCCACACTTACCTACCACCAAAACTCTCCTGACACATTTTATATCTTTTTTTCCTCTCTCTCTCGCTCTCTCGCTCTCTCTCTCTCTCTCTCTCTTGTCCATCTAACATTATTTTTCTTTTTCGTATTTTTCAATCATCATTTGCTATGAAAATTTATTCCCTATGTCGTATAATTCTGTCCTGTATAATAATATCGCCTATTCGATTTTCTACCCCTAATTATTATTATTATTATTTTTTTCACAAATCCTAAAAACTCTCAGCAATTTTTTTTTTTTTTTTCTTTCTTTTTCTTCAAGCAATTCAAGAAATATGCCTCGTTGAAAAAAAAATTGTGAACGAATTAATTTCTTCGCGGATAAATATATAAATGAAAAGAAAAAATAATACACGACAGGGCTTAACGACGCGATCTCTTAGATTTTTTTTTCATTCATCTCGCTATTGGATGAATTTTTATACAAATGACGAGATCTCGTCTAGTAAAAAAAAAAAAAAACTCGCAATTATTGCAGGGAATATCGTTCTCGTTCTTACATAAGAAGCGGTTTATAAATCACGAGTATAAAAGAGATCTTGGTCTCGTGGTCGTATCTCGGGATGAATTAAACGTCAATATGCAGAAAAAGAAGAGAAAAGCTTGAAAAATAAACAAAATTAAAAAAATTAAATAAACGTCTCAGTTATTCAGCCGAATGTTTTTCGTGTGTATGAATCGTCGTAAGGGAGAAAAGAAAAAAAAAAAAGGGACCGGAAGGAAGAAAAGAAAACGGGATCGCTCGTCGTACATTTGCAACTCTCCGAGGGCGCTTAAAAAAAAAGAAAATATTTCTTTTTTTTTTTTTTTTTAATTATTATATATCTTTTTATCTTTGCGTGCCAACCAGCTCGAATAGTGGATGATAAACTGGGGGCAGTAATAAAAAAGAAAAAAAACAAGGTCGAGGCCATTCATTTTCTTTCAAAATTGCTCTTTATCCAATTTCTCGAGTTTTTCCCCACCCCCACTCGTGTTTTTTTTTTTTTTCTCATCTGTGTCTCATTAAACTTCAGGGGCGAGAGAAATTGTGGGAGCGTCGACGTATAGAAAATAAAAAGGGTGACGAAGCCAGAAGATTCAATGAGGGGGTTGGTTTTTCTTTTGTTACAGGCTGGGTGATGAAAGAATTTGAAAAAAAAAAAAAAAAAAAAAATGTTTCAATCAAAGAACACGTCGCTTTACACCACGAGCATTATTATAGTCTCGTAAGTAGTGATATTTTTTTATTCGTAGATTATGGAAATGTGCGCGTGTATATTTGTGTGTGCACACACACACACACACACACACACAAAAACAAACATGAAAAAAAAAATGAGGGGAGTACGATTGGAGCGAAGGAATTGTAAAGGAAGGCAAAAAAAAAATTGTTATAAAAAAGAAATGAATAATCGATAGAAAGAAGAGAAGAGAACGACGCAATGCAAAACTGAGCTTCTCATAAAACAGTGTATATATATATATATATATATATATATATATATATATCTTGATATTTATATATCTCGTTAAGAAAGGCTTAACAGTTGCCATTTTTATACTCTATATATATATATATATATATATATATATATATATATATATAGATATATATTGCGAGGGCTCAACAAAAGACGACGAGGGATACACTGAGCATTCGGGGTAGACACTTAAAGCATGCAATTTGAGAATGAAATATAACGCGAGAGCGCCAGTGTATCTCTATATGCTGGCAAAGAGAGCTCAGAAGCTACGCGACGTTTAAACGTCTTAAAAAAAAAATATATATATTTTTCAGGCTCTTCGCAATTATGCGAAATTCAATTAACGAAATACACGATTATCTAGCGCGTGCGGTTACTTTTTCTTTTCATATATAATAATAATGATAATAATGATGATAATAATAATAATAATAATAATAGTAATAATAATACATATAAATATGTATATAAATAATAAAATATATGATAGCATACATTTTTTATTTTATACATACACAAATATATATTTTTATTATTTTTATAGAGTTGGGCATCATTTTGAGGGATGAGAATATTGACAAAAGAGTGTCAAGCAGCTACGCAATGTCTCGAGATGATCGATCTTGGATGGTGAAATTTTTTATTCTCGTCATTTTTTATGCCCGAGGCTCGTAAAGTTTTTTTGTTTTTAATTTATTTTTGTTTCAAATAAATTTGTTTGGTGTTTATTTTTTAACGAGAAATTGCGTTGATGCAGAAATAAAGAGAAAGAGAGAGAGAGAGAGAGAGAGATTTGTACTGGGGTGAAGAAATGATAAAAATGTATACGATTGCAAAAATGTCTAAAGATTTGATGATAACGCAATGACGAGAGGGGGAATAAAATGGTTATCTATATAGTGGAGTTGCATTCGACCCTCTCAGTTCTCGAATAGAAGACGATTTAAAAATGAGCTGCATAATATCGACGATATTTTTTTTTTTTTTTTGTTGTTTTTTTTTTTTAATCGATGCTATAATTCGACGCGTACCAGAGGACTCTCGATGACCAAGATTTTTTTCAATTAAGGGATTTCGATAATGAACGCGTGAAACGCAAAATGGCATTTTTACTCGTGTGTAGTTAGGATTTTATGGCTGACGTCACAGTAGGAACAAAACACATTAACAGTGAGATCGATCTTACTTGATTGAACAAACTTACCTTTCGCCTGAAAATTTATTATCAACTTAATATATAATTTATGCATAATAAAACAATTTTTTCAACCCTGAAATCGAACAATTTTTGGCCAATGTAATTTTTTGACATTTTTAATTTTCGTCACGATCGCTTAAAAAATTTAAATAAGGGCAAAAAGTATTTAGGGCTCCCTTATGTATTTTTTTTTAAATTAACGAAAGACATTTTGCAAATTAAAAAGCTTCGGAAAAATTGATTGCCAAATATTGTATAACGATAACATGAAAAATAATTATCACAGATTTCAATGTTAAATGTACGTTTTTTTTTTTTTCATGAGGATGCGATAGGTATCTAAAAACAAATGAAAAGACAACGAAGTTATTAAACCAAATAGTACATTTCATGTCATATAAAAATGAAAATATATTAAAATGCATTTGACATAGCTTAAAAAATAATAATAATAATAATAATAATAATAATAATAATAATAGATAATAGATAATCATAATAGTCATCAATAAATATATACTATAACCAGAACACCTTGGCAGATAACAAATAATAAGTAAGCAAGATAACGTAACCATCGTTTTGTTTGTGTTGTTTTCTTCTTCGTAATTATTTTTCTATACTTTTCGAAATGTATGCGCGAGCAACGATTTTATAATGAATTATTTCAGACTTTTTTTCCAATGCCAAAGATTTGTCATAAATTTTTTTTCATCTATCTCTTAAATTCGAGAAATATAATTTTAATAAATTCGATCGACTCTATATATATATATATATATATATATATATATGTAAATTATAAATTTTTCAACTATTCATTTTCGCGGCAGGTACCAATGTATTTTCTGCTCTCTGTGATCTTTCTATATCTCACGACGTTATTTCGCGACATATTTATGTTATATGATATAATATAGGCGCAATATGGTAGCATAATCAAAGTATTAAGACCTATCCATGTATTTTATTTTTAAACTATTGTACGAACATGTGCTGTATTTTTTAATTGTTGTTGTTGTTTTTGTTTTTTTGTTTTTTTTTTCTTTCTTTCTTTTGCTTGTTTTTCATTCTGTAATTATAGTATCGTAGAGAAGAAAAAAAAATCCTATTACATATTTTGTTGATATTGATTATATGTGAAATAAACTGTATGTGTATTTGTGTACGTGCTTATGACCCTTGACCATTTATTTGCGCGTGAGCGTGAATGAGCAAAAAAAATCGCACTCTCTCTCTCCCTCCCTCTCTCTCTCTCTCTCTCTCTTTCTCCACATACCTATATATACGCTTTTAATATTCGAGAAACGGTTTTGTGTCGCGGTTATCGAGTTTCCTGCATACCCCTTTCGTTTTTCCCCCCTTCCCCTTACCCTTCCCCCCCCCCCACATATTTTGTAAAAATTGCACAACGCAAAATGCCTTTTTCGCAAGCTTTTTTCACTCTTCATTTTTTTTTTTTGTTTAAACTTAATCATTGGGGATACTTTCCCCGATTTTACTAACATTTTGGTAACATCAGTCAAATATTTCAATCAGTCCAATAAGAATATTTAATGTCGACTAATTAAAGAATAAAAAGGCGAATCAGTCAAATTCAGTCAGACACCGATTTTTTTTTTTTTTTTTCTTTATCGCGTGTGGCCATTTTAACACGTTTTTTTTTTTTTTTACAGGTACGATTTCAATTGTTTTCTTTATTTTTTATTTTCATTATTTTTAAGAAAGTCGAGCCCGCAGCCAATATAAATATTTATATATCTTTATCTGTATATATAATATATATTTCTTTTTTTTTTTTTTTTTTTTTTTTAATATACAAGCCAACTTTTGGCTATTTTTGTCCCTTTCAATAGTCTCAAAAACCAAATTCAGTCTTTCCACGAAACGAAAAAAAAAAGCAGGCTACGATCCTTGGCTCACGACTCGGCCAACTCTACAATAAAAATTCTCTCCCTCTCTCTCTCTCTCTCTATCTCTATCTCTTTCTCTATTCCTTTCTCAGCCTCGAGATTTTACACGAACAAGACGCAAATCCGATATCTCGTTATGGCGTTAATCCATTTTTATTTTTCAATTACGCTTGCCTCACTAAATTCGTGTAATCAGTAAAAACGTTATCAATAATAACGAGAATAAAAAAATAGTGAAAAAAAATAAAAAAAAATAAAATGAAAATGAGAAAAAAAAGAAAAAGAAAAATAATCAAATAAACTCTACGAATATATTTATCATACGCAATTAAATATTCCTCAATTTTTATATTAATTTCATTAATAATTTATTATTCTCATAAAATCCGTCGCCCACGTGAACGGGCTGACAAATAATTCGCGTATTTGGCCATTTTTACAGTAGTCACAAGTCAATTTGTTTCAGGGATTGGATAAGGGCGCGGGGAGAGGGGCAAGAGGGGTTGTTTTTTTTTTAATTTCGGGAGGGGCGGGAAGGGGGTGGGGGGAGGGAAGATATTCTACACTTAAATATTATCAATATCAGTTCTTTCGCGCCTTTGACTACTATAAAACTGTTATTCATCTTTTATTCCCGTAATTTAAAGCTTCTTTCTTCATCATCATCTTAATTTTTTCGCTCCGAGTTATCGAGACCCAGATATTATCATCTTGTATATCCTTTGTATAATATTTATATATCATTCTCGCTCGGTACTGACGAGTATTGGATACTTTTTTTTTTTTTTTTTTCACCAAATCTCTTCGTTCGATTCACCCGTGTCTTTTTTTTTTTGCCAAAATTAAAAAATTAAAAAAGAAAAAAAAAGAATAATAACGAAAAATAAATCGCCATTTTAGCACAAATCTGGTATCACACACCGGTTTGAATAATAAATTTCTCGCGATATATTAAATATATATGCTCAATGTGTGTTAGCCTCGAGAGAAAAAATTAAAAAAAAAAATTAAAAAAAAAAATAATGTTCTAATCGGAGCGCTCAATTGAACATAATCTATAATTTAATCTATCATAGCCTAGCCATAAATTAATGTATTAACGCGTGTCTGTCTTTGTGTACATTTTTTTTGTTTGTGTTATTATATGTATATATATATATGTATATGTATATATATATATAGATATATATACTTGTATCTCGTGTTTTTCAATATAATGATGCACAAGTATTGGTGTATTTTCTGTAAAATATAATATATGTCGTATGTAATTTTATGTTTCTCATGGGCTGATTTTTTTTTTTTTTTTTTTTTTTCATATCCAGCATTTTTTTTTTCATACGATTAGTCGCTAAGACAGGAGCCTAAGCTGTCGGTGAGTTTGTCGATCGGATCTCAAAAGCCCCCTTGATTTACGCAATGAAAAAAAAAAAAATGAAAATTACTATTTTGTAAAAATTTGTAAATTTATCGATCTATTTGTTTTTTTTTAACTCTATTTGCCAATATATTGGACAATTGTGATGAAAGTTTACAGCGACGATCAAGGCGGCTCCAAAAACGGTTTCTTATGAAAGTTCTACTAAAATATAATATATATATATGTATATATATATATATATATATATATATATATGTGTGTGTGTATGCAGTTCAGTTATATTATGTTTATGCGGCTATTCACTATATTTCGGTACACGAGAATTTATCTGTCAGTATCGATGGACCGTTTTTATTATTTTCTTTTTTTTTCTCCTCTTCCTCGTCTTATTATGTTAAACTGGGCAAAGATTTCTCACGTTTAATTGTATGTGCAATATTTGTGAACTGGTATAATTATGGGCTGATACGAGTGTCGATAACAGTAATGGAAATTCTTAACGCGCTCTCTTGCTCCTCTGTACACGTAAATTTCTCCCGAACAATAAAAAAAAAAAAAAAAAAAAAAAATATTACACGAGCATCTCGGTTGATAGAAAAATCTAAACGATACGAAAATATTGTGCGAAACAATTTGCGCAAAAAAAAAAAATCCATTTTTTTCACATTTAAATAGAGCGATAACACATAACTATAAAAAATTAGAACAATTGTGTTTTATATAATATTAATAATAATTATAATAATAATGATGTAAGGTACTTTATGTAAAGCCCGGTACACGCAACTCATGAATTAAATGCGCCTCCAAGAAATATATATCCTCGTTAAAGCATTTTTTTTTTTTTCATTTTTTGTTTTTTCATATGGAATGAATATATTAAAGATAAATAAAATATATATGCGGCGTGATGGAAAATTCAAACGTTTTTGTACGCAACTTTTTTTTTGTTTTGTTTTAACTTTAGATGAATTTTCGCCACGAGTAATAATAATCATGAAATATAAGATTTTACTTAATTAAATTTACTTGAATTTTTTTGTTTACTTGAAAAAATAAAAACTAAAGAATAAATCGAAAATTGAGACTAATTATTTGATAAAATCAACTCTGGCCTTTTCTCGATCACTCCGCATATCTTAATATATTATATCATTGCATCTCGAATTTTCGATGTAACGCGAAGCGACAACGTTAACCGACACAAAAAAAATACAACTATTTCGGAGAAACAAAAATTAATTAATTATCCCGAATTGTTTATTTGGGCAAAAAAAAACTAAATTCAATCTAACCCCAAAAATTGTATAACACACAAGATACGTTGCAGCTTCGCGATAAAATCGTTTTCTTTTTTTAATATTTTCGCGCCTGTTAAATAATTAATATATATATTTTCATCGCACTTTTTTTTTTTTTTTTCTTTCACATTATATACTTTAAGTCTCGAAACAATAATAATTTAAAAAAATCTTAAGTCTTGTAAGCAAATAATTTTTGTTTCGTTTCGTACAGTCTTTTAACGTGTGTGTGTGTGTGTGTGCGTGTGGTTGTGTTTTTCTTTACATCTTCCTAAAAGTTAGTTGGACGATGGCGTCTTCGACACCTGGAAGTTATCATTTCAATTTCTTTTTTTTCCCCCTCTCATTCTTGCTCTCGTTCATTTTCATAACCCTCATCACTTTCTCATTTTAACTGGGCCTAACTAATAGTTCGTGGTTTTTTTTTTTTTTTTTCTCTTTTTTTTAGCCACGTCCTATAACACTTCGTTCTTATTTAATAACTGGCTTGGCTCTCCCTCACACGGGCAAACCTCGCACTATATCGCGAACACTGTACATCGTTTTTTTTTTTTTCATTTTTTTTTTTTTTTTTTTTATTACACGGGAAAAATAAAAGTAATAAAAATTGAATTGAGAAATGTCACGGTCACGTGCTCTCGTGTGTCTTTTGCACGTTGAACGAGGATTTTTTTTTTTTTTTGACACGCACACTGATCCAATTAAGGATTCGTGACGATTTGACGAATGTCGAATAATAATAATAATAATAATAATAATATCGAGAAACAGCCCTTGCGGGAATTTTCTCGAGCCTGCTGGACCAAATTTCTAATCTGTACTTTGTAACAAATTCCAGTGAGCCACCCCCAAAAATTTACTCCCTTTCGCTCTCGTCTCTCGTTACACATTTTTGGAAGCACTTTTTTTTTTTTTCAAAATCGTTACGTTCCCTCGATTCTGGCACTTTGAGGGGAGGAAAAAACTTGATCATCACTGGCTGGAGACGCGCTGGGAACGATCCGAGAGGACGAAGACGAATTTTCATCCATTTCGAATTTTTTAAGTTTTTTTTTGTTTCTCTTTTCGTTTTTTTTTTTCATTTTCTATAAAAAAATCTATCCAGGCTTTAAAATTCGTCTCGTAATATTTTCTATTTCTGCCTACGATGATAAATGCTCTTGTGATTATTGAGGCTGTTAAGCGTTCGAAAAACTTTGTTGCACAGAACGCAAAGAGCGCTGTTCAATGGCTGAAAGTGTTGCTGCTCCTTGTGACGTTTTAAAGTTAATTTTGTCGACAAAGTTTTGCCGCATACGTCACAGGTGTAACATATTCCTGGGGGTAAAAGGCTGTTGTGCAATGGATGGGATAATCGCATTGCCAGTATCGCCGATTGCGGACCTTTACAATTATTATTATTATTTTTTTCACGCGATCAATAGAGATAATTTTAGTGAGATAATTTTTTCATATATTCAGGGATGATTTTTTTTTTTTTCACGTTTGTGAATATTTTTTCCCGAGATGTTTAATTAATTTTCAATCATGTTTAAATTATTTTATCATTCAACGACAATTTTGAGATTTTTTTTCAAATCCCATTGTCGTCGTGTTTTTTTTTTTCATTTTTTTCATTTTTTTAGTTGTCAAAAAATTTGATAAATATTTTTGCAGGCAAAAAAAAAAAAAAAAAGTGTAAACCAAGCACCAGTTCATGACGAAACCCAATTGTTTTTTTTTTTTCATTTTCGATTTTTTTTTTTCGTTTTAAAAATAATATCCGTTTACGAACCAATTGACGTGGAGGAGGCGAACACACAGAGAGAGAGCGAGCCACGTGTGGATGGACCCCCAGCGAAAATCCATTCGTGAAGGTAGTAGTAGTAGGTACACACAGAACAATGACGAACCAGAGCACGTATAGCCGAGCGAGCGGGACCGGGAACAAACAAGAACAAAGATACGGCTGCCATTAATATTGTGGACACATTAGTACGATCCTGGTATTTTCTATACAAAAGCAATTCGGTCTTTGGGATGGTAGGATGGATTGATGGGGGAAAAAAAAAAATTCGAATGTCATTTGTTGGATATTACTGACCGTGCCTTGGCAATTATTCGTCTACTTTTGCAGCAACAATTGGAGGGGTGTGATAGGAAATTATTGTGATAATTGGCGATGTGGGGAGCGAAGGAAAGTAGGGGGGGGGAGGGACCAATTTTACAAAATTCTCCATTTATTTATTTTTCTCTCGTATTTATTTATTATTACTTTTTTTTTTTTTGCTTTTCAATACCTCTTTCACAATTCGGTGACATCGGCCAAATTGACACTCGAATATGAGGTGAGAGAGATAGAGAGAGATAGAGAGAGAGAGAGAGAAAGAGAAATAGAGATTTAATTTTTTTTTTTTTTTTTTTTCCATCTCTATTATCACGAGAATGAGGGCTCTTGCGGGGGCTCTGGTTTGTCATTGATCATGGTAATACGAGTATCGTGTCAGCGATAACCGATCACTCTCGGGGAGACACACATTACTCTTTTTTTTTTTTTTTTTTTAATAATAATATTTTTTTTTAATAATAATATTATTACACATCGTTGAAAATAAAATTCCCCCCGCATTTGAAGAACAAAATATATTTTCTCACTCAGTCGTATTTCGAGACAATTTTTTGTTTCTTTTTTTTCTTTTTTTTTTTTAAATCCATATCGAAAATATATTGAACATTGAACGTTTATAAAATAATATAAAATAGGAGCCTCTCGGAATACGACTGATCACAGAATAATAAACAAAAAAAAATGATGATGATAATAAAAAAATATATATATATATTTAAAGTTCAGATTGAAATGAGAAAAAAATGAAGTTTCTTTCAACATACCATTCTCAATGCTTCCCCGGACGTGGACGAGTCTAATGAGGAAAACTATAGTAGCAGTAGCAGCAGTATATATATATATATATATGTATATATGTATATATATGTAGATACATGTATATATATGTATATATATGTATATATGTATATATATGTATATATATGTATATATGTATATATATGTAACGAAATTTTCGAGGCTTGTGGAGATATTAGACATGTCAAAATATCGAGCTTAGTATTATTATTATTATTAATAGATACAACCATTCGATTTTACAAAATTCATCACTTACAAAAGCAACAAATTTTCAAGAGCAAAAAAAATCATTTTTAGATGAAGGAAAGTTAAAACACGCTATTAAAAAAAAATAATAATAAGATTTTAAGGGCTCAAAAAAATTCCATTTTTCTCCCCAAATGACTGGTAGGACTAAAAAGTCATAAATCGAAGTTTATCTTGCTATTGGACGGAATAAAATATATACATATTTCTTTTTCAAAAGCCTATAGGAGTTACAGAGGGCTGAAATTTGACAAATAATCATCTCTTATCGCCTGCAATAAAATGTGATGATGGCAGAGGAATTAAAAAAATTTGGTGCTGAATCTCAAGGTGATAATGAGTTAAATATATATATATATTTAACTCATCACGACCATACGACCATTTGATAAGTGAGATTTTTGGAATTTGTACGAAAATCGCAGAGGTGTGGGTGTAATGCCAAATTTATTGACAATTTGTACTTTGTATCGTTCGAGCATCGAAGGAACTCACGAAGAGTTCACTATATATATATATTTAAAATATATGCAGAGAGTTCAAGTCACCTAAAATTGGACAAGTGGAACGATCGATCGCTACACTCTCGTTTATATTCGATTACAGACTATAAACCATTTTTCATCGTCTCGTGTCTCATCGTCCTGATTATATTGACGACAATGAATCGGTTTTATTTTTTTTTTATTTTCATTTTTTTTTTAGTTCAAATTAATCGTCATGTGTATCAATGAATGTGTGGATTAAATAGAGAGAAAAAAATCTTTTATTCAACATAAATAATGGCGAACAATGTGCGCGTGAAATTACAATGGAAATGCATTATCCTGGACCCTCCCAAAAAAAGAACGAAGATGTATATATATATATATATATATATATATATATATATATATACTACTAGTAGTTTACTATTTTTGATAAAAAATATATTATGCCTTAAAACTCAGGTATAAAAAGTATCTATTTACAGCGTCAAGCGATTTTACAACCATAAATTGTTTCTCGGTTTTCGCCAAAATTTCATATATACTATATATGTATATTAATGGTATATACAACACTCGCAGGTTGCGATGCCGCTTTTACCGCGAGATGCGATTTCGCGTTTGCACAACTTCGCATCCTCTAGGATTTCATTACAAATAGTGAGTCCTTTTTGGATATATATATATATATATATATATATATATATATATATATATATATATATATATATAACGTTACAGAGAGATCGAGAGAAACAAATGATAACACGACACTGGAATCGTCTCCCTAATTCTTTGCAAATCCGATAACGTAGAGACACAATATATATATATATATATGCATACTTTTTATTTCCTTTTTTGTTTCAGTGATTTTTTGCAAATATCACAATTAAATCGTCTCTCTCGCTCTCTGTAATTTATATAATTTTTTTTTTTTCATTGATCACAGAAAGCCTGCGTGATTTTGTATCAATCCTGGACATAATTGCTTGTGAGAATTTCAAATTATGACAAATTAAAATAATTATTTATTTATCAAGATTTTTTTTTTTTTCAATAAATTAATTTGAAAATATTTTTTTTTTTAATAAATTAATTTGAAAATATTTTTTTTTTTAATAAAATAATTTGAAAATAATTATTTTGTAAGAAAATTATTTTTCAATGATTTATTTTTTCTATTTGAATGGACAAATCTCTATTATCACGTAATTTTGTCCCTTGGCTTGTCTATGGTGTCGTATAGATATTTGGGATAATTAAATATTCGATACTGGAGATACAATAAATGTCACTCGGAAATTATGAGATGATTCTCTATCGGCGCCCTTTTGCAGTCTGGAATTGCTCCAGCTGAAATACTTTTTTTTTTTTTTTTTTTTTTTTTCGTGAATGATTTTTCCTTCTCTTTTTAGCTCGGTACAGGAACTTCCCGTGCTTTTGACTCACGCTTGGGAAGCGCGAGAAAAAGTATCTATTTTTACATACGTTAGGGTGGTAAATTTTTTTTCTTCATTTTTTGTTATTGTTTTTCTTTTTTTTTTAATAACTTAAATTTCTACACCCGGGCCGACGAAACAACACGGGGCCTCGTTGCGCAACGATTAATATAAATTTGTTGATAATAATAATAATAATAATAATAATAATAATAATAATATATATATAATAATGATAATAATAATTGTAATAAATGTTTGCATAAAATATGAAAGTTAAAAACGATACATCTTTAACAAGACCATACAAAAAATATCCATGAAGAATAAATTAATTGTAATACGATTTGATAGAAATAGAAAAATAAAAGTATAAAAAATAAAACAAGATAATGAAGAAATATTGAAATATATATATATATATATATTTTTTTTCGTACAAGTCAATATGTATTTGAGAAACTTTGAGGAAAAGAAAAAGAAGAAAAAAAAAGTACTTGGCCGATTCCCGAAAGGCTCGTGAGTCCTTGTATAATTATTGATGTTAAAGTAGGATGCATTGAGGATACTTAACGTTTAAATTTTTATGCAAGAATCGACAAAAATTCGATAAAAATTGGTTGAAGTTTATGATTTTATTTATTTATTTTTTTAAATATTTATGCCTCCTCGAAGTCTTTATATCACATTGGCAGCGTTTCAAGGCCATTGAATGACCATTTTGATAAGTACAATCTCCCAAAAAATATTCTCCAGGCCAAAACTTCGAAAAAAAAAAAAAAACTGTTGAATAAATAATTTCTAAAAAATAGGTAAACAAATTTGTTAACTTCAAATGCTTAGTTTGACAATTTTTTAGCAGTGTTATTATTAACAATGAATATTTTTTAACTAATTTTCAATATGGTTGATTTTCACCTTATCGTAAAATACTCGAAAAAAAAAAATGTGAACAAAAACAAAAAAACTTTTCATTGTATTTTAATACGCGAAGCATCCTCAAAAACATTTAGGTACATCGAATATTAACCTAAGAAAAAATAAAAATAAAACCAAAAACTAAAAAAAAAAAATAAACAAAAAAGTGTGTGAAATTTGCCATCTCGAAACGATTCCCAAGTGGTCAATGCGTAACTCTCAAATCCCCGATCTAAAATTTATGTATATAATCCACATACACGATAGCCTCGATTGCAAAAAATCCTCTGATCACCGCGATCGTCAAGACTGAACGCAATTTTTAATGATCATTATTTATATACAAAAAAAAAATAAAAACAACCTAAAAATTATTATCCTTAATTAATATGAATTAATTGAACTTGTTTAATACAATCAGGACACTCTAGCTTTGTCGTCATCGTCGCTTTCTCGTATTTTCTTTTTTGTCGCCCTCACTCGAACTTTACGAAAAGAAAAAAAAAAAACAAAAAGCAACAAAAAAATTCCACCATTTTCTCCCTTTTATATAAAACGTTTTTTTTTCAATTTTTCGTAATAACCTTACGAACTTTCGAATCTCTTTTGATTTTTTTTTCTTTTTTATCAAGTTGGCAATTGGCAGTAACAATTGCAAATTATCGAAATTACAATTCATTGTTTATTGTGATGTTGATCTTTGATCTTTGACCTTGAATTTTTCATGGAATAAATGTTGAGCAATTTCTCACAATTTTCAACCCAATCGTGAGTGTTGTTGTTGATTGTAAGATCTTTCCTGTTGTTGTTGTTGTTGTTGTTGTTGTTGTTGTTGTTGTTGTTGTTGTTGTTGCTGTTGCTGCTGTTGTTGTTGTTGTTGTTGTTGTTCCCTGTGTTCTCTCTCACGTTGTTGCACCTGCTCCTCCTTCCTTTGTTGTTCGATTTTACCATGCTGACGATGGTAGATGCTCTTGTGATTCCTCAGACTGTTGAGACTGGAGTAAACCCTCTTGCAGATGTTACAGATCGGTTCCTTGCTCGGCCTCGTATGAACGTTCTGTATGTGTCGCTTCAAGCGTGTTAGAGAGGTCAGATTTTTGTTGCACGGCTCACATCGAAACTCATCAGTCGTGCTGGTACGGGGCAACAGACCTGGCGGCAGAACCAGACGCAGATGGGTTACTTTTTCGTGTTCTGTGTGTTGCTCGTCGGGGTTTTTAATTTTTTTTTTTTTAATTTTTGATTTTTTTTTTCAACAGGCTTTATTTAGCACGCCATTAAAAGCGATTGCGTTCACTGCATGTTTTGGTTTTTTTTTTTTGTTTTGTTTTTTTTTTTTATATATTGTTTTTCTTGCCAATGGTAAATATCTCATCGCCTCCTCCACATGACACTCGGTTATAACAAACCAACCCTTTTACCACAACTTCTTTCCGTGAGATGACGTTTTTGTGTCTCTCTTTCTCTTTCTTTCTCTCTCTCTCTCTCTCTCTCGCTCGCCTGATCCCCTTTTTTTTTGCTTTTTTTTTCAATGATTTTGCCACCGTCACCCCAGAAGCCGTGCTCGATCGTTTTTATCTAGATAATTTTTTTTCTTTTTTTTTTTTTTTTTTTTTGCTTGCTATACAGGATGCCAGGTTGATATGCAGAACCACTTGCTTCCGTTGTTTTTGTTCGTGTGTGTCGCTGTGTGTGTGTGTGTGTGTTTTGTTAATTTTAACCTTGCAATGATTAAAATGTTTGTCAAAAATATTAAGATAAAAATTTAAGTACACTTTTGGCACTTTGGCAAAAATCTATTTTGTTTTGTTTTTTTTTTTTTTGACAAATGTCTGACTTGATTCAATGATTTTTAAACAAAAGAGATAAAAAAGCCAAACAGACATTTATATTTTTTTTTTTGGCAATTTAGCGAGCAGAAAAAAATTAATGACACTTTTATTGGTCACGAAAATTTAAGACTTGCTGACGAAAAAAATTTCAATGACCCAAATATTTATCATGTTTTATTTTAATCCACTTTCGCCATATTACGGACAAATTCAAAATTAATACTTTCCAAACCAAAAACAAAAGAACATTTCTGTGTGACTAGCGAGGCAAAAAAAAAAAAAAAAAATGATTACGAACGTAAAAGAGACATGTTTGAAAACGTTTAATCGAGTACTGAATCAGTGGAAAAAAAAAGCAAACATTATTGACTAAACTGAGCCCACGAATTGTAAAACATTTATCAATTCCAACAACAACAAAAAAAAAACAAAAAAAATGCCATTATCCTCAACATATATTTATCGTAAAAAATACATGTGGATGATGAAATTTTTTTTTTTTTTTAGCAAGGCAAAGCTGCTCATTGACACTTTGTGAAGTTTGATTTGTTCAATAATTTTTTTTTTTTTTTTATCAGTCCAAGGCGAGTGGAGTAAACGTGTATGTGTGTGTGTGTGTGTCAGTGCCAGTGTAATAATTTATTTAATTTTTTTTTTTATAGCGTATAAGTAGAGTGCAAGCAAATCCAATAGTCCAGCGATCGATCGAGAGCGATGACGTTAGTGTTCGATACACCAGATGTATCCGTGTTGATGCATATTATTTACAGCAGTAGGATAGTAGAAATAGACTTAAATACGTGATAAATAGTACAGAAGGTGTATATATATATATATATATATATATGTATAATAAATATATATATATATATATATATATTAATAATAATAAATGTATATACAGATGAATTGTATGATCTGTTTTGATGAACTGATGCGATGAAGCGGATTCTCAGAGTATTTTTCGTATATATATATATATGCAATCGGGGCTTAAAAGAAAATTATTCTGATGCTATACAACGAGAGTTGCATACGGGGATAATGAAACTTTGGCGAATTCATGATTATCGAATCTCTTTTTTCATATATATATTTTTTTCAACCCCCCAACCCTAGGTGTTTGATTATTTTTGTTCCTAAATTATTTAATACGTTGAATGAAATTCACTAAATAGTCAATTGTGGGAAATGAAGGTAACGATTTTTATTTAAAAATCGTTTATCAGCAAAGACGAAAGAAAAAAATGAATTTTCAATTATTTCTCATTTCAAAGTTTCACAATATTTTATTTTTCTCCTTCAATGACACACGAATATTTCATATTACACTGGTAAACTGTAACTAGACTCTCTATGTACTATATGTACGATTTTTTTTAATTTTTTTTTTCAATTGCTTAGTAAGATACAATAAATAGTAACAAATTATACAGATATATCAGGTAGTCTCTACCTTTTGTTTGTATTTAGTATTTGGTGAAGCTTATCAGTCAGTTAATAACGCGCACATTGAACGTTATTTTTCTGGTATTTCTGTAATTATCATTGTATTTTTTTTTTTTTCTTTACCGATCTTTGTGTGTTGCGCGAGAAAATTGGCGAATAATTTTTCAATATTAGAATATTTTTTTTAATACGATAATGCATCACTTAAAAAACCATCAGTGTCATTGGTTCGTTTGTGAATGATAAAAAATAAAAATAATAACAATAATAATAATGATTTTCCATTAATCGTTCGCTCATCTTTTATAAAGTGTAATCGTGTCGCGAGATCGGTTTAAAAAATATTTTCACTCAATTTGTGAAAAGAAATTTTTTGACCTGAGCTTTCAATGGAAAATCGACACAAAGAGGATAAGATCGTTATTAGAATTGCCGATATTTCGAGCGATTTCAATAAGTGACCTCGCAATGGGCCTCGTGATCCTTTCTCTCCTTTCTCGCGTGATACTGACTCTTGTGACTGACAAGACTATTTCGAGACTTGTAACTTCTGCCACACTGATCGCATGCCAATGATTGTGGCACATAAAAATGAGTATCGGCAAGATGTCGTTGCAATGACCAGGCTCGTGAAAAAGTTTTTTGACAAAATTTGCAATAAGTTCCACTGACATTGGTTCGATTATATTTGAGTTCATTATTCGTTACCGATCTTCGTCCGATTTCACGTAATTTCATGCGAGGCTGATCAAGTCTCGTCGGATTATTTGGATTACCGATCAAGGAGGAGCATCGAATATCGTTTGAAGTACCGATCGTTACATTACTCATACGTCCAAGTGTCTCTTGAGTCTCGACATGATCGTAACGATTTTCAATATGTTGCGAAATCGAGTCATTTTGTTTTTCACCAATACCGATTCCATGAACATTTTTGTAATCCTCATCGGTAACATTATCCAACAGGCATGATTCAAAATCATCAACGACGTTTGATTTTGGTGATAATGGCTCTGCTTTCAGTGCTATCTGATCGTTAATCTCATCGAGAAGATCGATCATTGGAAAGTCCTGATGATTTCGTTGAGAAACGTTCGTCATCATGTACTCGAGTGGATCGTTTGGTCGTTTACGATGATGAGAAGGTTTAGCTGTTGTCGTACCAATTATTTTGTAGTTTTTATTTGATTTATCCTCATCATTATTATCATTATTATCATCATCATCATTGTCATTTTCATCACCATCACCATCATCATCGTCATCACCATCACCATCGTCATCATCATCACCATCATCGTCATCTTCCTCGTTCCTTTCGTCACGTTGATCGCCCGCATGGCAGATCTCCCCGGACGTTATGGCGGATCGCCAACCCCCGTCCTCCTCGGCGACCTCCCGGTCTGCAACCAAAGAGGATGGGGGGGCTGAGTCCAACACCAGTTTCGCAAACATCGCAGCTATACCGTCATCCACATAAAAGTAACGAACTTACAACAACAACAAAAACCCCCCACGACGCGATTTTTTTTTTATCCATACACGTATTAAAATATTCCACCCCGACCCACCCCCACCCCATCCCCCCAGATGCAACAAAAAAGGGATGGAAAAAAAATACACGCAACTAAAGCTCGAAGTTAATGACTAACAAAATTCAAACTTTTCATTCGGTCAAAGTGTAAACAGGGGAGCGGGGCGCGGGGGGTCATCAAAATTCTGCACAAAAAGAGATCTGGATTTTTTACGAGGTACGAGGGGGGGGGGGGGGGGGGGTGTCGAGGAGACAGAAGGACCTAAAAGAGTCCTAGCCAAAAAGATATTCATCCCTCTCACTGTAACTCGTGCAAAACTGACAACCCCTTTCTTACAGGGACTGAAAACTCATCACAGATTCCAAAATATTCATTAGGATCATCAACCAGCGACGGGGAGAGGTGGAGGGGGGGTGGGGGGTGGGGTGGGGATGTTTGTCAATTTTGTTTGTGTTGGGCAAATCTCGTGTATTTTTAAATGAGTCGCGTTCATGATGACGACAAGTGTCATTGAAATGAAAAAAAAAAAAAAAACAAAATCAATGCAGCGGAGGGATGAATTTGAATCCAGGGAGGATCAATCCAGTCAGGAAGAAGGTAAAATGAGTAGATAAAAAAAAAACGAGTTACTCTGGTTGATATTATGGGAACATTCCTGTTGAATGCGAAAGGTCTGCAGGTGGAGTGAAATGGCTCAGGGAGGGGGTGAAAGATCGAGGTGGCAAAGGGGTGAGAGCATCGGAGGGTTGTTTATATTGCTGAGCAAGGGCGCTAACCGATGAAAGAGCGAGTGACGTTAGGTGAGAAATTCTTCTCGGGGCATCGGAGTGAAGCTCTTGGAAACTCCACCTCGACTATGCTGTACATCGCGGTGGGTTAAGGGGGGGCGTCAGCGTATGAGTGAGGGGAGGGGCGGAGGGGATGCTCACTCATAAAAGGCCTATAATAACGCCCGTGCAGATGGGATGTCAATACAGCGAGGCAAAATCCAAAGCCCAGAGAGCTCAGAGTGAGAGCGAGGGGGGTTGGGAGAGACAGAGAGAGAGAGAGAGAGGGGGGGGGGGGGATGAAGAACCGAAGAACCGAGAGAGTCGTGGTTCTTTGCGGGATTTTACCCGGCCGCGGTTACCCTGGCAACTCCTCCCAAGAGGGGAAGTCCGCGTGCTCGCGAGAACCCCCCCAAAAACTCTCGCGACGAGACGGATGAGAGCAAGAGAGAAGAAATGATCGCTGACGGGGGTGGAATAGCTACGTATTATTCTTAATAACCCCAGCGTAGAGCGTTCGTATTATGACGGATGTTGACTCTAAGCGCGCGAGTAAAGAGAGACGAGCAGCCCTCTTTGCGACGAGACGATCAATAGGCTAACGTGCTCTCTCTCTTTGTCTCTCTCTCTCTCTCTCTCTCTCTCTCTCTCTCCCTCTCTCTCTTTGTCTCTCTCTCTCTCTCTCTCTCTCTCTCTCTCTCTCTCTCTCTCTCTCTCTCTCTCTCTCTCTCTATTTCTCTCTCTCTCTCTCTCTCTCTCTCTCTCTCTCTCTCCCTCTCTCTCT